>CP025650.1:10432381-10465200 GCA_003576665.1 Ipomoea trifida
ATTACCACCAATGAGTACACAGTAACCTGAGGTAGATCGTCTGTCAAAAGGACAACCAGCCCAATCTGCATCAGAATATCCACAACTTGAGCATGTCCTCTATCTTCATACAGTAAACCTTGCCCTGGGGCTCTTTTGATGTACCTCAGAACCGAACAGCAGCATCCCAATGAGTATCACAAGGACTTTCAAGGAACTGGCTTAATACACTGACTGCAAAGGAAATATCTGGTCGAGTGATTGTGAGATAATTCAATTCCCGATTAGTCTCCTGTATCTCTCTCGGTTAGGCAATGGCTCCCCTGTCCTGGTAGAAGTTTAACATTTGGATCCATTGGATTATCCACAGGTCTACAATCCAACAACCAGTTTCTTCTAGAATCCAAAGCATACTTCCTTTGAGAGATAACTATACCACTGTGAGACTGAGCTACTTCAATACCAAGAAAGTATTCAGCTTACCCAAATCCTTAGTCTAGAATCGACTGAAGAGATACTCTTTCAGCTTGCTTATATCTTGGAAGAGTAAGAAACAATATGTTGTTGCTAGATCCAGTGCTGAAGCTGAATACCGTGCTATGGCTCTTGTCACGTGTGAGTTGATATGGCTGAAGCATTTACTTCAAGAGTTACAGTGTGGTCAAGTAGCTCAAATGACATTAATATGTGACAACTAAGCAGCTCTTCATATTGCCTCAAATCCTGTCTTTCATGAGAGGACCAAACATATTGAAGTTGACTGCCACTTTATCAGGGAGAAAATTGTGTCTGGGAGTATCAAGACTAGCTTTGTCAACTCTGCAGATCAGTTGGCTGATATCTTAACAAAGTCTCTTAGGGCTCCTAGAGTTGGGCATATTTGTAACAAGCTTGGAGCATATGATCTATACTCTCCAGCTTGAGGGGGAGTGTTAAACCCTAAATCCCGTTTATAGATAAGCCCGTTAGGGTTTCCTCTATTTTGTATAAGTAGTGGTAGTCTGTACAGTTCTATTTTACAGAGATATATGAACATACATTATTCTCTCCCACATTCACAGACATAAAATAGCAAGCACAGGCACAGAATAACACATGCGTGGACAGTAGATAAAGAATAAAATAAATTAAACACTCACACTGAAACAATGACCTTAGTATTTCCAAATTCTGCATAAGCAGATCCTGATGCTGCTTTCACTGCACCAGTGTTTAGCACTGCAAACGCCAATCAATTATACTTGTTAATTAGTAATAAAAAAGTGCATGAAGTAATTTTTTAATATTGTAAAACTTCCCATCTATGAGAGTAGATTGCTGTTAAAACAAAACAAGGACATAAGGGTGGAGGAACAACTTAGGATGCAAAAATTAGTAGGCAAGCTTCTGGGTGCTTAGAATTTCACAATATAAAGGATAGAAGTGGAAAAGTGTTAGTCAAACTTTGAAGTTTCATAACAAATTATTTTGGTGAGGAAATCCTTATGCCACATGCTCAATATCATGTTTTCACTATTGATAACTGTTCCCCACAACCCAGAGTCCCAGAGATTGCTTCACCATCCACATGTAATTTCCCCCCCTCCTCCCTTCCCTCTCAATTTGTTCAGAAAATAATTTCATTTGATGTAATGGTGCTATATAGATGTACATTGTACTGGATAACAATAGCAAACTCCATGGCAAGTTAATATGGTGTTATTGGGCGAAGTTCAAATAGTGTGTTTCCCAATTACTAACTATCAAGTGATTAACCAAATGAAGTATTAAAACTAAAAGATTCCACGATAAATAAATCACGCAGAATGTTCATTTAAATGACGAATGCTAAAGGATATATAGTTGAGAAAACCAACGCAAACACAACTTAACAACTGGTAATACTAAAATTTAAACTGAAGCACAATAGTGAGTTCTATTAGCTTGGTGAAGTATGGATACTGGCATTCGAAAAAACAGGGAAATTAACGCGCGATTGCATACATTAGAGCTCAGCCGTAACTCGTAAGTGCTGCTAAAAACTGGAACTACTAAAATTTCAAGGAATCGAGTGAACGATGACGTGATTGCAGACATTCGAGCTCAATAAGACAATAAAACCACTGATCATAATTTCAAAAAGGACTAAGAAAAGAGAAATGCGAGAGAGAGAGAGAGAGAGAGAGAGAGAGATGGCGAGAGTACATGCATCGCGACACCTGTAGAAGTGGCGGCCGTCGGGGCGCACCCAATCGTCGCCGGTGAGAGTGGACGGCTTCTTCACCCTCTGCGATGGAAACGGAGAATAAGTCGCCGGTGTCGTCCCTGATTTTCCGGCCATCCGCGCGCCTCGTAATGAAAGCTTATTGGTTGGTCGAATGCAGCGTGCTCCGAAGCTCTCTGCGTGGGTTTCAACCGCGGGGGCTGTGATTTTCTGAAAACTTCATTGCTAACCTCTGTTTTTCCAGGTTTATATTGGGTGAAAGATGGGCCTGGGCTCACTGGTTAATATCGTATTGGATTTGTGGTCTTAAAATAGACTTTTGGGCCCAATCTCGTGGGGATGGGCTTGGCTTACGAACTTCAACTTTTATAGGGAAAATTGTGAAAAAATTATACTTTTCATCTCTAAGCTATTATTTACACCCATTATTGTGTGGACCATACTATCAAATAATGTACATTCAATATAAAAATAATGTACATTATATTCAGGAAATATACATTGTTTGTGTACTGAATGTACATTATTTTTATACTATAAAAATAATGTACATTCCGTACAAAAATAATGCACATTTAATACATTAAAAATGTGCATTTTATTATGGTCCACACAATAATCTGCCTATTATTGGCGTTGCACTTTCGTTCATTTACTAACAAAATATTATGGGCGAAAAGTGAACACAAGAAGTTAGCTTAGGGACAAAAAGTGCAACGTTAATGATAGCTTGGGGCGAAAAGTGAGCAAGACCAACAATTAGGAACGAAAAGTGTACTTTTCCCGAAAATTGTCAAATAGACCTCTTCAATAGAGTTAGGGTCAAGTAAAATAAAAAAAAAAAAACTATTCAAAAGTGTACTAACACTTCTATTTGTATGAATTCACTAAATTGAAAACGTTAAGTTAAAATGTCAACTAAGTTTCAAATTCAATACAAAATTGTAAAATTGAAAATAATTTGACCAAAATTTCACGAGACACATTAAATATTGTACACTTTATTTTATTATTTTATGATATGATACCTTTACACATGGAAGGATATGATGATACAATACTTTGGCATCATAGATTCTTTTCATGGGAATTGAACCTACAACTATTGAATGCTAAAGCCCCAACCTCTATGAGCAAAACAATTTGTGTTTATTTGCCTCTATGAGGTTACCTGTTTAGCATATTGAAGGATTCAAACCTGGGTTCAGTTAAGTCCACAACCTCATCATCTTCTTGAGAATGCCAACTCCTTGCACTAGAAGTGAGAAGAATCATTCTTTCTGCACACTTAGACAAATCTGCAGCATCAACTTTCTCAGTGATTTGACCATAGTGATCATGGCTGCTGCAAGGTGGCTCAATATGGGATGTGATTTGCTTTATCTCCTCAGCTTCCATTCTTCCATCATTTCCAACATCATGGATGAATGAGCTCTGTGAAGTATACAAATAAACAAGATGGGAGGATGGTGTTGTGATAAATGAGAAAAAGCATTTGAAAATCCCTAACCTTAAAAGCAAGTGAAACTTGGGATTTCAGTGAGTCACAAAACCAAGAAAATTTTAGTGTAGACTGTAGACATGGTTGGGAAATGTTGAGGAAAACGAGATCAAGATATCGATAACAGAAAATGAAAATTGAAAAAGAAGGGTTTAATTAAGTGGTTTGAGAGCCTACGTAACCTCTCTCTTATATAATAGCCCGCAAACCACACAAGAGAAGTAAATCACACTAAGAAGATCATGTGCGACAGTGCTCGTGTGTAATCGCCAGCAAGGTAAACTGCACTAGAAAGACCCTATGTGACGAGTACAACTAAAAAAATGTTGACAAGAATTGAACTCGTGACCTTCTCGTACAAGAATCACGATGCACCCACTCGACTACTCCTTTCAGACATTATGTTCATGCGAAGAGGTGAACAAAAAATTAAATTTTTTTATTTGAATTTTTCTGACCACCATCCAATCAGGGTAACAGGCCGATAACCAAACCGACCAAATTTGTCCACCACCAAAAGAAGTGGCCGAAAATCACAAACTGCCAATTTCTAACCACTTTTGGGCGGTCAGAAATCCCAAGATTTCTAGTTGTGAGATATAAGAATTCAAACCTTAAAGCTATTTCCCAGAAAATTCTTCCTCATCTTGGATTTTTGATGTGGTGCAATAGTTGAGAGAAGCTGAACAATCTCACTCATGGTTGGCCTAGAATCAGGATCCAAGAGCAGGCACTCTTTTGCCAAGAATGCCATAACCTGCATATCATCTTCCTCAAACTCCCCTTGCAGATTTGGGTCTGCAAAACCTGAACTCACTTGCTCACTATCTTGCAAATGAGGTGCTGCCTGTAATTTCATGAAAACCCACAGATCATCACTTCTGCTAAACAGTGAAAGCCAAATCCCAGTTGCCTAGGATCAGTAAATGGGAAAGAATGATAGTATAGAAACTGGTTTGCCCAACACCATCGGACCACATAGTGTTGCCATATGGTGGGATGCCAATCTTAGTTCGAATTGAAATTGATTAGTTAATCAGATTAGTTTGAAAAAATTACAAGGTCAAAAAGTCCAAAATCTATAAGTCTAATAGTTAGAACGAACTAACCCGAAATTTATTGAGCTAACTTGATAGCCCAAACCATTTAAAACTACACTTTGTTTCACAGGTGATTTGAAACAAAATATACTGGAAATTTATATGTACTCATCTTAATAATTTTTATTAAATTTGTAAATAAAAATTGTAATAACTTATTACAAAATAAAATATTTTTTATGAAAATAAATAATGAAAAATAAAAAAGTATTATAATTATTATATTATAGTGTAAATATATTAATTATTTTTAGTCGAAATTTGAAAATGAAAGTTTAAATTAATTGAATGATGTATATAATAAGTTTATATTTATTAATGTAAATGCGCTAGTTTATTAAAATTGAAAGTTTAGAATGTTAATTTGAAAATGTCAAAAATTTTAGTTGAACTCGTTCAATAAACCCGACAACCCAATGTTTTAGGGTTAGGGCTAAGAATGTTAAACTCGACAAAAAAAATCCATTAGTCCAAACTTATAAATTTGACGGTCCGATAAGACTAGCTCGAAACTAAACGGGCTGGCCAAATAGATATCCCTACTCAAAAGTGAAAGAAATGGATGGATTTTCTGTACCCATATCACAAGGCTCTCCTCTCTTTTGTCTGCTGATTTCTGAATGGGCGGCCGACCGGTAATCAGTTCAAGAAGTACAACGCCAAAACTGAAGACATCAGACTTCAAAGAGGCTCTTTCGCCAATCGCGTACTCTGGTGCAATATAACCGAAAGTCCCATGCATTCTAGCTGGAGAACTAGGACAGCTGAGCACTCCATCATTTTGCAGGCATTTAGCCATGCCAAGGTCAGTAATCTATACATATATCCAAACAGATAAGCCCTAAAAGGGAGTTATATATATGGTAAGTCTTAAAATGCAGATATCTTCCAATTCTAATCACCTTGGCTCTCCAATTCCCATCCAGCAAAACATTTGTGGACTTGACATCCCGGTGCAAAATCCTTGGGGCTGCCGCCTCGTGTAGATACTCCAGCCCCCGAGCAGCTCCAAGGGCGACTGCAACCCGAGCATTCCACTCCAAACATCTCCCCGAGGCTCCATCCAGACAGTCTCGTAGACTTCCATTAGGCATGTACTCGAATACAAGCAGCCTGAGAGAGCGTTTTCCATGGCGCTCTGAGCAGTAGCCCAGCAATGGCACCACATGACAGTGATGCAGCCTTGATATCAGTTCTATCTGAGCAAGAACAAACAAAACTTATTGGCCAACACTGCACAGAAACATTATATTGTTGTCGTTTTAACCTCAGACTCGTACCTCTGACAAGAACGATGATTCTCTGTCCGGTTCTCCCTCCTCGCCTTTTATTTTCTTAACAGCAACAGCTCTCCCATCCTTCAGCTCGCCCCGGTAAACGCAGCTGCTCCCTCCAACTCCAATCAGATTGGAACACGAGAACTTACCCGTTGCAGTCTCTAGTTCGAGGTATGAAAACCGCGTGATTGTTCCATATGATGTTCCCACTTTGCTTCTGAACAGCCTTGGAACATTAAACAGACAACCTGCAAATTAAGGTTACAATAGATACCTGTGTTAAGAGTCCCGCATTGAAAATATAAGAAAGAATATATGGGCTTATAAGGCCATCTGTTAGACTAACTAATTTATTGGATTCAGTCTTTTAGTGTGGTTTGATTCCAGTGGCTCAAGAAGAAGATAGCACTACCAAAACTAATTTCTTGTTCGGACGAAAACTGAGGGGGATCGATGCAGTATTTATTCCTCCGGTGGATATAGAACAACATCAGAGCAACAGAAGCAAGAGTTGCAAGAACAGAACAAAGCAAGAGGGCAACGAAAACGCCTTTGCTGAAAATCCACTTATTTGGAGAGTGCATTTCACTCACAGCCCCTAAAAAGCAGCAATGAAACACTGCATAAGCAATTCAAGAATTCATTCCATTCTGCCCTCAACTTCGTCAAACCAAACGAGCCAAATACCATAACGGCAAGTGCAGGAAGTGAAACAGCCAACATCGTTACGTTCATCAGCAGCGACTAAAGGCAAGCGGTCTGCAGGACACACACACATCCATCTGCTTTCACTAAACCCTTCTGCATATGCCAATAAGAACAAATCTTTAGGCCATATGCCTTTTATAAGGCCATTGGTTAGACTAGCTAATTGATTGGATTCAGTCTTTTAGCGTGGTTTTCAGGGGAGGGTCTATGCCAATTTCAAGTGGTCAACCGCAATCTTAGATTACAGCATATATAAACTAACACAATTTTTTGTGGCAATCAGAAGAGAGGCATACCGAGATTGCAATCACAGGACGAAGAACAATTGGCAGGGATCATTCGTCTCGAGTCACTGAAACAGGCGCATTCCCACTTATTTGTCTCGGATGCATTATAAGGCCCCTCTGAGTCAGAGAAACAAGTAAATAAAACAATGTTCTGTACAGTCACACAAAACAACAGAATATCCACATCTAAACCTGAACACCTAACATACACAGGACTAAAGAAAACAAGATCGAAGCACTAACCACCGCGAATTTGCTGTATCCATGCCAGACTAATCAGGAAAACGAGGGCATTCGACATGGAAAACCTCATCTGTCATATCGCAACCACTACTTAAATTAGGCAGAAGAGAGGGAGCAATGCATATTTTATAGTAACTAAAAGTAAATCAAACTGTCAAAGAATGGGTAGGAATTATGACATGGTTGGCCAACAAATCTATCTATGTCCCAACTTCTTTACTACTCTTACAACAATCCAATCAACCCACAGATCAAATATGCATATCTGCCATTTTCTTCTAAAGTTTCATTCAAGTAGGATGCCTGAACTATCAGTAAGTGTTCAATGTACAACTAGGGGAGATGCAGATGCTTATACTTAGCTTCTAAACCTTAGATGCATTGTTTACAGAAACACTCAAACAGACTCAGTGTAATAGTCAATTCTTCTAAAACAAAAACGCATACCATCAAGGGGTCAGATTGTTGGCTTGGTAACCACATGGTTACAAGTTCAAACTCCCAACAGGAGCGGCTCATTGGCTTTCTTGTTTTGAGTCGATCAGTTATGAACAATCTCAGTTGGCTTACCTCTCTGTGGTCTTTTGACGGCTAAGATCATAAGGCAGGGTTTACTCGTGCAAACCCTCGAGTAGGTAGCGGCTATAGGTTTCCTCGTCAAAAAAAAAAAAAAAAATCTCATATCAACATACCTCAAAGCTAGTCTAAGCCCTGAGAGCATCCCCAGATTTGCCTATAAGCAGATATGTCAAGTTGAGTGTAGAAGGAAGGCTAAAAATGAAATGCAGACAACAGACAAGGCAGCTAACAGAAAATGATGAGAAAAAAAAAAGATGCAGATTTGTTTAAAAATGTGTAGTAATAAGTGGAAAGGTCCACCAATGAAAGCAAACCAATCAAGCATCAAAGTAGAGAGTAATCCAATAAAATAACGCATTAAAATATTCCCTGCTTCATTCATGCCAAGAATATTATTATTATGATCAACATATATATTCAATGAAACAGACAAAGTGCTTCTTCATTATGATCAAGATTAGAAGAAAGAACGTTTCTGGAATAAACTAAAGATTTACTGATATATATATAATAACTAAGGGTGATGAGATAGATACTGACATCTATTTAGCTTGATGATACTGTGAGCCCAATCTATGTACTCACCTCCTCCTCTTGCTCTTGCTACTCTCGACTTTGAGGATGTTTGCTCCCAAATCACTTGCATTATTATTATTATTATTATTATTATTATTATTATTATTATTATTATTGTTGTTATTATTATTATTATTATTATTTTCTTCTACTGTGGAGTTGATGATGTTTGCTCCGAAAGGACTTGCATTATATTTTTTTTATAACACGAAAACTGACGGTCACTATTCATAGATATGTACTGGGTAAACTCCTAGTTGAGAATTTCATTGAGGTAAATTAGCATAGGTTACGATCAATAGTCCTCTACAGAGAATCAAATATATCGAGAGTTAACACCGAGTTAACTAAAGTTGACTCAGAAATTGAATTGCATTATTGTCTTTACGAAAACCCCACGCTTGTTTTGTGTCGGCAACAGTATTGGAAACGGATAAAGGAAAAAGGTGTCATCAATCCATCATGCACATAACTCTAACTGGTCATCTCATAAATTATTCTCATTTGTCATTTCATCAACTAATATAATTGTCTTTTCTTGTTATTTTTTTAAAAGGAAAAATATATTGAAATGAGGTTGGGTTGATTTTATTCTATTCACAATGACATGCACTTACAATCTCTATTCCCTTACTTTTATTATGTGACAATCATTGATAAGTTACATTCATTTTGTGCGCCCCAAATAAAATGTCTACATCAAAAGTTTAAATAAGGGAGTAAGTAAAATACTATGTGTACTCTTAACATTTACTCACCATGCAAAATCTTGGGTAGACACTTACATTAGGACCCGCATGAAAAAATTAGCTTATCAGTTCTCGTCACATCTGAGAGTAAAATTTAAAAAGTGAGATTTGAGAATACATGTAATAGAACTCAGTGAGTAAAGTTGAAAGTAGAATTAGGAAATCCAAGTAACATTTTCCATTCACAATCATAGTCATTATTTAACAAAGAGCCATAAATTTCTTCACTTCCCCCCACCCCTCCAATCGGCGAATAGCACAAATTTTAATTTATTTATAACAAATTCATATCATAATCACGTGGGGAAGTTTTAGAGCATCCATAGTGGTGATTTTTTTCATAATTTTTTATGGATGATAGTACTTACATGGAGATGAGAAAGGAAAGAAAGAGAGGGCAAGAGTCCATAGTGGTGATTTTTTTCACAATTTTTTATGGTGATAGTACTTACATGGAGGTGAGAAAGGAAAGAAAGAGAGGGCAAGAGTTTTGTCTGCAAGGGATGAATTTTTTGCAGAAACTGAGCATTCCGTACTGCTAAGACTATTTTATTTTTCAATCAGCTTTAGACCCTGTTTGGTAAATAATAAGCGTATCAGCCAATTTTGACTTATTTGACCACTATTAATTGTTTGGTTAATAAGTTTTTTGTAACTCCAAAATGCTAAAATTCAAAAGGCTACTCAAAGCAACCTTTTCAATTAGCTTTTTGAGAAAAGAAATTATACCAAACATCTATCAACTAACAGCTAATTTATCAAACAACTTTCTACAATCATCTAATGTTATCAACAAATCATACCTTCTAACCCAAACAGTCAACCCAATCAATTAACCGCCATTTACCAAACAGGGCCTTAATGTTTCTTTTCCTCTTTTTTATCTTCCCTCCCGAATTCTCTTTCCTAATCACACTTGCAAAAACTACTAAAAAACCACAAAAATGACTACTCAAAAACCACAAAAGAACTCTACTTATGCCCTCCAAGTTTTGATTTTCAATCAGTTACCGAAAAACTAAATGTCATAACCCATCAAAAATATTTTATTGCATGGGACAAATCATTGTGTTTAGTGATAGGCTAAACAGCCTAAACTCTAAACAACCTATATATATATTACCGATTATTCAATGACCACTGTTTTTTAACATCCATAAGTCCATAACTGACTAATAGCCAATTCACCAAATAACCAAAATTTTTTAAAAACTATATCAGCATTTTACTTTTCCGCTACTACATCAAGGAAAGGAATAGCGATTACTTAAATAGTTATAAACTAAAGAGAAAGCGATGGTATAAGAACGGTGAGAATATTAGCATTCACCGGTACTACAAAAGGATAGATTTTACATATACCTGCAGCACTTGATTCACCAAAAGAGAAAAGAAAAAAAAGAATTGTAGAACTGTAGTTAGTCCACAGGGCATCTTCACACCGCAGGCAGGCTTTACCAAAAAAGCGCAGAACTCCATGTCATCAGCACGAGCACCAACCAGCGAGCCAAAACATTGCACTGAGAAGAGATCACTTTGCTACAAATAAATAGGTCAATCATCATCAGACAGACAGACCACATCAGCAACAGCATTTGGTTCAGCTGCAGAGGTGCCGGCTGCATTGCCTGTTGTTCCAAAGTCAGATAGGTCTATTGAATCAAACGTAGCACAGATTTCTGGTAAAGGAGGTAAATAATTACTTGGCCTTGGCCAAGGTTGGCTATCAAGATCTCTGAGCAACAAAGCAGAAAGTGGACTATTACCAGTTGTCAAGACTCTATTGTTGGGTTCTGAGTTCTTATTTACAGTGGGTGGTTGTAGCTGTGGTGGTGCTGGTACTGGTACCTTCTGGTGTGAAAGATTGGAGGATACTATTTGTGGCTGCTGAGGTGCAACCAGGGGGAGGGAGGACGAAGATGTCTGATGTGGCGCTGCAACCCAAGGGCGATGAGGAGAAACCCAAGGGCGGGAGGATGAAGGCGTCTGATGTTGACTTGTAACCCCCCGAGGAACAGAGTGTGAGCGTATCTGCACTTGATGTGCAACCCGGGGGAGGGAGGGTGAAGGTGTCAGGTGTTGAGGTGCAACATGGGTGAATGAAGATGAAGATGAAGGCACGTTAGCAGCCACATTACAACCTGGCATAGCAGTCGGGAGAGGTGATGGACTGGCAGCAGAAACAGATGTAGGTCTGAATTGATGTAGGTGTGGTGCTGGGGCACGAATGTCTCCAGCTAATCGTAGATTTCCAGCAGAAGGGGATATATCATTGATGACCAGTGGTCTTGCAGGAACAGCAGATGGTGCCGCTGAACGAGGGATGGATTGTAAACTTGATAGAGGCTGGGAAGCAGCTGATGGGCTAGAAGAGGATACAGCAGCAGTGGGGATAGATCTTGACATGGGTGGAGGGCGATATTCCCTGGAAAGTTCTGTTGAATGATTAGCACCTTGTAAAGATTGGACAGAAGTCTGCTGCACGACCATAGGTTGGCCAGCTGAAGAAAAGCCAGCAATTGATTGTGGTGGCCTCATACTCATACAAGCTAGATTAGTAGTTTGCTGTCCGGCTGAAGATAAGCCAACAGGAGATCTCAATGTGGGCTGCTGCATTGATGCATGCTGTAGATAATGCTGCTGCTGCATATAACTGGAAGGTACAGCTGCAGAGAAATAGAACGTTCAGTTCTAATTTATGCCAAGATTAAACACAACCACAAGTATAATAATTAGACCTTCAAAAACCAAGACTGATGCTTGAACGTCTTTGAAAAAGGCAATGCCAAAGCCATATTAGAGTGTTTGGTATGAATTTTGGTGAAAGTATTTTGCATGTTTGGTAGTAGGGTGGGTGGAATTGGAATGATTACCAATATTGATGTTTGGTTATGTAATATGTATGATCCTATAATGGGATAAAAGTTTTAAAAATACAAAAATAAAAAATCAAGGCAATTGATCATAATATAATGACATCCAAAGCACCAATATGCACACAAAAAAAATCAAAACAAAAATCTAAAAGCACTAATCCGAACTTAAAAAATCAGATTACCAAAAAGATAGAATGATACTCGTTTTTAATTAGGAAATGAAATCCATAGTTGTGTTCTAAAAAGTTTTCAACCAAACACTAACAATGATTTTGATTCCAATTCCTTGTGTGTAAACCCATGAACCAAACACACAATTAGTAATCCTAATAAACCAATTTAGTCCACAGTACTTAATCACAAACTTAACCTCTAACCTCCCTTTTAAATCCCATATAGAAAATTAAGTAAATTTATAGTTCAATACAGTTATGCTTAACCACTATTAAAGAAGCAACAAGCTTGCTGCTGCCTCAAACCAAATAGAAATACCATACCTTGCTGCATTTGTGGTAACACAGTGGGCCTGGGATCCAAGCACTTAGATCTGAAAGCTTCAGCCAATATCTTGTTCATAAGAACTTTGTTTTGATTCCCTTCAAGTTCATTCTTTCTCAGGAAAAAAGCATTCTCACCCTCCATAATTTTTGTCTCATATTTGTTGCGTATTCGCTCAATCATTTCCTTTATTTCCTTTTCACAATCAGATCTCTGCTGCAATTTCTGTTCAAAGATGAAATGAAGTGTTAAAATACAAAGCAGGGAAGAGATTCAGAGAATAAATACCGAGTTTCCTGGATAATCAGAGCAAAAAGAAGGAAAACTGGACATTACCCAATCTTCATGGGACTTTACTGCTTGTTCTATTTCTCTGTGTATCCTTTCCAATTCCTTTGAGAGAGGATTAACTAGCATACGAATAGGTGAATTCAAGGAAGGCATAAAATGCGCATGATGCATTCGCACGTCGTTAGGTCCCTGAATAGAGGTCAGATTCAAAGGTTGTAAAATTGCTTGATTAGGAAGTTCACTAGTGATCCTGACTTCATGGGGCAAAGTCTGAGTGTTCTCAGAAGAGCAATGCAGTTCACCACTAGGCTGACAGTCAATTCTACTTACTGATGAATCTGTTGGACTGCAATCAAGTGTCATATTAGGGAGATGAACTGAGGCATGCAGTTCCGAACTTACCCTGCCTTGAGAATCAGCATTGCACAAAGGCTCTGCTGCTGCCTCAACTTCAGCTAACTGGGGAGAAGTCTCAGAGCAATGCAAATCATTGCTCTCATGATTAGGAGACTCATATGCAGCTTCACCAGGAGGAGGCTGATTGCCACCAGAAGGGAGTTGCTGTGGCTCACTATTTTCAATCAGTATGGACTCTGTAACCTGTCTGGCATCATCCACTCTAGGAGACCCAGCTTCAAATTCTGATAACTGCCCCTGATTGAATTGCAATTCATTAGATGCTAAATGCGTGAAGCACTGATCTTGAGGTACCTGATCCTGTCAATCATCAACCAAAGATGAATTCAGAGACACTGTTTTCTAAATAATCTAAATGAAGTGCAAGAGTCAACAAAAGCATATATACAATTATGTGGCACATAGGCCTGCAGATCATATCATCATACAAAGAAAATTTTCTTTTCTTCCCCAAGGCACCTCACCCAAGAGTTTAAAATATTTCTTGGCACACATGCCAGAGACAAACAACATTCATATGATAAAAAGCATAAATTTTATTAGAGATGTAATAGCTAAATAGAGGAAAACTAAATATTATGGTAGAAGCAAACAGGGTAATAAAAAAGAATTGGCAATAGATGTATATCAGAAAAATATACAATTAAAAAAATCCACGTACTTGAGTTTGCAGTACTAGTCCATTATCATCTGAACAAGCACCGGCCTGTAAACTCGGCAAGGCCACTAACAATTGCTCTTGGGATGTTGAGTTTCCATCTATGGATTTGTGAGCTATAGCATTCTCATTTCCATCATTATTCAGGCAATCGGTATTATTAGCAGGTGTACAATTTTTTACCATTGTGGTAATACTTGCTCCTGCAGGATGTTCATGGCTCAGAACTCCATTATGGGCAATTCTGTGCACTTCTGATGGATGGTTGGGTATAACATCTTCAGTACGAGCACATTCATGCACTTCTATTGAAAATCTATTAGCATGCTCCCCCAGTGAGCTCTCATCAATAGTATGCTTTTCAGAAGTCAGTGGGACCACTGGAACAGTATCCTCACAATGATCATCAATATTACCCACTTCATTGGGCTGATTAAGACTAGATACTAATGCTTCTGCAGGGGATATAGTCGCCATTGGCTTCTCAGAAACTGTAGCTGATGAGACATCTGTGGTAGTTGCGGGCACACTAGAAGGTGCCATGCTGCTCTCTGATTCATTCAAAATATTAATAGGCTCATTTGCTTCTAAATGACACTCAGATACAGAAGCAGCACCTGGAGGATCATTGAAATCTGCATTATCTAGAATGTGGCCAATGTCATCTGCAGAAGCAACATTTGCAGGATTGCTATTATTGTTGTTGTGATTATTGATGTCTACATTATCTTCAAGGTTGCCTATGTCATCTCTAGAAGCAACATTCGTAGGATTATCATTGACATCTGCAATATCCTGAAGGTTTCTAACATCATCCCTTGAATCAGATATCTCTCTATTGTCATCTTCAATATCTTGAAGGTTCCCATTGTCTTCCCTGGAATTGGATATACTATTATTATCGGTGTCTGCAATATCTTGGTCTCCAGTGCCATCTCTTGAATCAGATATATTATTACCAGCACTTTCTTGAAGGTATTCATCAACATCTCTGGAATCAGATGCATACAAATGCAGATTAGTATCTTCAGTACTGCACAGTTCAGCTTTAGAAACCCAAAAAGCAGTATTTTGAATTTCCTCATTTATTTCCTTATTATGCTTCTGCTCAAATTCTTTCATTTTTAAGTCCTTATGGCAGTTGAGTTCCTCTATTTCCCTTGAAAGCCGATTATTTAAGTTCTTGAGGTTGTTCTTTCCCAGAGGAGTCTCACAATATACAGCACGGACAATGGCAAACTGCACTCTGTAATGTTTCTTAATAGCCGCTCTCTTCTCCTCACAGTCTTTTTTGAAGTTCTCAATTTCCTCCTGTTGCTTTTCTTTAAGCCTTGACATCCTCATGTTACACTTGGATTGAACTTTCTTAATCATCTTTTCTGTTTCACTTTCAACCACTTTATCCTTTAAAGTTGTGGTCTGCTGTGCAACAACATTTTCTTCCGTAACATTCTCCATCCCTTTTGACAGTCCTCCTGTAACAAATATCAATGCTGGTTCAGAATGCCTTGAGGTGATTTCGTTTTTTTCCAAGTGCTGCAAAAATGCTTTCTTCAATGAACGCAACTTCCGATATACATTAGTTGCCTCATCTTCAGTACATTCAAAACCCAGATGCTCTTTTGTTAACATAAGCATCTCATTCTCGTTAAGTTTTTGCTTTAAAAGTGAGGCTGCCACCCTACACTGAGAAATCACAGCACACAATCAAGTAAGAATAGTTGCAACATCACGTACAGAGTTAAAAGCACTAAAAAGCAAAGTTCTGGTGTGATAAATGCATAGCCAGAAAGCCCAAATCTCTCCTTCATAGGTTGATTAGTTAACTGTGTAGAAGCGTGAGATCACATCTACAAATATACACAAATGTTAAACAAAAGTCTTCCTGAAAGGCTATGTCAAGATGTGAACAAAAAAGTCATTAACACAAAGACAGCTTTCCTTTGTGGGCTTATGTATACAGCTAATTTAATGCTTGGAATGGTAAGCTGCAATGAGAATTTTATAAAATTAGACTATCACCAAATTTATGAAAAAGTACGGCAAATATAGACCCCATTGTATTCCCATCCTTAAGAATACATAAAGGTATGATGCCAGTTCTGATGTATGAAAATATCATGAGATGAGATTGTCCAATGAGGCAAGGAGCCAACACTCACTGCAAAGGCAGAATTAATGAGAAAGGGATAGGCCAAGAACAATAGAGAGAAACGCACCATGTTTAAAAAAATAAAAATAGAAAATACAGTATTAAGAATTGCAGCAGTGAGTACTTTACCAATAAACTAGTGTCACACTATTAAAAAATCTAAGAAAGCTTAGCTAAACTACAAGGAAACAAAGTAATCAAACAATGACTTCTACAATCTCTAAACTTATATTCAGCATATATGGTTCATAAAAACAAGATGTAGAAGAAGATCAACCCTATGTCTTCTTCATGGAGAAAGGTTGAACTGTCAACCATAGGAGCATCATGAAAAGGAGGAAAAGAGACAAGACTGTTTGGTGTACACTGCCTCATAAGAGTGAGGATAAAAATTACAGCTATTTGAAAATGAACTACACAATCACCCCTCATGAAATGCAACTGATGCAAGAACTTGCAGAAAGACAGAGTGTGACTGAATAGAGGCTATAGTAAAGGCTATATCAGAAAAACCATGCATGCAGTAAAATATAACAATATTAGCCAAGCAAATTTTAGCAATTAGTAAGGAAAACATGCATTTCCTAATTTTCAAACATTAAGGATCAAAGACTCGACAAAATATTCCCATTAGCAAACAAGAATCATATATAAATGTATACAACACATGAAACTAACAGTAAGGAAGATGTAGCTCTACAACATACGGAAAGCCCTTAAAACGGCATGTGGTTCCTTTGTGGCAATGAACAGCCTATTTTACTTTTTGTATAGTTAAAACTGATGATGAAAAATAATTATGGAATGTCTGCCTAAATATAGGAAACTGAGTGTTGTATATAATTAGTTATTAATACAGTAAGTTGAATAAAATTTATTAAATGTATACTTACTAGTATCAATGCTATTTCACATATAATTGAAATAAACTAAACTAGACAAACCATATACTAAAGTAGATATGTACCACACACATATATGTACATATATTTGTAGTACACACCTGAATCTATTAACAGCTCTTCAAATTCTTATTTTGCCATGTGAAAACCATTTCAATGTTAAAATTTAAATAGTTCATGAAATAATCTATACAAAGTAATTTCTAATAAAACAGATCTTAATCACTAGTCACTACTTGGAGAAATTAGACAGACATAAACGATACTTTAAAAAAAACAATAATAACAAAATTATAAAAATAAAAATTAAAAAAAATAATAATAATAGTAAGAAGAAGAAGAAGAAGAAGAAGAAAAACCAGGATAGCAAAGAGGTCCTAACCAGAGATATTTCTAATGCCTGTAAGAGAGTTGCTGGTTCCCTACTAACACGATGGTTCTCCATGATAAAATCTAAAAAAATTCCAACCATGTGTTTGATACCGTCCTGCATTAAAAAATGATATGATACAATTAGCGACTAAAGCAAACACAGCAAGATTGAACCCCCATGTGACTGAAAGCAACTTAATCAAGGCTGGAGCCATAAAACCACAGCAAAATTTTAATCCATAAAGGACTTTGTTCAATTCAATTGAAACAAACAAGGTATTTACCATAGCAATAGCTAAAACTGAATTGAATGACCAAACTACTTAGGAAAGAATCAGAACCTACAGCCAACTGAAGATACATATTTTCAACAAAAGCCAAGCAAAAGTGAAATAAAAAATCTAGTCTTATTGGTTTGCAGTGGTAACTATGCTCAAGAGCCTCAAACCATCAACACTTGCACCACTCCTTTCACTATGTAAGAACTGGTGAAATTTTTCAATTACATAAGCCATGTTTTCCATTTTGTGGCACGTAAACACCAAAAGTTTAAATGAATAAGACACAGGAACTTTCAATGTGGTTAGTTTTGGTTGTGGAAAGTGGAAACATGCAATACACAATGTCGGATGAAATGACATCTGATGTATGGGTAGAAGTAGACACAGTATCAGTAGAGGTTCATAAACAATTGAATGAAAAGTCAAGACAGCTACCGAAAGTTTTAGCACTTCAAAAACTTTAGCCATCTCCGTTTTTAGATAGATGTGAAGGCTCTTCTGCTCATCAGGTAGGGCTACTCTCTCCACAGGTTCAACGTTAACCTCATGTGACAGGCTGCATGAAGAATTAGAGGCATGGTCTCCAGTGTGTGCACTGTTTTGACAGGCAGTAGATGTTGGCAATGACTGATTAGCAGCTTTAATTGTAGAAGGACCTGCAATGACACAAAAATCAATAAAACAATAGTACATTCTTCTACAATGTTAGGCATCCAGCACAACAAGAAGATCGGTAGCAGGACTATCAGCAAAAGATTGTTCACCTTCATTCAAAGCAGCAGGTTGACTGCCTTCAGATACAGGCGAAGTGGAAATAGCATCCACACTACTGTTCACTGTCTTCCTACGTTTCTTTCCTGCATCATCATTGCAAACCTCTAGAGAACATGATGAGTCCTCAAAGTACTGGACTCTCTTTCTGTTTCTTGGGGTCGGCCCACTTATATGTCTCCATTGTGGATTTCTTCCCTCCAACAGCTTTTTCCAAAACACTTGAGGCTCTTCTCCACATGTATACTTAAATTTCTGCTCACCAAATAATGGAATATCCGTAATGCAAGGTCCCGAACTCTTAAGAACTTTGGAAATAACCGAATTATGAATATCATCAGTTTCACTATTTTGTGAAATTATGGCACAGAATTCCTTGACAACATCATTTAAAAGTAACTGTCCACATGATATATCCAAAGCTGATGCCTGGCTGTCACTGGCATGGTACTCATCTAATCTACTAAATAAATGTGATGCACCCCACATGAGAGTGTTCTTCACATTCCTGTTTAAACTTTGTAAGTTATCAGCATTAGGATTTTGCTTTGTAATCACAAGCGCTTGCTCCTCCACTGTATAACATGAATATAACCGGAAAACTCTAATTGGTTTAGACTGTGACACAAATGATAATTTTTGTAGAAGCCTCAAATCATTCTGTGGATTAGAATCACCATCATATATGATGACACCATCCACTGATGATAGTTTAATACTTGTATTACAAATACGCTTCTCTAATAGAAGTACAAACAAGCCACTTTCCTCCTTCCTGAACCTATTGAGAGCAGCTTGCCTCTTGGAAGTATTGAGACTAGTCTCAACACGTTCATAAGAATTGTCCCCAAATCTTCCTCGCAAAAAATCATCCAATATATTACCAAGTGTTGCTACAAGGCCAATAGACTGCCAAAATAAAACATTGTTTGAGGATTTAACAGGGCCAAATTGGAAAAATAAGCATGATGATTAACATGCACATTAGGTTGTACTGAAGCCAACATGGATGCACTCACATATACAACTGCATCTTCAGTTGCATAAAATTATATAACTAAGGTCATCAGGAGAGCACGTCTCACCCTTTTAAATTAATAATGACAAAGAAACAACACATAGCTACTGAACTCCTAAAAATGATTTAAATGTAATAATTAATCAACACTGTCACTCTTCCAAAAGCATCCAGTGAAATCAGACAGGAGAGAGATTCAAGATTTTGTAACACCCCAATTTTCATAACCAAATTTTCATTAATATTTTTTTTCTTAATTGACAATTTACTAAAATCAATGCGGAAGCTTTTACTAACCAAATGATGTCCAAAATTTTCATCAACCTAAAGTAGCATCCTAGCCACTTTGATAGGGAACCTGAATCAAACAATTCTAATATAATTTACTATAACCAATTATAATAATCATATTATTAATATTAGCACCTCACTAGCCAAACCTTATTAACATTATTCATTTCAATCCAGTACTAATTCTCAACAGCATATCACCATTCGTACTCATCATCATTATAATCATTTTCATCATCTTTAACGTATTACCAGTACCCACCATCCTCCAGAATTCACTTCATCATCTTCAACATCTTAATTACTGAATAATCAAACATTCGCATATCATACACTAATTCGTATCTCATCACCATTCAGTAGACCTCCAACATTAAATGACAAAAAAACTTCATTTCTTAGGAACGGCTAGTCTCCTGTGCTTCGTTTAGCTAAACCGCATTATAATGCATGGAATAGACTCAAAAATATAAATTAGTTCCCTGAACTAGGAACTTACTTGTATTTCACTTAAAGACTTCTGCATAAAATTTAATATACCCCAACAGAAAGATTTAATGATTCCAGCAAAACAAACAAGTTTTTTTTCTTTTTTGGTTTTCTATTCTATTTTGTATGGACATGTAGGGATGCGAGGTTGGAGGGTAGACAATCTTTCCAGTGTCGCAAAGAAGCAATTAAAAAGAATAAGTTTGATATTAACAAAAACAAACAAATGCATACCTGATAAAAGACAACTACTCTTAGATGTTGGCTTTTCATTTCTGAGAGCATCTTGTCAAGAAGATGCAATTTTCCACTTGCTTTTATTCCAACATCCAAAATCTCAGATGGTGACAGCCCCTTGTTTAAGGGAACCACGGTCTGATCCAAAATGTAGGGATGAATACAACACTGAGAAAACCACAAAATAATCACTTTGCAAATAGATGTGCCAGCACTTAAATTGAAAAAAGAATATTAAACTTAGATGATGCAAACTAAGGCCTGGTTTGCATGAACTTATTTGTAGCTTATATTGTAGCACTCAAGCTGATATGTTTTCTTTTACGGCATTTAAATAGGCCCTTGAAAAGAATTTATAGCATTTGAAAAGCTGCTTTGTATTTATCTCCCTAAACTATTTCAAGAAGCTAAAAGCTGAAATTTTTTTAAAACCCAACTAAAAAACTTAAAAGGACAACCCCTTATTAAACTATTTTCACGTTTTGAGCTTATTGAAAATTGCAAATCTTATCACTGCTTATTTTAAGTTGTTTATCCAAACAGATTTAGATGTTGGCATCAGCCATAGCACCAAGTTATGGATTTCTAAGGTGGATGTTTGCAAGAATTAATTAAGTTCCAATAATAGATAAAAGCTATGGATTTGGCTCCAAGGTGGAGATAAATATTTAATTAGACTACCTAAGAATGTTCTTTTTAACTTTTTTTCAAAATCCAGGCTGTCCTTTGCTAAGTTTCACCAATGAAACAGTAAAAACTGCTCTCCTACACAAAAGGGTTGTACGCTAATACAATTATACAAGTATCAAAAGATGTGCAACCTTACATTCCTCAGCATCCACAAAGAAAAAGTTGAAACCAATATCACGTCAAAGATAAAAATTGAATTTGATGCTCAAAGTGATTTTAGACCAAACCTTTCGAACAGCGAGAAGAACTTCATTGAGCACTCCAACAGGATCACTTTTTTTGGAGTGAGAGCATAGAGCATTGATATTTGCAAGTAGTGTATTACAGTACTGCTCAAGCTGCAAATTGGAAACTTGAACCGGAAGCCAGTACTCAATAAACTTGGAAAGCTCCAATCTATTATCTGATGCAGTAAGCTGTGAGAACATCATGTCCTGTTTTCCTTGACAAATCTCATACTCCCTAATCAGGCTCAGACCATGAGATGAACAAAGAAAATCAGCATTCTCCAGTTCCCATGTAGCACTCTCAACATCAAGGCCCTGCCACATCACAAGCCACTCACATTGGCAATCTAATTTCTCTCCAGCATCAAAAATTTGTTCGCCACCATGCAGCTTGGAGAAAAATAACGACCTTTTCTTCAATAAACATTGAGGCTTTGTCCATTCTGAATTCCACCTTAAACCCTGAATGAAGAAATAAAATTGTTGGTCTTTAGGTTATACAAAAACCAATGGAAAAGTAGAACCCTCTTAAAATGTTTAAATTCAAGGTGCAGGTTATGGTTAGTTGGTTACTAAATAAATAAATAATAACTGACCAGATCTTTATGTTTAAAGTCTTCAAGAATAGATGGCGCTTCAAAAACTAACTGTGCTTCAGGTAGCCAATGGTTGTGAACATGGGCAAGACCTTGATACTTGACAAGATACTGCTTCTGCCTTTGTGTTCCTAGCATGAAGGAATAGAAGGCAGGAGCAAAAATACAACCATTAGAAAAGCAGAATACACTAAAACAATTTTAAAAAAGGTTATTACAAGTTCATATAACTTATGTTGCCAAATACAAAATGCAGGTCAGGCAAGCCTTTCGCACCTGATACCTCCTCCACCTCCCTAGAATCCCAAATTGACTCTATTCCTTTTGACACTGAGTGGATACCATATTTAATCTTCTTCTTCACACACCAGAGACAATGCCAAATGCCAGATGGAATATCATCTAAATTAGGACCCAAGCAAGAGAGGTGGTAACATCTCCTGCAACCTTCACCATAACAGAGCCTGAGAAGATTGTTAAAGCACAATTTTAAAAAGGTAGGTAGAAAAACAAATGAAATAGTAGGATATCATAAGAAAAGGCCCAAATCCTAATTAAACATTTCAATGAATGTTAGTATCTAAATGGATCAACAGCACTGTCATGGTAATGAGATGCATTATGACTCCATTGAAGTAGGCATATAAAGTAGAGCCACTTTTAGTTAAAAATTATATCCCTAACATGCCATTATTAACCCTTGGAAAATAACCTTACAGCAAAAACATAAGAGATTACCCACAGGCTCTTTCCACCTTGCTTGCATACAGCACAAACATTTGTGTGATTATCCACTTGAGAATCCATGTTAGCACCTTCAGATTGCCCAGCGCAATGTCTTTCAGCAGATCCCGATATAACAGTACTTTCAACACCCACTCTATCCTAATATGCAGACCATAAACAAGAAAAATATCAATTGAACATAAACAACAGATACAATAAACTTAGTTCTAATCTGAATTTGACTTTTTATCTGAATAGGCAACTTATATTACAAATATTTCTTCTTCAAAATCTCAAAGTTTTAGTTCAACCTGATATGAAAGAGTAAAATAACTAGAGATGAAAGACTAGCAGGTAATCTCCACCTACAAATTGAAACCTAGATGTTACATACATATCACATGAGCCATAGGACTTTTTAGAATGGTGCGCCATGATTTGGACGTTTAGAATGTTAGGTTTAGGCATGTATACATATGTGGCAGTGTATGTAGTTCAACTAAGGAAGTAAAATTAATATTTGTCTAGAAATCTCTCCCTCCCCTTTTCTAACATGGTATCAGAGCCCAGTGGGCATTGATCTAGGCAAGGAGTCGCCACCGCTGGAGGAAGCGGAGCCGTCACGCACCCCCACGCGCTGCCGCTGACTGGAGCTCCGGCGCGTGGGGGCGCGTGAGGCCTTTTCCGACCACCTCTCCGGTCGAAGTTTGTTCCAGTTGGCTCGCCTCTGAAATCCTAGTAGATCTGGCTGTAGGAAGCTTTGTCTCTCTCCCTGTACTCTCTCAAATCTGCCCCTGCCATGTCTTCTTCTCTATTAGATCCATAAAACCCATTTCTTCAAATCCCAATCCACCCATCTGTAAAATGGTCGTCCCTGACCTCAATCTTTTCGGGCAAAGGCAGCTGTGGCAAGCAGTGATGGCCGACGAAGCTTTCCGGCAGTGGTTGGTGATGACCGTCGGTTGCGGGATACGGAGGTGGTAACTCTGGCAGCAGTGGTGGTGGTAACTACATCTGCAGAAGATCTCAGTGGAGCACATGGACACTGCAGCAGTAAGGATGAAGGGTTTTATTTCTTGTTTTGTTTAGGTTTATTTTGTGGGCTGGTGTATTAAGAAGGCTTTGTTTTGGGTTCAGTTTAATATGTTGGGCTTGACAATTAGTTTTATGTTATTTGTGTTGTTTGTTATAATTTGTGGGCTTGTTAAGTTTAATTTATGTGTTGTCTAGGCTATAATTATTATGGGTCATGGGATTTAGTCTCATATTTGGAGCTATGTTAGGATATAAGTTGAGTCAGTGCAGGTTGTTCAATCTGAGGAAACAGGGGTGCTGTAGTGATGGACAGCACGGTTGTCAGGAGGGGTGCGGACCTGGCATATGCCCGTGGCATTACGGAATGTCGGCAGATGAAGAAGAATGGTTCTGGATGAACCAGGTATGCCCGTGACATTATGAAATGTCGGCGGATGAAGAAGAATGGTTCGATATGAACCAGGTATGCCCGTGGCATTATGGAATGCCAACGGATGAAGAAGAATGGTTCGAGATGAACCAGGTATGCCAGAATGAACAAGTGATTCGAGACTTGGGTATTGGTGTCAAAGGTTATGACTCTAGATGTAATGTCCTATGGCTCATGGCTCATGGCTCATGTGATATGTATGTAACAAATTGGGCATGATTAACATCTATGCTCCAACTTGAGGGGGAGTGTTAGAAGTCTAAATGGTCATTTGGACGTATAGAATGTTGTGCCATGATTTGGACGTTTAGAATGTGTGTGTGTGTGTGTGTGTGTGTGTGTAGTAGTAGTGTATGTAGTTCATGAATGAAGTAAGATATTATCTGTCTTTCTAACAGGTCATCTCGACCACACTAGACTAGACCAGCAAATAAAAACCATGTCTTGGAACAGATCAACTAAGAACTTCAAATTTTCAAACTTAAAAATAACAAAAATTCTCCATTTATCATAAGGTTTTATAACCATTATTGTAGACATTGAACATAAAGAAATTCCTACACGTGGTGACCCCATAAGCTGCTTCTACTGGTATTGATCTGAGAATGCTAGTAGTCAGTTCAGTGGGTTTAAATTGAACTAATAATACTTAAGTAGATAATCATTTTTCATATTGTAAACATCAGCTGGCACCATAAACCTACCTTATGATTAGCTTTGTTACCAAAATCCATCTTTGGCATTGCAACACATGTGCAGAGATCTACTTTTGGAGAATCATGATCCAGCCTGCAAGTCAGGAAGAAAGATGAGAAACAACAAGCCATTTTGAAAGTCTAGCAACAAAATCAAAAAATTCTAAAAATCAAACATCAATAAGCAAGACCATATGAAGGTGAATAAAAACTTTTAAAACTTCACCCTAGTCATCAAAAACAAGGAGAAAAATGTCTTCCATTTTAAATTGGCCTCAATCATTTTTCCTTTCTGATTTTCCGACTGCTCCAGTTGTTTTTTATTCCACCATTTTAGGTAAAGGAGGGAGCATTCACAATATAAACAGTTATTTTGGCAAGTGTATTAAATGCTAATAAATCTAAACACTGTATACCGGCGCACTCCCAGATTAAAAACATACCTATCCACACTTCTAAATGTAGCTAATGATGACAAGCCTAGAACTCTTTTAAGGAAAATTGCATAATTTGCTATAATACAAATTATACTACAAGTCTACAATCCATACTGAAATATAGAGAAGTACCTTTTCCGTTTCAAACATACACCACAAGACCCAGTAAAGCTATGTTTATCATGCTCCGCCAATGTTGACTGAGTGGTCATATAAACTAATCCACACACAATTTGGCGATCAGCTGCTTTTCTTTGAATGCTATGCTCTCCATTTTGTGAATTAAATCCACCACTTGTAGGAGCAGAGCCTATCAAATCTGGGAGATTCTTTGTTGCAGTAGAACACCCCTCTGGCAGATTTCCTGTATTTAAACCCTCTGAACTAGAGAGGGAATCTACTTCATAAGCTTGTGCAGCATGGTCCCCAACAAGCTTGGAGTCACTAATAAGTCTAGGAGACTCATTTGCTAGTGAAACCTCATTGATTGCTACTTGGAAGAAACAAAGAATTTTACATCAGCATAAAAAAATCCAGTATAGCATAAAAGAACAACAACTATAAAATCTATGGGCATCTTATTTTTAATCTTTTTGGCCTAAAGGTGATCATGCACTCTCCCCTTCCCGGATTATATATATATATAGACTCATGATCAAATGAGTCCACCCTTTCCCATGAGTCCGTGTGGACAGATCTAGGCCATTGAATGCTTGAGATCACTGTGCACTTCACTTGCACAGTTGGCGAAATCTAAATCATTGATCTCAGCATTCAATGGTCCACATATGTCCACACGGACTCATGGGAAAGAGTGGACTCACCTGTACAATGGCCTATATATATATATATATATATATATAAAGATATAAAAAAGGAAGAGTGAACTAAAAACAAAATAACATCAGCAGCTTCAAAACAAACAAAAGGAAGCAAAAAATGTATCTACGAGGCTTGGAGGAGAGGGTCAACAGGATAGTGACTCGTATACCTGGTATAGCATCTCTTCTTCGTTGCATTTTGAACATTGATTTAAAACTGCGCCCATCAATGCGCTTTCTTTTTAGGCATATATTCTGGTTACCACTAGTGCTAACTTTCTCAGATTCCATTGTGACCTGCTTCACACTCTTCTCTTTTTTTGTGGCAGACAAATTCAACTCTTCCTTAGATAGTTTTGACACCAAAGAACAGGATAGAATATGGCTTTTATCTCTATCAGGGGTCCTTAAAGGACTAAGAGTGTTCGGTTTCTCAGGTCTCCTAGACTTTATCTGTGTACAAGGTGTAGGTGGAGGCTGCTTCTCAAGCAGTTTAGACTTTGAAGTCCTTGATGGGATTTCCTGAGCAGACTTTCTTAAACCTAGGTGATCCATATTTCCCATGCCTGAACTGGATGATCCATTCCCATTAGCCTTGTCAACATTAATTTTCTTCCCCGAACGTGTCTTATGAACCATCTGTATGGCTGAAAATCAAACAAAAAGGTCAAAAGTTCTCAACCTATATTATCAAATGGAAGGCAATAGAGAAGCTTTTAATCGCAAAGTTTGCCTCCATAAGCATAGTTAGAGCAACAGCATCAGTTGGGGTTTTTTGTAGGTTTTTTCAGAGCCAACAAGGAAATAGAAAATGGGAGAGAGAGAGAGAGAGAAAAGGCAATAAAAAACAAAAACAAAAAGGGAAAAGGCACTGCGACGCGCCCAGCTAGAATGTGTGCTGGGCACGGCGCAGTGCTTTTCACGCACAACCTTTCTCCCATTTTCCCAACCAATGGGGGTCCCACAAAGAACCTCAATTTGCAGGAGAAAAATATCCAAAAAAAAAAAAAAAACAAAACAAAACCCTCCCCATTTGTTCAAAAACCCATCCCAAGTTTTTTCTTCTGAAAAAACTTCTCCAAAATACACAAATGGGGTTTGCTCTTAAACAGAGGTTAACATGTGCATAGTTAAAAAGGCTTAAAAGTCCAACATTTTGATCCACATGATAAACTTGAATATAAAATTGCACATTATCTATAAATTTATATACATTATCTTTTGACAGAAAACACTGAAAAATCCAGTGCCCCTAAACACAATATTGCTCATGCTGGTATTGAGTTTCAGGAATTAAACAGTTGTTCCGTTAAACAATGTAAAAATTCCAGTCAAAAGGGGAAAAACTTTAGTGCACATTTAGTAACTATGAAAATTCTCCAGTTTTTAAGGAAAAGAGAGTTTCTAATCTTCTATGTTTGAATGAACTATTATCTAAATTAGATTATTAAAAAATGTAATATTGTTTTCCAACCTAATAAATAAATGAATTTGGCGAACACTGCAAAGGTATTTTCAACATTTTTTAAATACAAAAGCATACATCACGAGAAGTCTTAGAGAATGATCACCATCACCACTATCTTTTAACCCCTATCAACCTACCCACTCCAATTGTTACTTCACCCCCATCAGCCAACCTACCACTTATACCGACCATTACTTACTTCGACTAGTAACTACCTATCTACCTACTTGCCCTCAATCCCCACCTTCCTAATCACTTCGACATATCTACCTACCGATCCTCCATGGCTCCATCCCCACCTACCTTCACCACACCGATGCCTAATTAATTTGACCACCGCCGCCTATCTACCTACCTATTCTCCATCTCCACCAAAACCTAAGTACATTGCTGCCACCGTTACTGTTCCCTCATCTCCGCCTACCTACACCACCACCTATTCCCCATCTCCACCAACATCAAAGTTCTTTGCCCCCGCGGCTGCCATTTACTTCCACCACAGTTACCTACCGTTCCCTCACCACCGCTACAACGCTACCACAACTCACTAGAATTGTAACTTACCACTCTGCATGGCCATTTTAATATAAAGAAAGTAATAGAATTTCAAGAAACTAAAACCCTCATAGTATTCTGCATAAAGTAGCATAAACGCATCATATCATATCATGAACCATTAAAAACTGCTTTTCTCCGCTATGCATGACCTCGATCATAACAGCAGCATTGCTGAGCCACAGTGGAAAAAGTGGATTACCTTATAGTCCAAAGCGAGAACCCTTAGGTTCTCATAAATGTGCGATTTCGATTCCGTTCGACGAACTGCGCGATTATCCACAAAATATCGCTGCTGAGTTTCAGAACCCTAATTTCATCCAGGGAATTTATTTGCAAATGTAGATATACAAATGAAGAAAAACGAAAAATAAAAAATAAAAAACAGAAAAACTATAAACCTGCGGTGGCAAAGTACCACTAGGAGTATGGCGTCTGCCGGCTGGATTCCTGGAACGTAAAGGGCAGGCCAGTGAGGCTGAGGCGGTGAGATTTTCAGAATTCCGGATTTCCCCCCATGTAAAGCTCTTCAATTTGCGTCCAGGACTAGGAGACAAACTATATAAGGCCCCCCATACATGAAATAGTGAATTTTTAGATTGTAAATGTGTAATAATGGGAGGTGACGTTTGCTTGGTGAATTTTGTTTTTTTGTTTTTTTGTTTATTTTTTAAGTAACGAGTATTTTCGCCCGTGCGTTGCACAAGATGGATTTGTTATAATATTTAAAGAATATTTGGATCAATATATAATTATATATATTATAACATCGAATATTATATAGCGCAATTGATGAAATTGATTAGATCAATTATGTTTTCTGATGTTTTCCTGGCTTGAATTAGAACAAATAATTGTCCTATTACTCGTGCGTGGATAAATTTTTTATTATATATTGAGATAATAAAAATAAAGATGAAATTATAAAAAATTCTAATATTGAACGTGTACATTTATTTGATTATAAGATTAGTACAAAAGTGTTACTCAATTAATTGAATAATATATGACTTGTTTGTCTAAAATTATCTTAAAAAGATCTATAAGTAATATGACTTATATAATTATATTATTACTAAAATAAATTTGAGAGAATGAGAAATAAATTAATTATAATTATTATAAAAATAAATTCAACGACCAATGCTTAGCTTAATTATCATAATAATTATTAGGCAATTATTATTAGTCAATTACACTAATATATGTGTAATTATACTTTTATACTAATAAGTATATTCATTTTCATTATATTGCATTTAGTTTTATCTTCCTTCTCCATATTTGAATGAATTAATTTTGATTATTATAAAAATGTAACAACGCATGTTCAATTAATTTTTTTTTTAAAGTTTAAATAACTTAGAGTTTTCAAAAGGAAAGTATAATTAATTATTAAAGTTTTTAAATAATTTTCAGTCAATTAATAATATCATTTTCTTTTCCCGATAAATGATTTTACTTTTATTAATAGTGTTGATACGTGAGTATACATATTATCAATTAATAGATATTAGTTAATTTCTATATTACATTTTCTTAACAAATAAGCTTTATTAATTATTTGACCAATAAAATATTTAATTAATTGACTATAGAAGTTTAAGCGGTGAATGAAATTGGAAGATTTTTTACTTTTATATATAGTATAGAATCTATATTACGATCTTTTTATATTTTAAATCAATCAGTAATATCATTTTTTCTTGGAATAAGGGTCAAATAAGCCACTGAACTACACACAAAACTTCAATTAGGCCATCGAACTCAAAAAGAATGCAATTGGATTCCTGAAATACATAAACTCATGCAATTAAGTACAAATTGACATGTTTTCAAAAAAAAAATTCTAAATTGACCTGTTTACCTACAATTGTGATGACATGGTGGTTACTAATTTTAAAATAAATTTTTTTAAATAATTTAATTAAAATAATTAAATAATAATAATAATAATAAAATTAAAAAAATAGACGTCTCCGGTAGTTTTTTTTTGTTTTTTTTCTTAAATTATTAGTGCCGATTGTTATGTGTAAATTAATATTAGGCAACCTTATATAGGAAAAATGAAAAGAATTACGTAGTAATATTTACCTAATTTTCGTTCCATTTTTAATTGATGATGTAGAATATTATTATTGAAATATTTCTGTTCCATTTTTAATTTCGTTGCTTTTTTAATTCATCTTTAATATTGTTTAAAATATGCCTTTATTATTGATGATGTAGAATGTTTTCCTTTTTTAATTAAATTGCAATGATCTGAGCATTTCCTTTTTATTTTAGTTAATTATGGATATTTTTTATTTACTGTCAATTATTAATATTCATTTCCTTTTATATATTCAGTCAATTAGTAATATCAGATTCATTTTTAGTCGATTATTTTTTTTTATTTTCAGTTAATTAGTCAATTAGAATAATAGATCCACTGATATTTTTACCTAGTTTCTATTCTATTTTTAATTAATGATGTAGAATATTATTATTAAAATATTTTCATTCTATTTTTAATTTATCTTTGCTATTGTTTAAATTTTAAAATATGACTTTACTATTGATGATGTATACTATTATTATTGAAATATTTCCTTTCCATTTTTAATTTACTTTTACTATTGATGATGTAGAATATTATTATTGAAATATTTCCATTTCATTTTTAATTTCCGTTCCAATGTTTAAATTTGTGAAAGATTTACGATTTAATTGTGATTTGATTTATTCTACTGTGTAATATTATTGTGAAAAATTAAAATGCAATGATTAGACCATTTCCTTTTCCATTTTAAATAATTATGGATATTTTTAAATTTCCAGTCAATTATTAATATTCATTTCCTTTTCCAATTGACATAATTTATGTTCTCTTTTCTATTTTTAATTTTCAATCAATTATTAATATTCATTTCCTTTTCCAATTTACCTAATTTCTGTTCCATTTTTAATTGACGATGTAAAATATTATTGTGAAATATTTCTATCATAATATAATTACCATAATTACAAATAATGAATTATAATCAATGTAATAATATTTGTTTTATATTTTGATTATTTTGTTAATCATTTTCAGGTGTTATTACACTAAATAGTAGTTGACAAATTTTGATATATATTATTATATTTATTAGTCAATTTTTGCAATCCAATTATTGAATTTAAAATTTTTAGCAACTATAAAAGTTACTCCCTTTGTCTCATTTTACCTGTCGTATTTACTATTCATTGGTCAAATCAACTCTTTTTTTATTGCTTATTTTCTTTAGTAATTTTTTATCATTTTTAAATTTAATTTTTTTTTTGTGTTTAATAGTACTTTTAATGTAGTTTCTAAATATATAAATTTTATATATTAATGCTAAACTTAATATTATGAAAAATTAGATTAAAAATAACTTCAGTCAAGCCTCGTTAAACGAATCAGACAACCAAAATGTGACGGATGTAGTATTATCTTTTCTTTGGTTTCTTTTTGAACAATTAAATTAAAAATAAAAATAAAAAAATAAAAAGTCATTGTTAATGTAACCCCTCGGTTTTTACAGCATAGTTAAAATTTGAGAATAGCGATATAAATTTTTTTTAAGTTATGACATTTAAGGGAAAACTATTCGGTGCTTGAAATAATTTTTCTCTTAAGGATTAATTGTCGATAAGTTGCGAACTACGTACCGGCCACGAACCGAGAAAATTTTAAGGATGTAGATTCAATTCGAATTTCCAGAATTGGGATTATTAAGTATGATACGATTAAGCCTGAATTTCTAGATTAGTTCAAGAGAAATTTTAAAAGGACTGTAAGGGATAAATTGTTACGGACTCTGAACCTAAATTTGGCGGATTATCGGAAAATTCCCAAAATTGGTGATTTGCGACGGGAATATTTTTACGATAATTTTGGTATTAGAATTTTCCCGAATTAAGTTATAGTCCTCCGAACATTCATCTGATTTACTCCCTAACTGGCAAAGGAGTCTTACTCTACAAGACACACCATAGGGTTGTGACAAGTGGCACCCCTTGTGACCACATGGTAATAATTAATTAATTAAAGGGGAGGAGTGTAGGACAAGCTAGCCATGAAGATTGAGCTCCAAGTCTTGCATTTCTTCTTCATTGGCCGAAATATTAGGGAAAAGGAGAGAGAAAGTAGATCTCATCTTCATCTTCATTCTTAGTTCAAGAGCTCCATAGCCATGTTCTTCAACACAAGTGCTTTCATAATAGGTAAGACTTCGGATTTTATTCGGTTAAAAGACTAGAATCCTTTCATAGAACTTATCGTAAGCTAAGATTCTTGGAAATATTGTTGTTATGGTAATTTTGTTTAGGATCTTCGGTGAAAAGTTTGAAGGAGAGGATCACCATCTTTCTACGGTTTAAAAATCTTCATGGGAGGTAAGGAATCCCTTAAGTCAGTTCAATCACTTGAAGGTGAACAAATGCTAGTAAATTATATGACTAGGAATTTTTACGTGGAAAATTACGTGTTAAGTTTATGGATCTACAAGCTAGCTTGAGAATTACACTTTGGACTTTTGGTAATTTTTGTATGCATGTTCATAGCTAGTACATGCATGTATATGCTATATTTGTGTCCATATAAACTTATGTTGAAGAAAAATGTTGAAAAAGTAAGTGTTTTTACACTGTTTTGCTGCCCAGAAATTTTCCGCCGTAT
>CP025650.1:10466111-10604853 GCA_003576665.1 Ipomoea trifida
TTGGGTATAGAAAAGATACCTAAGCGTGGCGGTAACACCCAGTTTTCTGCTGGTTAGACGCTTCCGCAATGCATTGTATTATTAGGATTTTGTAATAAATCTAAGATGTGAAAATTGGGGTGTTACAGTTAATGTATTTACACAACTTTACACCATATTTGGTTCACGAAATAAATTGTATAGAAATAAAAATGCTATTCCATAGGGAATGAAATAAGTAAGGAATATAACAATAATTGTATTATATTGTTTGGTTCATAGAAGGTATGGATGAGACAATTTTTTGTTAACCGCATGATAACCGTTAACTGAAAATCAAACCGTTCGAAACATTCAATTTTCGGTTGGTTTCGATTATTAGATTTTAAAAGTTTTTGGTTTTTAAATTTTTTTCCTTTTTTATCCTTAGTTTCAATAGTGACCGAAAAACCAACATGTAATATAATGTTTTGTTTGTTCCGTGTGCATGTATATATTTTGCTAGCTTTTCTATTTCTAATTTTAAATCTTTGCTTTTATAGTTCAACGTGCATGCGTGTCAGACGTCAGTGTATGCAATACTGTGTATATCTAAGAATACACACACGTACGCATAACGCCTTTTGATATATGGCATATATACACATTAATACACATACACACCTGATTTGTGGAGTTAATATGTATCGTTGATTATATATACCATTAGTTATCGTTTAATAATAATAATAATTATTATTATTATAATACTACTAATAATAATAATAATACAATAACAATAACAAGCTATTACATAAATATAAAATATAAAATGAGTTAATTCCAGCAATAGTCCTCCAACTATGTTGATTTTCCAAAATTAGTCCCCGACTTTTAATTTGGACAATTTAGGTCCCTTTACTTTCAAATTCTTTCCAATGTTGGTCCTTTCGTCAAATTTTAGTTAAGTTGAGGTCAAATGAAGGGGTAAAATTGTCCGTTCACTTATATAGTGTATTATTATTCGTATTTCTCCTGTCCTAAACGCTATATATATGAATATAATATCAATCGAAGTCTCTTCGACTGAGATTATATGGTTTCGATTGAGATTATATTCATATAGACAACGTATAGGACATGAGAAATACGAGTAATAATACACTAAACATGTGAACGGACAATTTTACCCCTTCATTTGACCTCAATTTAACTAAAATTTGACGAAAGAACCAACATTGGAAAGAATTTGAAAGTCAGGGAATCTAAATTGTCCAAATTAAAAGTCGGAGACTAATTTTGGAAAATCAACATAGTCGAGTGACTATTGCTGGAATTAACTCAATATAAAATAGTTTTTACAGCATGTTTAGTTTGCAAAATATGTGTATTACCATTTAGCTTAATTCATTTTTTTTTCAAATTGTTATTACATAAATAAAAAGGTATAAGATATTACCCTTGTATAACATGTCAATCCTTTTATGCAACACATTTTGTAGCTCCATATAATCATCTATATTTGATCGATAACACTTTATCCAATATTTCATTGTTCTCTATATATCATGCAAACTATTTTGTTACAACTTCATAGGTTCACGATCAAACTGGTAACATGACATATCAAGACTATTTTAATAATATTTAAGAATAAATAATCATGATTATTCTTAAATTTCCCGTAATGCATCAACGGTACTAAACAATATCATGAGTCATGACTACATACCCAATTGATAATGAAGTGAGATTACACTAAACATTTCTATTACAATTATTGTACTTCCCAGAAACACTTGTTATTTTGTTTGGTGCTTCAAGAAACACTCGTTATACTAAGGTAATGGTCATTGTCAAACTAATTATAGTGAGCATGGTCATATTATTGTAGCCAGTCATAAAATGAAGTCAAACTTCAATTCATTAAACTCTTACATAGATTTTCATAATAAGATTTTTGAATGCCATAGAACATCCTTGTTATCTCAAGGTGGTGAATCATTTAGTAAAAACAAACATCTTTGTATGAAATTATATTAGATTTGTCAAGTTTATTTATAATTGATGGGTGAAAAGTGACATTTTAAAAATAGTAATGGTGTAGTTATTATAACAATTAATTGCGTTCATTATGCCACTATGAGTGCTAACGTTACAACCGTTATAGTCATTAAAAATATTTATTATGACATAAATGTCAATAAATATTATTTACTTTTAGTTGGGAGGTTAAAAAAAGCAACAATAAAAGTACTTAATTGTCCAAGCTTTAACGTCTTCGGTCACTTACTTAAGTGATTGAATTACACAAGATTTAGCTAAATCAGTATTATTGTAAGTCTTTTATTAAAATTGCACATGTCTCCATATGGAATTGTACTAGAGTTGTGAAGTATCTAACTACCATATAAGAGACAATGCAGGTTATGCCCCTGAATTATGTCATTATTTTTTTAAACTTGTTACGTTGTACATTATGCTCAAAATATTGAGCTTTAATAATTTTCAGACTAAACTGGCATTACATTGTTAAATATTCTGTTAGTTAAGTATTAATTGTTAAATCAATTACATAATTGCATTTTCCTTTAATGCATTGCTTAATAGAAATAATTCACCTACTTATTAAGTATTATATTAAACCAAAAAATATGTTTTATTATGAAGTATCATTTACATATATACCAATTATAATACATAACTAACACACACAAATAAACATGAACAAAATTATCAAAATGATCACATATAAATAAATCATTTACAATATTTAACTATACAAACATCTCTCTATTATAAATACATACAGATAGAAATATAACATAGATTCTATGACTTGTGTCATTTATTTATTTATATTATTGTTTTTTTAAAATAAGTGAATATAATCATAATTGATGGATAACACACTAGGCATGGGCCACATGGACCGGCCTAAGAAAATAATTGGATCATGAAAGCCCAAGAAAGAAACCCAGTACAGAGCTATCCAAGAATACGATACGGATTAGACTTAGTATTTGTATTATTAATAGGATTAGGGCTTATTAGTTATAATGTAACAGGGACTCTTAATATGAGGCGGTCCAGGATTCCTATTCTTTTTAGGGCTCTAGGCCCAAAAATATGTATAAATAGACCCTCCATTCATGGAGAAAGGGAGGCAATTCTGAGCAATATAATATCTATATTCTCTTGTTATATTTTCCTACTCCTATATTTTCGCTATTCCAACAGGTAGTGTTGCCTGCCTTTGACTACCCAAAAGTCATAAAACCAACAATAATTTTAATATTGACACTCACTCTCGCACATCCATCGTATAAAGCCTAGTGTATACTTATAATTGATTGATGAAAGTATCGATTTTTTGGGTGGGTAGGGAAACTCACAACTATTACCCGCGAGTGTGCACCCCGCAAGTGTGTAAAAGCTTGCAAACCACACAAGAGAGGTAAACTGCACTAGAAAGACCATGTGCAACGGGTTCGACCAAGAGGGTGTTGACAATAATCAAACTTGTGACCTTTAGGTACAATAATCATGCTATACCCACTTGGACACCCATTTCTGGGCAAAAATGTCATTTTCTTAAAATTAAGAATTGATGTAATTATTATAACAATTAATTAAGCTTATTATGCCACTATAAGTGCTAACGTTACAACAATTACAATCATTAAGGGCACATTTAGTTCAAATATTAGAATCAAGTACTTGGTATGTAATGGTCGGTGATGTATTCAAGTATACGAAGTCTCTTTGTTTGGTAAATAAAAATTAAAATAAAAAATTATATATATATATATATATATATATATATATATATATATTTATTTATTTATTTATTTATTTATTTATTGAGGATCATATGAGAACTCATCCCCACATGAGAATTACGAATTAATTTGGATTTTTGATCTCAATATTGTCTATGGTCATTATTTGTTTTTTGTTTTTGTTTTTGTTTTTTTTTTTTGGACTTTATTTATTTACAATATTTATAGATGGGTGAATTAGTAATTTTGTATGCATTAAGAATTCCGATATTATTATTTTTGGATGTTATGCATAATTTTAGGATGTATATTTTTTCTGGGATTGTTTTTTGTAAGATTGTGTAATTCCAATTCGATACTTGTTCACTTCATATTCAATCAGTGTGTACTCTAGTATAGATTTGTGTGCATCTTGGGACTAAGGTATGCGGTATGTGTGCATTGCATTGTAATATGCGCATTCCATAGTTGTGTGTGCGCTTTTACTTCAGTGTGGACATGTAATCAAAGTATGTTGTTTGTAGTGTGCATTGAATCCAGCATCGTGTGCACTGGTGATTTGTTATTGTGCATGCCGTCATTTATGTCAAGTCGTTATGTTGTTCTTATCTTTGGGTTCATATGTGCACACGTGCTATTTGTGTGCGCACTAAAATATTGTGCGAGATTTTAAGTTATGCACTTGTGTTGGTTTTGTTTGCGCTCAAATTATTAACTCATTCATTAATGCACACAAGTTTATATATATATATATATATATATATATATATATATATATATATATGTATGTATGTATTATTTCTTTCTTTCTTACTACCTCCGTCCCAAAATGGTTGTCTGGTTCGTTTAACGATGCTTGACTGAAGTAATTTTTAATCCAATTTTTCATAATATTAAGTTTATCATTAATATATAAAATTTATATATTTCGAAACTACATTAAAAGTACTATTAAACACAAAAAAATTAAATTTAAAAATAATAAAAATTACTAAAGAAAATAAGCTAAGAATAAAGAGTTGGTTTGACCCATGAATAGTAAATATGACAGGTAAAATGGGACAGAGGGAGTATTTTTTATTATACTGTTCAAAAGTAGGGAATGAGAAGAATAATGTGTTTTATAATTACTAAAAGATTTGAATCCAATAGTAGGATATCAAAAGTAGACAAACAAACATGGTAATATGTATCAAATTCCATAATAGGGTACAAAAGTCATCAACCAAATGTCATATAAAACTCTAAAAGTATTATTATCACGCAAATATCAATTAATATTATTTAATTTTAGCTTATAAGCAATAATAGAAGCCATGTCTTTGGTCACCTACCTAAGATGTCATTTGGTAGGAGGAAAGTTCAAACTTTCATAATAATTTAAAAGGTGAAAAAAATATTTTTACATTTGGTTCATCCTTTGGCTTGGAAAAGTTTTGAGTCAACTATTAATGTGATTTATTATGTTGGCATTGTCATTAGAGAATGCTTGTATTTAATCTAAAAACATAATAACACTACAAGAAAAATGCACATAGACAACAATTAAAAATTGTTGTCTTTGAAGTAAAATTTCTGTTGTTGAAGCCGGTGTTGTTGTAAGTCTCGCTCAAAGACAACGGTTTTTAACCGTTGTCTATTGAGTGTTGTTGAAGCTGGTCTAGAAAAGAGGACATTTTTTAGCTGTTGTCTATTGACTGTTGTGGAAACCGGTGTTGTTGTAAGTTCCGAGCAAAGACAACGATTTTTAACCGTGGTATTTTCTATAAAAGACAACAGTTTTTAACCGTTGTCTATTGAGTGTTGTTGTAAGTTCCGAGCAAATACTTAACCATTGTATTTTATAGAAAAGACAACGGTTTTTAACCGAAACCGTTGTCTATTGAGTGTTGTTGAAACCGATGTTGTTAAAAGTCATGCACATAGACAACGGTTTTTAACCGTTGTCTTTTTCACATAAAACAACGATTTTTAACCGTTGTCTATTATGGGTTGTTAAAAGAAGCATTGTTGAAAGCCATGCTAATAGACAACAGATTTTAAACGTTGTCTTTTATATATAAGACAACGGTTAAAAACCATTGTCTATTATGTGTTGTTGAAACCTGTATTGTAAAAAAAATTCTAAACATAGACTACGGTTTTTAACCGCTGTCTTATATATCAAAGACAACGTTTAAAACCATTGTTCTCACATTCATAGAAAACGGTTTTAAATCGTTGTTTTTTAACATGGTTTAACCTGTAAACATAATGACATAATAATGTACAAAATACACAAGAACCAAATACCAAGTCTAAATACTTCATAGACAGAACACACCACCATTCTCATTAGGGATGAGAGATACAAATGCAACCAAAAGATACAATCTACTTGATATATGACTAATGCAAAATCAAACCTATATACATGTCCTCAACTACACTGGAGTTAACGAAGGCCTAGATGAATTAAACATATTATCTACTAGCAATACAAATTAAATTATATTAAAAGCTTGCATGCTGCAAATTGCTACTGCTATAGCGAGATCCCCGACATTCTCTTTTGCATAGTCTAATTAGTCGATCCACAAATATAAGACCAACAGAAATCTAGACATGTTTGGAAAAATATAAACAACAAAAAATGAAAACAAATCCAAAAATAGGAAATTAAAAAAATTAGTAAAGAAGAGTGTGGTTTACATTCTCTCCTGTAGCTTGAGACCATCTTATGGTGGTATTCATAACTACTTTCTCAACCTATTGAAACACAAGAGTCAATATTGACTCCACTAAGGCTCGAACCCACCACCTCCCGTATAAAGGAAAGGGTTTGATACCACTGGACAACAAGGTCCTTGGCAGCTTGAGACCATCTTGCTTTGTGAGAACCTGCATGAATAGAAACAGAAAGTAATTTATTTGCATTATTTCAACATATTATATGACATCATTTTAGAATGGTATGTGAAAAGAGAAGATGAATATCTAACATATAAAGAAACTATCAGGGCCGGATTTTGGGCTGTGCAAGCAGCCCAATAGCACAGGGCCCCAAAATTTTGGGGCCTCTAATTCAGATCTGACCCAATAGGTATAGTATATATATTAATGATTAATTTTGGCCAGAATTAGGTTTTAATGTGCTTCTTAATATTCTCGTGGCCTCCAACTCTTACGTACGGTCTGTGAAGCGAGGAAGCCGAGGAGCCGCGGAAGGCTGGAAGCCACACCGACCGGATATAGGAGATTTGGAGGTTTTCTTCCCTCTCTCTAAATAGTTTATTCAGTTCTCCGATAGAAATTTAAAGGTCCACTCAAACTGGTAAATTTGATCCTTTTTTTTTTCTTTTTTTTGGAATCATCAGCAATATCTTATATTCTTATAATTCTTTTTTATTATCTGTTTCTACAAGTATTCAAGGAAAGATGAGAGAATAGTCAGATTACCAACTTGCTGGGTTGAACGGGTTTATACGCCTCTATGAAAATGGAATAAATGGGATACTCGCTGATGAAAAATGGTATGCACAACTGACTTTGGGAATGAGAGCTCAGTTCAATGCATGCTTTATTTTTAATGCATTGTTTTAATTTTGCAATGATTTGCTGAAAGCTCTATTTTTGTACTAGTTTTATTGTTTTGAATGCTATTTCAGGGCTTGACAAGACATTACAAACATTTCCCATTTGCATTATGCTTAGAATTTTCTTTATAATAAACAAAATTTGAATTTGTTTCCGCTTTTTTTCGCATTTTTCTCTTCGCAATTTTTTTTTGTACTTTTTTCTTTGCAATTTTTCTCCAATTTGCAGTTTATTTATAATTTGATTTGATAGGGCCTCACTTATTTACAAGCACAGGGCCACCCAAATAAAAAAACCGTCCCTGGAAACTATATATTCATAAAGCCTGGTATTGACTGTCTATGGAAGCTTTCAGTATCACTCACTGCAACAATCAAGTCAACTGTTATAATATAACCACTAACAGAATAACAAAGGTGTATGTGGTTTAAGGAAGGTCTTGGGTTAAATTCTCATTGGTAATAACATTTATTCATTTTATTCCAAGACTACACACAAAAAAACAACGGTTAAATAAAACCGTTATCTTTTAGAAAAACAAAATGCACATAGACAATGGTTTAAAAAACTCGTTGTCTTTGTAGTGTTTTTAATAAACCGTTGTCTTTGAAGTGTTGTCTATTCAAGTGTGCTTAAAGACAACACACAAACGACAACGATTTTAAAAAATCGTTGTCTTTGTAGTGTTGTGAATTGAAGTGCACTTAAAGACAACACACCAACGACAATGGTTAAATAAAACCGCTGTTTAAATAAAAAACGGGTGCACAAAGACAACGATTTTAATAAATTGTTTTCTTTGAAGTGTTGTCTATTCAAGTGTGCTTAAAGATAACACACAAACGACAATGGTTAAATAAACTCGTTGTCTTTTTTAAAAAAAAAATAAACGCGCAAAGACAACAACTATAAAAAAAAATTGTTGTCTTTGTAATGTTGTGTATTCAAGTGCACTTAAAGACAACACACCAACGACAACAGTTACATAAAACCGTTGTCTAAATAAAAAAACGGAATGCACATAGACAACGGTTTTAAAAAATTGTTGTCTTTAAAGTGTTGTGTATTAAAATGCGTTTAATAACAACACACCAACGACAACGGCTAAATAAAACCGTTCGTCTTTTAAAAAAAATAAACACGCAAAGATAACGGTTTTAAAAAATCATTGTCTTTGTAGTGTTTTGTATTCAAGTGCACTTAAAGACAACACACCAACGACAACGGTTAAATAAATCCGTTGTCTAAATAAAAAAAACGGGTGCACAAAGATAACAGTTTTAAACCGTTGTCTTTGAAGTGTTGTCTATTCAAGAGTGCTTAAAGGCAACACAAAAGCGACAACGGTTAAATAAAAAAACGCACATAGAAAATGGTTTTTAAAAAACGTTGTCTTTTGCGGTGTTGTTTTTGACAAAATGCACAAAGACAACACACTAAAGACAACAGTTCGGTAAAAATCGTTGTCTTTGGTAAAAGTGTTGCGTCAAAGACAACAATTTTGTCCAAAACTGTTGTCTTTTACACAAAAGACAACACCTTTGTCAAAAACTGTTGTCTTTTTAGTGTTGTCTATGTGCATTTTTCTTATAGTGTAAGTTTCAATCCAGGTTATACCCCTAATTTATGTCTATTTGTTTTGTTAAATTTTTGTATACATTATGCTATAAGAGTTGTACTATACAATTTTATGGACAAAAATATCCATGTCATTATAACTTTTGTTATGTTTTCCCACTATTATTACAATGGACATGCATATACAATATTTTTTTTCTTTTATTCTTCAAAGGTAATAATGTAAGTAAACATGCTATTATAAAAAACTAGTATTTTCGCCCGTGCGTTGCACGAAATTGATTTGTTATAATATTTTAAGAATATTTAGATTGATATATAATTATATAAATTATAACATCGAATATTATATAGCGCAATTGATGACATTGGTTGGATCAATTATGTTTTCTGATGTTTTCCTTGCTTGAATTACAGTAAATAACTATCCAATAATTGCCCTTGCGATGCACAAATAATTTTTTTTATTATATATTTAGATAATAAAAATAAAGATGAAATTATAAAAAAATTCTAATATTGAGCATGTATATTTATTTGATTATAAGATTAGTGCAAAAGTATTACTCAATTAATTGAATAATATATGACTTGTTTGTTTACAATTATCTTAAAAAGATCGATATGTAATATGACTTATGTAATTATATTATTACTAAAATAAATATGGAAAAATTGAGAAATAATATAATTATAATTATTATAAAAATAAATTCAATAACCAATGTTTAGTTTAATTATCATAATAATTATTAGGAGAAAATACCAATTTTGATCCCACGACTATTAGCAAAATGACAATTTTGGTCTACATGTTTAATTTCTACCAATTTTGGTCTCACGACTATTGTTTTAGTTCCAATTTTGGTCCCACGACTATTGTTTTAGTGCCAAAATTCATCGCTTCGATCACCCATCCGTTTAAAACGTGCCGGAATCTAAAATTTCTAAAGGTATTTTCGTCCTTTTCAACCCAATATCTCAATTTGAGCATTAATAAAAAGATTTAAGCCCTTTGATTGATCACAATTCACAGTTCTCCTCCTCAAATTAAGATAAAATGAGGAGAAAAACTGTGAATTTTTATCGATCTTAGGACTTAAATCCATGTATTCACGCTCATATTGAAATATTAAGTTGAAAATGATGAAAATACCCTTAACAATTTTTTATTTTTGCACGTTTTAAACGAATGGGTGACTGACGTAATGACTTTTGGCACTAAAACAATAGTCGTGCGACTAAAATTGATATTAAACAATAGCCGTGAGACCAAAATTGGTAGAAATTAAACATGTAGACCAAAATTGTCATTTTGCTAATAGTCGTGGGACAAAAATTGGTATTTGCTCTAATTATTAGTCAATTACATTAATATATGTGCAATTATACTTTTATACCTTAAGTATATTCATTCTCACCATATCGCATTTAGTTTTTTCTTCCTTCTCCATATTTGAATGAATTAATTGTAATTATTATAAAAAAAAATACCAACCATGTGTAATTAATTTTTTTTAAAGTTTAAATAATTTAAAATTTTCAAAAAAAGTGTAATTAATTTTTTAAATAATTTTCAGTCAATTAGTAATATCATTTTCCTTTTCTAATTTGTCTAATTTCCGTTTGTTTTTTCATTATGATCTTTTTATATTTTCAATCAATTAGTAAAATCAGTTTTCTTTTTTCATTTTATCTTTACTATTGTTTGGGGAGGAAATTTCACAAAGGATGGTTCTATTTTTATTAATTAATAGTAATACAAATATAAAAGTATAGATAAGGATGAGAACAATTATGTTTGTATTAGAGTTCACCAAATATAACTGTAGGAATACAAGAGTATATATACAAGAGAATCATAAGTAAACTAGGACTGAGACTTATAGTATGACTCTATTATGTAGAGTCCTAATACTCCCCCTCAAGCGGATGGTACGAAAGTAACCTGTAGCTTGTCACGTAAGAAGTAGAACCGGGGACCTGCGAGTGACTTGGTGAAAATATCAGCTAGCTGATCCTTAGTAGAAATAAAGTGCACCTGAATGTCTCCTGCTGCCACTCTGTCTCTCACAAAGTGATAATCAATTTCGACATGCTTTGTGCGAGCATGAAAAATAGGATTAGCACACATATAAGTAGCTCCAAGATTGTCACACCAAAGTTTGGGCACTGGAAGAGGTGAAATTCCTATTTCTCGCAACAAAGAGAGGATCCACAGAACTTCAGCACATACATCTGCAAGAGCCTTGTACTCTGCTTCAGTAGAAGATCGAGCAACAGTCCTTTGTTTCTTGCATACCCAGGACACTAGATTGGTTCCAAGAAACACAGCATGCCCACTAGTAGACTTTCTATCCGTAGGACAACCAGCCCAATCAGAATCTGAGAATGCGTGAAGCTCACCTGAACTTGACTTTCGCAATCGCAGACCCAAAGACATAGTACCTTTAACATACCTTAACACACGTTTCAGTTGTTCCCAGTGTGCAGTGGTTGGAGCATGCATGTGTTGACAAAGCAGATTAACTGCAAAGGATAAATCTGATCTCGTGATAGTTAGGTACTGTAGTGCACCTACAATGTTCCGGTATTGCGTGGGATCATCATATGGATCTGTACAGGTAGATACTGTCTTTGAAGTCGTAGTAGGTGTAGACACAGGTCTGCAGTCTGTCATACCAGCTCGTTTAAGTATGTCAGTCATATACCTGCGCTGAGAAAGCAACATTCCATCTGCACACTTGACTGTTTCAATCCCAAGGAAAAACCCAGGCTCACCAAGATCTCTAATCTTGAAAGTACTAGAGAGCTTAGAGAGCAAAGCCTCCAATGCACCCTACTCATTGCTCATAACAAGAATATCATCCACATAAACAAGCAGGTAAACAGTAGCCGATCCACGAGAATAATAAAATAACGAAACATCAGTTTTAGAGGCATTAAAACTAGCAGATAACAGAAAAGTGTGCAAACGAGTGAACCAAGCCCGGGGAGCCTGCTTCAAACCATACAGAGAGCGTTTCAGCATGCAAACATGATCAGGGTGCTGAGAATCAACATACCCCGGAGGCTGACGCATGTAAACAGTTTCTGTAAGATTACCATTAAGGAATGCATTATGCACATCCAACTGTCTGACCAGCCAACCAGAAGAAAGAGCAAGAGAGAGCAACAACCTGACTATAGTAGGTTCAACCACCGGACTGAAAGTGTCAAATAAATCTTGACCCGGGACCTGATTAAACCCCTTAGCCACGAGCCTGGCCTTATAGCGCTCAACAGATCCATCAGCCTTCCTTTTCGTGCGAAACCCACTTGCAGCCAATAATATTCATAGACTTAGTGGGAGGAACCAAGCACCATGTCTGATTCTGCAACAAAGCATTGAACTCTTGATCCATTGCCTCCCTCCATTCAGAGTGTTTGACTGCCTGAGTATAACAAGTAGGATCAACAGAGGAAACCTGCACAGTCAAACCTGCAACCGGAGCCACAGACCGACTCCTAGTGGCCATGGAGTGAGACCTCTCCGTGGGACGCACAGTACGACCACGTGGCCTACTACGAGGCCTCTTCTGAGCCACATCAGCAGGAGGCGAGGGAGCTACCACAGATGGATCAGCCACAGGATGAAAAACAGATTCAACCCAAGGTCATGCAATAGATTCTGATGGAGCCTGCGAAACAGACTTAGCACCAAAAGGAAACACAACTTCATCAAACTGCACATGACGGCACACGAAAACTTTATTAGTACGCAGGTCCATGCACCTATAACCCCGAAACGAATCAGGATAGCCCAGAAAGACACACGGAGAAGACCTGTAAGACAATTTATGACGATTATATGGCCATAAGTGTGGATAGCACAAACAGCCAAAGACACGAAGAAAGGAATATGATGGCTGAGATCTGTGCACTAAGACATGAGGACTAGAGTTATGGAGAGTATGCGAGGGCATTTTGGTGTAAATAATAATTAAGAAATTATTTTTTCTTATAAAATTACGTAGAATTTTCAAGGAATTTTTATATATATTACGCAAAATTTATTTTTATTATTTTCACAATTATAATGGTTTAATTATTCTGAGATTTTGGCAAATAAAATTTTGTTACCAATTAAACTTTATTAATTTTTTACCAATTAATTAATAATATTAGTTTGTGCGGGGCAATTGAAGATGAGGATTTTACTTTTATTAATAGTATTGATATTGATACGTGGATATAGAAACAATATTACCAATTAATAGATATTAGTAAATTTTTTAATTTTACATTTTCTTACCAAATAAGCTTTATTAATTATTTTACCAATAAAATATTTAATTAATTGACTACAAAAAGTTTGGCAAAATAATAAAATAGGAAGATTTTACTTTTATATATCAACTTAGGGTAATGACCGTGATCCCTTAGCATATATATCAATTGCTTATATTATCAATTGCTTATATTATTTCGTGATCCCCTAGCATATAAAATTGAATAATGGTTGAAAATATAATAAGCATCCAAATACTCTTGATTTTCATTTCTGTTTTCTACCATATATATGGAAATATAAATTGTAAACAAAATATGTACCCTCTATATGGAAGTTGGTCAAAATAGAGGATAATTATTGCGTAATATAAATATTATAATATATTAGTAAATATATTATTACCGTATACAGTAAATAGTAAAAAAAAAAAAAAAAAAAAGGGATCAACTTACCAGGAATATCAATTACCATATATGTTAATATTATATTTTGTCGAAAAAAATTCTTACCACGAATATCAATTAGTGTATATGTAAATTATTATTATATATTAAATAGTAGTATTTTAAATTAGGTAAAATATTATTGATTAGTACAACTGGATGTGTGTGTAATATTTATATTATATTTACATAATAACATGAATTTGGAAAGTATATATTACCATGAATTACATTATTACAATGAGAATTAGAGTATAATAATTTATGTCCACCATGAAAATTAGGTATAATTTGTGAAATTGGAAACAATATTTCTAAATATTAGTTAATTTCCATATAACATTTTCTTACCAATTATCTATACTATTAAAGTTGAAGATGGGGATTTTATTTTTATTAATAGAAAAGAAATAGATAGATTAATAATTCATAATAAGATAATAGAATTAATATAATAATTATTTCATTACTGTATACTAAATTTATTAAATATTAAAATTTATAAAATTATTAAATATTAAATATATTTCATCAAAATTGATTTTCATTCCTTATCCTATTTTATTTATTGCTATTTTTAATAGACACCATTTAAGAATAAATATAATATATATTTATTGTTCCATTTCATTATAAAAAAAAAAAGTTATGTCATTTAATGTACTTATTATTATATTCTCTATCCCATTGTATTTTTTGAAAAATGCATTGTACAAATTAATTATTTTTCTTTAACAGGAATATCAATTCGGGCATATACTAAAATTACTATTATGAAAAATTGTAATTTATGTCCTTCCATAATATGTCAATTATCAACGTCACCCTTGAATTATTAGTAATGTAAATGTTGCCCCCAATTTTCAAAACGATTTATATATTACCCCTCCAAAGTTTAAATGTTGCCACTCAATTTTCAATACGTTACATATATTGCCCCTCCCGTACGGTACGGGAGAGGCAATATATGTACTGTTTTGAAAATTGAGGAGAATATTTACACCACTAATAATTCATGGGTGACATTGATAATTGACATATTATGGATCGAAGGGGCATATATTACAATTTTCCCTTATTATTATATATTAAATATTAGTATTTATGAATATAATTAATCAATTATAAGATTATTAAATATTATATCAATTTCAATTTCAGTAATGGTCGTGAGCCCCTAGCGTATATATCAATTGCTTATATTATTAATTGCTTATATTAGTTCGTGATCCCCTAACATATAGAATTGAATAATAGTTGAAAATATAATAAGCATCCAAATTCTTTTGATTTTCATTCATGTTTTCTACCATATATACGAAAATAAAAAATGTAAACAAAATATATATACCCTCTATATGGAAGTTGGTCAAAGTAGAGGATAAACATTACGTAATATAAATATTGTAATATATTAGTAAATATATTCTTACCATATACAGTAAATAGTAAAAAAAAAACATGGTATCAGAGCCATGAGAAACTCTTGAAGCTCCTTCCTCCAGCTTCCTTGTTCTTCCTCCTCCCCACTACAGAAAGCAGTTTCCTTTCACTGCCAAAGAAAATTTCTTTTTCTTCCTCTTCTTCCTTGCTCCACCACCATCACCACCCATTCAGAAAGGTTCGCCGGCGTCAGGCGACCACGATTGGAGAGTTCGGGAGCAGTCCGGCCAGCGCGTGAAGCTCACGCGCCACCATCATATCTGGACTTGGTTTGGACCATTGTCGCTCCGAAAATATTTGCTCTCCTCAGGTTCTTTCGTATCTCCTCATGCTCCATTTTTAGGTATTTTCATCTCTATTTCTGATCTGATTTTGTGGGTATGGCTGAAAATAAGTCTCTTGTCATATCTGATATTGTTCCAGTTACTTCCAAAATCACAGACTGTAAACTTACTGATACTAATTACTTGGAGTGGAGTCAGGTTATTAAGCTTTACCTTACTAGTTTGGGAAAAGAGGAACACCTAACAAAATCTGTGACTAAACAAGATAATACTTGGGTGCGGGATGATGCACGCTTGTTTTTACAAATTCAGAATTCTATTGATGATAGTATTATTGGATTCATCAGTCATTGTGAAACTGTTAAAGACCTCATGGATTATTTAGAATACTTGTATTATGGGAAAGGGAATATCACTCGTATCTATGATGTCTGTAAGTCCTTTTATCGTGCAGAGAAACATAATTCGTCCCTCACTGCATATTTTATGGAATTTAAGAGAACATATGAAGCACTCAATAAGCTTATGCCATTTACTGATGATATCAAAGAACAACAAAAACAACGAGAACAAATGGCGGTTATGAGTTTTTTGGCAGGACTTCCATCTGAATTTGACACTGCCAGGTCTTATATTCTCAGTCACTCTGAAATTCCTACCCTGGCTGACGTCTTCCCACGGCTTATTCGATCGGAGCACTCACAACCAAGTATACCACAACCAAGTATCCTTGGTCTTCCACCAAGTAGTGCTCTTGTTAGCCGTCATCCGAACAAAGGTAATTTCCAAGGGCACACCTCCGGTGGTATCGTGTGTCATTATTGCCCTAAGCCTGGACATTTGAGGAGGGACTGCAGGAAATGGCTGAAGGATCGGGGAAACTCATTTGCCAATGTTGCATCCACACCTGAGACACCTTCCAAAACGATTACGGTTTCTGCTGATGAGTTTGCCAAGTTCTCTCAATACCGGGATTCTCTAAAACATTCATCCTCTTCGGTCACTGCTGTTGCTGACTCAGGTAACACCACCACATGCCTTCTCTCCTCTTCATCCAAGTGGGTCATAGACTCTGGTGCCACAGATCATATGACAGGTAACTCTAGTCTATTTTCCACATTTTCTTCCTGTTCCCATAATTCACCTGTTGTTACCTTAGCAGATGGATCCACCTCCCATGTACTTGGGTCTGGAACCATTACTCCAATCTCCTCGCTTCCCTTAACCTCTGTCTTAAACGTGCCGAATTTTTCGTTCAATTTAATTTCAGTTAGTCAACTTACCCGTACCTTAAACTGTTCTGTTACGTTCTTTCCCGATCATTGTTTGTTTCAGGATCTTATGACGAAGAGAGTTATTGGTAAGGGGCACGAGTCTGGGGGGCTTTACATCCTTGACACCACAAGACTAGAGTCCGTTGCTTGTTCCGCTGCTGTCACTCCTAATCTAGCTCATTGTCGTTTGGGGCATCCTTCCCTTCCACTGTCTTCTTTACCTTGTGAGTCGTGTGAATTTTCTAAACATCATCGTGTGCATTTGAGCCCTAGGATTCACAAACGAGCAACTGCTCTTTTTTATTTAGTGCATTCTAATGTTTGGGGCCCATGTTCAATAACATCTAAACTTGGTTTTAAGTATTTTGTTACCTTTGTCGATGATTTTTCTCGAATGACATGGTTATATCTAATGAAATGTCGTTCTGAATTATTTGGTTTGTTTCGTGGGTTTTGTGCTGAAATTGAAACTCAATTTGGAACTCGTGTCAAGGTTAATAAATAAATAAATAAATAATAAGAATACAAGTATGTGTGGTTTGGTGATGCTATGATAATAATTTGTGTGGTGGCCTAATGTTTTGTACTGCATATATACGGGCAATGCAGTTGTAGTGTGAACATTCCTTTTATTTTGCTTATGCCAAATTTACACGGAATACTGAAATAGGCAATGCGATTTTGCAATTTATATTTTATAACAAATTAAAGGTCATCATCATCACTTGGTTGAAACCTAGCCATGATACTTTTTTGTCATTTGCAATCGCTCCACTTAACTTGTTTAGGTGATTTGCGATCGCTCCAGAGAATATAGGGTGAAGAGGGAATCTGCAGCAATTATTGAATGTAGGGTTTTGTAAATTTTAGTTAAAATAACAATTCAGTGGCTATTTTGTGGTACAAATATATATGGAATCTAATTTTGATTTAAATCGGGTTGAAGTATATTAAGTTTATTGTAGTGAGACGAAGAAAATTGATTCTCAAAGTAGACATATTTAAGAGAAGTTAAAAGTTGATTATTAATATTTCCGTGCTTTGAAATGTTACTCTTCGGTTTCATTGCAAATTATGCAATGGATTAGAGTCTACCTTACATTATAGGCATATATATTCAGGTTCTTTGTAGTGAGACGACGACGAAGAAATTGATATATTGTATGCTCAAAATGAATAATAAGTGAATGAGAATTTGATTCTCAAAGTAAACAACTAGACAGATTTAAGAGAAGTTAAAAGTTGATTATTAACCTTTCCGTGCTTTTAAATGTTACTCTTCGATTTCATCGCAAATTATGCAATGGATTAGAGTCCACATTTAATTCAAAAAAGTGTTAGCAAAAATTGAACTCATGACCTTCTAATACAAGAATTATATTCTACCAACTCAACCATCCATTTCAATGGTAGTGTATGATAATTTGAATATATCACTTTGAACAATTTCATATTTAGTTATTCAGTAGTGGGGTGTAAACGAATCGAATCGAGTCAAATATCTTACTATTCGATTCGAATTCGATTATTTTGAGAACTATTCGAATTCGTATTCGATAAATATTCGAATCTAAAATTTTATCCGTAATCGATTCGGCTACATTATTCGAATATATTCGATTAGACTCGAATATTTGAATTCAAAATGCCTAACTTAATTTTTTTTTTACAAGTTCTCCAACAAATTAAGATAAAATGTAATAAACTTTTCTATTAATATATTATTATACTAATATTCTATTAATATTTTATATATATATATATATATATATATATATATATATATATATATATATATATATATATATATATATATATATATATATATATATATATAGGATTTGGATCCAGTGAGATCACCTCAATTAGACGAGATTGTGAGATTGAATCGTGGTCATCAATTAATTTTTTTAATGGCTTAGATTTGATGTTGGTTTTTAGTTTATTTTATGTAATTATGGTATAGAGAGGGGTTGTTCAGTCATTTCGTAATTTGATTAATTTATTACCTTTTTCAATTAAGTGTTATTTTAAAGTTGTTTCCTTATGTAATAATTAGTCTACACAGCCGGTCCAAGTCATTTGTTTCTGTCTTCCGTTTTATTTCTCTACGCGAAACCTAATTTATCATACCTGTTTACTTCCTCTCCACGAAACCAGACGCCATTGGTCTGTGCATATGAATAATCTCCATGGCTGATTCTTCTTCCAGGCGGTTCAAGCCATTGAGGAGTAGTTCGTCCGGTGGTGTTCCAGGTATTCCGAATTTAGCTTGGTTTTGTGTTTTTTTTTTTTGGGTTTGGACAGGGGTGCGGCGGTGAGTGTTGTTGTGGTACGGCGGTTTGGGAGGTGGTGGCACATCTGGGTGTTTGTGGGTCAGAATATGGGTTTTGTAGGTTTTTTTTTTACTGGGTTTTTTGGTGCCGTTGTTGGGGTTGTACAGGGTGGGGAGGGTTTCTGTTAAAGCTATTTAGTATCCCTCCATATGAGAAACTATTTGATTACTGTTTGTAGATTTGAACTATTACTAGGAACCAATAATATGAGGTTCTGTTGTAAATTGGGTAGCAATAAATGCCTTTCTATTCAAGTGTTTCTATGTTTACAGAAAAACATAGTTATTTGTTTCTTTTTCAAAAGTTTTGGTTGCTCCCAACATGTTGTGGGTATATCCTTGCTTGAAATATAGTAATGTAGACTTAAATTGAAGTAGATATGTGTATTTGTCTAGTTACTGTGCTTGTGATGGCATTCATGATTTCCAGAATTTACACTTTGAAGGTAAAAGACTCTGGAGTTTTCAAAGATTTGGAAGTGATTGCACGGCTGCTCACTGGTAATCATTCTCTGAAACACGTCTAGATCAGAAGGATTACATTGCAGTTTCGTGCAGCCAAATAATGCTTCAACTTAGTAATCTTTTTTATCTAGATAAAGTGCGTACTTCCAGCCTAATTTCTACTTTATCTTGCATTTGAGTGCATAGAATACTCATACCTTCAATTTTATTTACAGATAAGAATGAAGATTAAAGTCCGTTTCTCAATTATACTATGGTGTAGTAGCTGCTGAAGCAAAAAAAAAACTCATTCATTGGGTGGTGTGAAATGGTTGATGCAACTTTGCCAATATAGTCTGCGTTTCGCATATGTTTGGTTTTACAACGTTAGATATGTGTGCATGAGAGGAGTGGAGTCTGTGCATGCAACTTCACTTAATACTACCTTATGAAGAGCTTAGACTGACATCTTAATGGAGAAAGGTTCAATAGCTATTTGACTCTTAGTCAAATCATATATTTCAAAGAATAGGTCTTTATATTCTTTAGATATTAAGTCACTTTTCATTTGGTTCATTAGAAAGAATGATATCGATGTGTGTGCACGTGAGCTATGTGGATTGTGCAATCTCAATTGTTGAACAGTATGTGCATAAATGTTGCGAAGTGTGTGTGTTTAAATTACTGAACTGCACAAGGTTTTGCTTTTATGATTGCTTCAACTCATATAGAACTGAGTGTGCATCAATGGCTAGTAGTGTATGTGTTGGTTGTTTAAGCTATGTCTATGCAAAGTAGGTTTTACCATATTTGTGATTTCAACGTGTAAATGGTGTGTGCATAGTGAATTCATGTTCTATAGTGTTTGCAGTTGAAATTTCAAAATTTAACAAGTGCTTTAACTTACAACTAAAAAAAGAAAGGAATGAAAAATTAACACATGATATGAATATATAATTGTTAAAAACTTAAGGAATCAATAAGTTGCGGTGTCCAATGTCCTGGTTGTCATTTTAATAGTTTTGATTTGTTTTTAAAATAGTTCTTGGTGGTGAGATGTATGCGCTAAAGCTTTAATTTTGCACATGACCAATTTCGACCAATTTCAAAAACGCACTTACCTACTCATCACAAACAAAGTAAAAGTTCTGCGCAAAACAAAACATCTCAAACCCTTCATAGACTACTCAGACTTTTACACACACCACCCATGTCAAATGCACACACTTATTATAATTCACACGCTCGTAATATGTAGTAAATCCACACACATGCACACGCTTGTAACTTGCCGTGCACACACTTATTAAAATGCACACGCTAACTTGCCCTATACATCAACAAAATGCACACTAAATTATACTGCAATGCACAAACTTAATTGTTAAAATCACTAATACTCACATTTTACTTTTCGTTTGTTGGGTGGATAAAGTTAATTTTTAACATTCTATTGTTGTCTTACTTTGTCTTGTACCAACGTTGCATGAACAAACATCATATGCATATACACAAGAATAAAGCAAATTTTGTGCCAAACTACGTCTAGTGAAATGCACACAGCTCAGCTAGTGTGTGCACATATATTTCTGTTTGCACTTCGTAAAAAATTGCCAAAGTGTATACTTAGGGGTACGTCAATATTTGGGGTGTGTTGTTGATCCAATTTCCATTGTTTCTACATCCTTAGGCTCATTATATCCTTGCCGAGAAGAAACTAAATACGTTTTCATTATAAGACAGTATTTGTTCTTTTTATTTGTACTGCGGCGCACATCAAAACCAGCTGCTGATGCGTACTTTATATAAAACTCAATTCCACATTCCAAACTATCAAATCGATGTCCGACAACAAGTTTAAGTGATGGGTCACATATTGTTAACCAATACCTTGTACGACTTGAAGATATATGTCCATAACACACGTTTGCATCTCTTCGTTTTCTTCACTGGGTCCTGCATTTGTTGAAGAAAAAAATAATTAAATCGGTAACTTGCACATCTCATCTTAAAGACATGCACACTACTACAATGTTATATTTTGGCCTTTTGCACACCCTAAACTCATTAACGCATACACCTACAAACCCAAATTCAAAATCACCCATGCTTAACTTCATGCACGCACAACAAATTGCATTCAGTACTTCACATTTTTTTAACAGTTCCACGCACACTGTTCCCAGAATTTTGCACACGCTAACACTCACGCATGCACACACCGTCTTAAAGACCTGCATATTACTACGATGTCAAAATTCGAGTTTTACCACCCGTTACACCCATTAACGCACACACCTACAAACCAAATCTCAAAATCACACATACTTAACTCCATGAACGCACAAAAAATTGCATTCTGTATTATGCATTTTTATAATAACGTCCAATCACACATTACCCAGCGGTTTGCACAAGCTAGCACTTACGGACGCACACACCGTCGAGTAAACGCACCCACTGTTCCCAATAAACGCACACACCTGCGGAAAGAAACAAAAAAACGTAAAAAAATTTAATTACATACTCACCGGCACTGTTACGTTGTTGGCCATGCAAGACACCTGGACAGCCGTGACTAATTCTTCTCCTTTTCTTACGTTGGTGTGTTAAAATCAGATAAAAGATCCCAACACAACTTGTACTATATTACCATTATTAGGATTCCTTAATATATGGAAATTATTATCTTCCATTATTTTTCTTTATTATAGATCCTAATCAAATTACTACCCTATCCTTTTCTTTTAATTATGTCCTAATATAGACCATATTTTACTATCAATCCTAACCATTCATTCCAATATTTCAGATGGCTGAGATGGAATCTCATGATCTCATCTTATAGGGTGATCTCATTGGATCCAGCCCCTATATATATATATATATATATATATATATATATATATATATATATATATATATATATATATATATATATATTCGAATATATTTGAATATAGTCGAATCAAATACATCCTGATTCGTATTCGATTCAAAATATGTATTCGAATTCGAATAATGAATCGAACTAAAAATATTTGATTTGTTTATACCTCTCTTCCATACCAATTTTATCTTATCTTTGTGAAATAAGAGTCTATTCTTATCTCATAGTAATTAATTTCCTCCATTAGAAATTCTTTTTTTAAAAAGAAAAAAACTTAACAATGAATAAATGGATAATCAATGAATATCTGGGTCATTAGGCCTTCCAAATAATTGGGCCGGGGAATATAACCCAACAAATTCTTGGACCATATTTGCATTACTATTATTATTAAAAGGAAAAAGTGTCAAATAGGCCACTGAATTTATCGTTTTTGTGCAATTGGGCCATTAAACTTAAAAAATGTGCAATTCAACCATCAAACAAACAAAATTTGTGCAATTGGACCATTTTTACAAATTTTTTTTGGTAAAATCCAATTATATTACTAACATATATGTATTAAGAGTGGCATTTTCTTCTACCATACTAGTTGGGAGTCAATATTGAAATGTTTTTAACTCAAATTGAATTAAAAAATTTTGTAAAAATGGTTTAATTGCACAAATTTTACTTGTTTGATGGTTGAATTGTACACTTTTTAAGTTCAATGGCCCAATTGCACAAAAGCAATAAGTCTAGTGGCTTATTTGACACTTTTTCCTTATTAAAATGAAAAACAGTATTCTTTTAGAAGGAGAAGGGAGAATTGTGTGTTTAAGTTCTGTTGGGTGAAAACCGATAAAGGATAAAATTCAGTAATTAGAGGTTAGGAGATTGTTGAGTGAATGTTGGTGAATGGTCCAACACTTGGGCTCTCGAAAATATAGTAGCAGTATATTAAAAAAAAAAAAAAAAGTGCTAGGAGAAGAATTGTTGGGTAGAAACCAGTAAAAAGTCAAGTCTAGCAACTAGTGGTTAGGAGAATTGTTGGGTAAAGACCAATTAAGGATCAAGTTCAGCATTCTTCTGTCTCTTAAAAATGTGATAGTGGTATTTAAGGAAATAAAATTGAGGCTTCACTATGAGTTATAACTTTTTACGTAGTAATAAGTGTTTGATCCTAACGAATCCTACCAGAAGTTTCTTATGGAAGCTACAACAGAACAACAAATATAAACATTGAGAGGCTTAATTGCCCTATCAGGAGTTTATTATTAAAAATTATTTTAAAATGTTAACTCACCATTCACCTAAGCAGGCAACCTAATGAAATGGATGGTAACATGCTGTTAGGTGAAATTGCAAATATTTAGAGTGTTCAATGGCCTAATTGCACATTTTTTTGGTTCAGTGGCTTAATTACACTTTCAGGTTAGTGGTCAATTTACACCTTATTCCAAGAAATAACATTGAAACTTCACTATGAGCTATAACTTTTGACGTAGTAATAAACGTTTGATCCTAACAAGTCCTACCAGAAGTTTTTTATGAACAACAAATATAAAGATTGAGAGGGTTGCCATTCCAAGTTTATAACGTATCCATATTTTCTGTAATTCCCATTTGATGTTTCCTGTCATTTATCATACACTTCAAAGATGAAAATGGGCTGAGTGCCTCAGTTTAATTAACATTTCTTCTTATGCATTACATGAATCCTTCATATCACAGGCCCTTAACCTGTACTTTCTTATTAACTTCACCATCAATCTTTCTTGTTTTGATGGCCATTTTAGCCTGCAAAGTCGCGAATTATCTGACCTCCAAACTGCTGCCTGAGCTGACTTTCGTGTTGCTGCATTTGCTGTTGCTGTTGCTGTTGGGCGCCCTCGATGCTTTGTCTGAGCCCCAGCGTCAATGACACGGCTCCAAGCCCCCCGATTTCAAGGCTGTTTCGCTGGTAAGGCATGAAACCCATGCCAACAGGAAGCTGCCCACAGTCGATCCTGGACCGCTTGTCCTGGTTCCACATGTCCTGGTACGATTTTTCCCTGATGATGGATGGGCTGATCCCGGGGGGGCATTCGTCTGGTATTGCTCTCGCGTTCAAGAACTGGCTTTCGTTAGGGAGGCCGAGCTGCCTGCCTTGTGTTCCCAGCTCCCCGTCTGTTTTTCCCACGTTTGAGCCCTTTTCTACCATTGCTTTCGTCTCGAGCATGTGGATTTCTTCTACCATCGGCTTCCAAACTCTCACTCGAGCGTTGATGAACCAGTTTGAAACCTATATTCAACCGTGTTCAAGTGAATTCACATACGTATGGCTTGTTGAGCATAAATATAATATAAACATAAATGTGCAGTCCAACTATCAGCTTAGGTTTTTAGTTGAGATGGAACACATGCTTCAATTTGGCTCAGTTGCTCAGCTAACACGATAACTATGCTCGACTGGAACAGTTGGGAAAAACACACTAAAACAGTGCCTAGTTATTGCAGACAAGGGGAGTTTGGATTCTACCTGGTTCCTAGTCAAGCCAGTTTGGGAGGCCAACATATGCTTATCCGTGTCTGTTGGGTACCTGCAACGACACGAGCAAAGATGTTATAGGAACGAATATATACACACACGAGTTAGTGACACATTAGAGGACTCACGGGTGCAGGAAATGGTCGAAAAGCCAAGCTCTAAGAATAGCCACAGCCCGCTCAGGAAGGCCTCGTTGTGGCCTCCAAACGTGCGTTTGAGGCTCCAAATAGTGCAGCCTTTCCCCGCTGCCATTCTGGTTTTGCAAGGTCTGGTCGATGAACTTCATGCCCGAGGCTCCTCCTGCGTCCCTCTTGCTGCTGCTCGCCCCCGTGGGAGACAGCACGTCTTCTCCCAACGCCTTCCTTATGCTCCTGAGCTGCTCTGATATCGTGCTCTTGAAACAACGAAACTGGCGTGAGATTGCCTTCAACGCCACCGAGATGTAAGGGGTGGCTGCGCTAAGACCAGCCACTGACTCGAAGGACGATACCACCATCTGCATCTGCTGATGGTACTGCCTGTACCTTCTGCAAACCTTTTCGACGAAATTCCAAAACAAATTTTCAGAATTTGGTCTGTCAATACACTCAACTACAGCTGCAAACACTACTAGCCATTTACCCAAATTGTTAACATTACTTCACAAACATTCTTTTACTAAAAACACATCACTACTGTCCATGAAAAAGCTACTTTTTTCTTGATACCTTTCAGGAAAGAACAAGCATGATCCACAAATATCAAAAGGAAAAGCATTTCCAATTCTCTTACTTTACGAGTTTAATTAGGTATTCTGTCAACATCAAGACGTGATTTGTTCCACCAAATTGGCATCAAACTCTACTTTAATAACGACTAAAACACAGTGCCAGGCAGTTTCATTTCAGATTAGCAACAAGAACTAGAACAAAAATCACGAGGCAATCACAAATCATCTACAATGTTAACACTGATAAGACGTAAATTAGTGTCCAAATAAGATTGGCAATATAACTATATTAAGAAAGGAAATGATCCTACCTCGTCCTGCATGTATAACAGCTTGACTTTGTTTTGCAGATATTCAGGCCGATGGTAGGATTCATTCGAGCTGCTCATGCCTCGAAACTCATGGCTGCTCTTCTCGTTTGAGCTATAAAACGTTGAAGATGAGGCACCGGAATCAACAGCCAGAGATCCACCGCCACTGCGTGGAGTTGCATTGACAGCCTCACTAGAAATCCCGACTTCATCCATAACATTATTCCCGGAGACCTCAGACAAGTTAAGGGCTTTGTCACCGGTGAAGTTGCAGAATTCATAGAGCAGCTGTTGTGCTGGCCTTAGAAATCTCGAACTTTTAAGAATGGTTGCATAGCCCGTGAAAGGACCAAGAGGCACCAAATCTCGATGAGTAAAAGTTAAATTCCCAACCATGTCTTGACGAGCAGCATTCCCCAACGCTTTACTGCCTTGTTTCGGGTATGAACACAAGTGATCAGATTTCAAGGGCTTCAAATCAGGCATGCCACTACTGATCCTCTCCCCAACTGACGAAAGGGACAAAGACAAGGCCTGTGTATTCGAAGCCTCGTTTTCAATCGCTCTATTATCTCTCTCGAGTTCCCCGTTCCACTGAACTGCACTATTCACCAAGCCAGCAGAATTAGTATTAACAAACAACTGGCTAGACTGATCCACATAAGCGGGGAGAAGACGGGGTTCATCTTCTTCACCTGCAGGCAACCACGAGCTGCTGCGTTCTGTTTCCCTCGCGTTCTGCAGCATCTCGAGCTCTCGGGTTCCAACAGCAGCAGAAGTGACAACTTCTTGAAGGGTCTGAATATCCTTATACTGACCAGAAGTGTCACTAGAAGGCTGCAGTTCTTGATATCCAAAGTAACTAGTCTTCACATCAATCCCAGAAACAGGAACATCATTGTTTAGCCTCAAAGATCCAGACAAATTTTCCCCAACAAACATTGGACTAAGGTTTCCACCATCAATGCCAGCTGATCCACTTGAATAATTAGCAACACCACTCCAAACAGAGCCAATTTTCTGGGAAAGATCAACGCTTTTCCAAGTGCCACAGTTTTGTGGGTCACCATTATTGTCTTTGTTCAACACTAGAGAATGTGGGTTTGAGGCAAAATTAAGCATGTCTGAGGATAACACTGATGAAGAAGAATCGCAGGAAATGTTTCCATATCTCCAGCCAGGAAGATGAACAAGATCCATATTTAGGCCCTGGTGCAAAGACAGGTGCTCTAAATTGGACCGATAATCCCCCATGTGCTGTGAGGGTGTTGAGGTGTTTTGGTTTCTCAGCTTATCACGCCTGCTTTGCTGCACCACATGAAATTCAGGCCCATGGTTTCTCATCTCCATGGAAACTAGCCCCACCACAAGATTTTACAACTTCAATTCTCTCCTGAAATTCCCGTTAAATTGGACATTCAACTCCAAAACTTTGAAACTATCAGGAAAAAAAAAAAACAACAAAAAAAACCCAGTAGTTCAGTACTGTTGAGAAAGAAGTACATAGAACACACAACCACCCATGTATAGCAAGTATTAAATAGACTAGCCCGCATGGCAGCTCAGTTGGTTACTGGGTGCTAGACTGTGGGCAAAAACATAAGATCCAACATTCGAGTGTTGGAGTTACCCCATGGTAGTGGGATTCTTGTTGACACCCGAGCACCAGTCCTCTCACCTAACTCACAAAGGACTAGCACGCATGGCAGTTCAGTTGATTTTTAGGTTATAGAAAAAAAAATTCATTCGTTTTAGGGTGTAAGATTGCGGACAAGACACAAAATAAAAACCCACATATGAGTGTGAGTTACATCGGGCGGGCTCCTTGTGAGAGCCAAGCACGGGTACTTCTACCTAATGAAAAGTTGAGTAACCGTAATTTACCCTTCAGTGTAAGGTTATAGGGATAGAGAGTTTTGCCTTTTGTGGGTATGTATTAAATAGAGTAGCAGAAGGGAGATGCAATAAATGAAGTCCATGGGAGTGGATAAATGCAAGAAAAGAAACCAAGCAAGAAGCATCATGGAAAACAAAAACTTGGGATATAACAAAAAGAAACACCAAGGCATTATATTGCTGTTAAGATAGTGAAGAAATTTGAGTTCCGAGAAACAAAGAAAAAGAGAAAGAAACACAAATCCAAAATTACAATGTTGAGCTTTCTCTTCCTCCCATGGCTCCCTCAAACTTACCCTTCTAAACCAAGCAACACTGTACTGCACAGCGTAAAATTATATTTTTCCCAAGATTTTGCAGCAAAATGAAGCAATCACTCCTTGTCAGCTTCAACATACAAACTTTACCCAACAAACTCAACAACAAATCCCAAAAACGTAACCAAGGGAGCAAAGAAGAACCGCGCCAATGGCACATAAAAAAAAATAAAAAATAAATAAATAAAAGAAAAGAAAACCCTAATTTTGGACCAACCAACTTTAGCTTCTGTCATTTTCAACACCCAAAAGGATCTAAAAGAAGGCAGCAAAATAGGTAGATCTAAACCTTGAAGCCTGAAACTTCTTTTTCTTGGCATGAAAGCCAATAAAAACGTTGAACAGAAGAAAAACAAAAACAACAACAAAGACTCAATTTTTCAAACTCCCCTAAGAAAAATGGACAAAACCCACCAAGACAAAACAAGCAAGTGAAAGACAAGGAGTCGATAGAAGAAGTTTGGATGGAGAGAGAGAGAGAGAGATAAAATTACCTGAAGTTAGGTAGCTAGCTTGGTGAGGATGCTCGAAAGACGAAGAGCTAGATAGATCTTTTGCAGGTGGGCGGGAATTTACGTAGACGGCATAATGAAGAGAAAAGCACTACGTCCGGCGAGATTCCGATGGAATTGCCGGCGAGGAGAAGGAAAAGGTGGGCATGATGAGATGAGAGATGAGGAGCAAAGGGGTTAAAAGGAAGGACAATGATTGCAAAAGAGCTGAGCAAGAAGCAGTAGTAGTGTAGTGTAGTGTAGTAGTAATTGATAATTGGGGTCTTGGGGTCTCTCTCGGCTTCAGGCTTTAACGTGTAGTAAAACCCGCGCGGGAATGAGCACACCCACACCTACCTGCACGACGTTGATTTTCATTGCTCCGTACATCGCCATAAAATTAATATTCTATTCATGTCTCCAAAGGACAAAAGCTTCTTTCTTTTTGGTAATCCAAGAGGTATTCTCTGTCCGTTTAATAGTCCGAGTAGAAACTGAGATAGTTCACTTGCCACTTCAGCTATTCATTAGGTTACAAAAGCTTCTTTTAATTATGAGAAAGTAAGCCGTTACTATTTCTTTTCAAACGTTTTCAGCCCGAAAAAACTAAGTTCTCACCGTCATGGTTCGAACCGGTTCAAACGTATAACCATTCATTTGAAATGGTAACTGGAATGTCATTACAGTACATAGTAGTTGGTCCAATCTTTCGATTTTAATTTCATATGCTCCATTTACTTATATAATTATGATAAGTTGTTTTATTTAATTTATATATTGATACATACCTACACCAAAATTATCTTTACCATCTAACATGAAAATAAATTTCTTTTATTTCTGATAGGAATTATACTTTACCCTTATACTTATACACGTGCTCGGTATTGGGGACTGGACTGTTCATTTTCCGAGCATATCCGACCACCTTATGTTTTGTCCGATTTGCGCTTAGTAAAAAGATAGTTCCTTTAGGATTAGTACTTGTTGCACTTTGCACCCTAGGGTTCCCATTTACATATGATCGGGAAGGCTATCCTGAGTATCGAACCTCCATTATTAAATGAAAAATATAACTTGATCGCATTGCCCGATTATATCATATAATGCAAATGTCAAGAATCTCGTAACACATGGAATTATTAGGACCACCCCATCAATATAAAGCACATTAAATGCCTGGAAGAAATACTTTTGGACTTTAAAAGATACTAATCCTAAGCTCGACCGGAAACATCTGTTATTATATCTAGCTACCTGAGTTCATACATTGTGACCAAATACAACATATTTACGTATTTATCACATCAAATTTATTGGTTACCATGAATTGACTGACCTAGTCTCGCACTTGAAAAAATCTAATTATTAATCAAATATGAATTATATAGTGTTACATTAAATTATGAAAAATAACTGTGAAAATTTGTTGCGAAGTATGATTCAATAATTAAATAACAAATGAACAATGTGTCCCCCTCCCTACCAAACTTGCGTCCATCAGTTCATATCAAATAAAAGCTTATAATAACTTAAATTAAAAGGTTCATCATTATTACAAATGATTGAAGGTTATATATTTATTTGAATAAGGTTATTATTCACACGTGATTAACTTATTACTGGCGTGCTGACCTTTTACTCTTTTATATGAGTTTGACTATAACCAATTATATATAGATTCTTTTATACTTTAATGTGGGCTCCGGGTAAAAGAAAAGCGGCGAATTATATGATTAAGCATGATTTACCTCACAATATAAATTATGAATTTATAATAATATCATAAATTTATTATAAATTAAAAGAAAAAAAGGTCAAATAGACCCCTGAATTTAATTCAAAAAAGTTAATAAAGTCCTTAAATTTTTAAAAGTTGCAATTAAACCTATAAACATGTAATTTTAGAGCATTGAAACTCATAAACCAGTTGGTGACTAGTAATTATAGGTCACTAGGGTTTTGGCAAACCTCCAACAATATTTCAGACGATAAACATCGACAAAACAGTAGTTAGTGGGTTGCCTTCTCCGGCGAAGGAGAAGGCATACAAGTTTACTCATCGTCTTCGGCGAAGGATAATTAAGGAGAAGGCAGACCAACTACTCACCTTTTTCCAGCAAAGGAGAAGGCGACCCACCGGCGATCGTTTCGCCCGTTTCGTTGGTGTTTGTTGTTGGAAATATTTTCGGATGCTCACTGGAACCCAAGTGATCTATAATTATAGGTTATCAACTGGTTTATGGACTTCAATGCTCCAAAATTATAAGTTTATGGATTCCGTTGCAACTTTTGAAAGTTTAAGGGTCTAATTGACTTTTTGAATAAAGTTTAGGGGATATTTGATCAATTTTCCTAAATTAAATATAACAAATGATAGTGTAAATTCATTATAACAATATTCTAAGTCCATTTAAATTATATTAATTCACTAATTAATACTCACTTGAACATATTTTTTTATTTATTGTATAAATAAAATTAATTTTACAAAATATATTATTAAAATCTTATAAATGACACTCATATTCATATATTTTTTCAATATATCATTTCAATAATTTTATGAGGAAATTATAATAGTGAGTTAATGAATTCGTAGTTCCAATTTATGATAGTATTTAATGAGTCATTATTTATAAATTAACTTGGCTTTCTATTTTAGTCTTAGTTGTTTACTTATAAACTCGTGTTTTTGTTACTAAAACTTTCAATTATTTATGAACTTCGATAGACGACTGAGATTAGCCATCACTATTTCCTTATACTCATTTTATATTGTAACTAACTCACCATTTAGCCAACAGCAATCCGACATAAATTATATGAAGCCTCATGCATGATAGGGAGAAAGTAACAAAAATCATTCTGGTGATTTAAAATGTACGTACGTATCCCTTTCAAAAAAAAAAATGTACGTACGTACACCATGAATAGCCACATCATATAAAATTGGTTCATAGCTACTTTTTTTAAAGTTAATTTCTACTTAGCCCAATACCTTGTGACAAAGTGGCATAACTGTAACTCTCCCAAATGGGGAGTACATTGATTCTTTGTACTAAAATATGTTAAGAAAGTATGCATGGACAGATACTGCATTGTAACAGAACAAATAATACACAAAAAAAGTGATGGATAAATACGCATAAGGACTACCCGTGAGGTCACCCGATCGGCCTACAATGTGATGCACTCCGCAAGCGTGCCACATCAAGTCACTTGCATATGGAAGCATTAAATGCATAGCCGACTTACTCAGTATAAATAGGAGGGTCCTCCCCTTCACTTGTCATATTCATCTCATCACTCTATAACATCACAACGCTTGTGATTTACTCTACATTGTAACTAACTTACTTGTAATCACTTGTTACTTGTAATACAACATAGCCTCAGACCGACCGAGCACCCTCTTTTACTTATTCGCAACATACGTGTTCGTAGTGTAGGCGTAACATCTGGTACCATTTACGTAATAATAATCATCATGTACATGCATACATTATAATATATATATGTATATAATCAAATGAGACAAGCTATTTATGTGAGAAATGCGAACTAGTACGTGAGTGCACACAGTTTACTACGCGGATGCACACAGCCCGAAGTGTGTGCACTTAGCCTACATGAGTGCACACAGTTTAGGGTGTGTGCATTCGTGAAGTAGACTATGTGCACTTACGTTGTTCGCATTTCTCACCTAAATAGCTTGTCTCATATAAAGTCAACACTATATATATATATATATATATATATATATATATATATTCTTCTATGGTAATAATGTATGTAAGCATTATATATTGCGGTAATATAAAAAATAATTTTGATTTCATTTAAATTTTAATTAGTAAGAATTAGTTAGTTATTTTTAAAAATATAAATATCAATTTTATAAAAATGATTTACATTATTATTATTATTATATAAATATCTAAAATCTAAATACAAAAACTTATATGCGTGAATCAATGTTATTACCCATGATTTATATATGTATTTCTTTGCTAACTGAGTTATACATTGTGCTATAAATACTATACTAATGTTTTTATCAAGGAAAATTATCTTACATCGTTAAACTTTAATTAGTATATATATTACGGAGTAAATGTTACATTATTATATTTATTAATTTATCAATAAATATGATAATAGTATAATATTTGTAAAGTAATGTACAATTGTACCATTATAGAAATACATACAAAAAATTATTAGTAACATTATGACCTAAATCATTCCAATAATGCAAAACCATAATTAAAATATTGAGTATTGTTCTAAATAATCAAAATAAGATTAATTAAACAGAATAAAAGAAAAAACTTAATCTAGAATTATTTTTTTAAAAAATGCAAGAAAATGGTTTCAAGGGTTCCTTATTTGTAATCTTTGATGTGTCAAATTTGGATGCTATGTATATAGTGACTAATTAATTCACCAAAGTTCATCTTGAATGTTATACAATATTTTTTTAATACATATAACATATTCATATTATACTTTCAACAATTATGCCAATTCTGATTTGGATGAGGTTTGAACCTAAGACCTTCTTTATGGAAATCAATGAATAAGTTAAGAATAACAAATAATTAACCAAATATTCCGTTAATACTAACGAAATGTGAGTTATTTAGTAAAAGTAAATGATATAATAGAAGGTAAAGTATGAAAAAAATAATAAAAATACTAAAATAAAAATAATTTGAATCATTAATTTCATCAAAGTAAATGATTGGCTCTCCTCGCACTGCACAACCGCACCTGAGCACTTTAACCACACAAGAACCAATTTCTATATATATATATATAGTCATGATCAGGTGCGACCGTGCTCTCCCGTGCGGTCACACACCACTGAATGTTACGAAATATACCACTCAATGTTAAGAAACACACCACAATGAAACACACCATAATGTTAAGAAACACACCACAGTGCATGTGGTGTGTTTCTTAACATTGAGTGGTATATTTCGTAACATTGAGTAGTGTGAATTGCACGGCCGCACGGGAGAGCATGGCCGCACCTGATCATGACTATATATATATATACATACGTACTCGGCAGGGGAATTTATTCGTACACGTACACGTGTAGGGTGGATCCTAGTAATAGCACCAAGGACGGTTACGTTAATGAAGAGGGCTATGGGCAGAGGAGATTTAACGTGAGTAGGCCGTTAGATTTGACGGCGAATATTGTCACAGTCAAATGAATCTTTACGAAAAGAAATGGGATTGCTTGCTTACGGATGATATGATTTTTGAATTGAAATTTGGGAGTCACCTCTATTTTCACTTTCCATTTTAATGTCCTCAAACAACTCAATCCGGATTAAAACTTTCTCAATTTTAATACCAATAATTAGATTTATGATAAAATTCGTAACCGATACTCAAAAATATATTTTAAATAAACTTATTTTATAATTTTAGTCGACAAGTGATAAAAGAAATATATTGAGATAAATTAGTATAGATTACATATATATAATTGGTTCAAATCAATACTATTTTATACTTCCTCTAACATATCATGTAATTATTTTATTTAATGAAGTTTGTTAAAATTATTTACAATTCAATTTATGAGGATTGTATATTTACTTTTGCTAATTTAGAACATGATCAAGTACACCGCACATGATAAAATAGTAGCACTAAAATTAAATTTAACTTCCAATAATGAGTAATTCAACCAATTGGGTGCCTTGTAAGCGGTTTACTAGAATAATTGCAATTTTAGAAGTTTGGTAATCTAAATAATAGTTCAACTTCGGACATGATAAATATAATTGTTGGGCATCAGTTTGGAGGGTTGAGTCTAGCCATCAAAACATGACGTTGACTTCCACAAAAGTATAAAGAAATAAAATCTTTTATACTAGTTAGATCATCCTCAATAGCAATGAATTTTATTTTATTTTTTTGGTTTTTTAAGTGCTAATTAGGACAGGGAGGAAGGAAAGAGAAGAAGGGAAAAAAACAAAGAAAGAAAAAACAGGTGGGTGCCGGGCAAAATAAATAAATACTGGGCATTATATAGGGAAAGCATTAAAAAAAACCGTGAGACCCACAAAAATCAAATTATTGCAAATCTATTTACTTTTAACGGTGGGTCCACCCGTGTTCGCTCCAAGAGGCACAAGAGCTGGCCCAGGAAAAATTGTCACTTGTCGAAATTGAACCCGAGTTCTCCCAAAATTCTTCCCCACAAAGAGAGTTCACTTATCACTTGAGCTACCCCATTGGGCTATCATACCCTCTCTATGTTGAGCATATAATACGCAAATATAAATGTGCAATTTAATTATCAACTTAGACTTTTAGTTGAGATGGAACACATTTCAATTTGGTATCAAAGTCAGCCCATACCAATTAAAGGTCTTCCTTTTGTTGTAGTTATAAGTGTGTATCTTAACAATTGACATATCACACCATTCACCTTCATTTTTCTAACGATAATCCCCATCGCGCCACCGCAATCTTACGCGGCATGCACTACTCATCGAAAGTCAATGAAGAGAATTGCCGCTAACTGGTTGATAATGTCATTTCTTATATGCATTATATATTAATATAAGGCACAATTTTGTGTAGACCGTCTCACGTATTATATTCTTTCCCGTGTAACGAATCGGGTCAAAATTGTCTCACGTATTCAATGTTATTTTTCAATGGTATGATACTAGACACAATCCTTCAAACTTTTGTCCAACAATCCCTTCCAATACCTATTAACCCCAATTGCATAATATATTTTTAATTATATTAAAAATATTTCAAAGTAAAATTTAATAGTGTATCCTCAATATTGAGCAAGCTTCTACTTTTTATTTTTGCTTCTAACGTCGGCCGGATTACTCTTCAGATTCATGTACCCAAGCATTCAAGTTTTACATTTATTTTATTTTATTTTATTTTTGCAATTTAAGAAAGAAAGTTTAGAAACTTTTTACGTTTAATGTATATAAAGTGATTCGTTGAAAGAAAATAATGAAAAATATGTTAAGTTACTCGGATGTTTTCGACAATAGATATAATATTTTTTTCATTGAATATAATAGGCTTAAAATAGTCAAACTAGTTTTGTTAATAATAACATAGAGATTTAGAGCATGTTTAGTTGGATGGAAAAAGTTTTATAAAAAAAAATTCTTTAAATTTAAGGAAAATAGAATTTTGTTTCATATGGTTGTCCAATAATTTTTTTTATCAATCAAATAATAAAATAATAGAATCAATCTTGTTAGTAATTTTTTTAAATAAAATTTTAATTTCATTTTACCTCAAATATTTTCTGTAAACCAAACTTGGCCTTAAAGATTAAGTCTAAAATATGATACTCCATATAAGTAAAAGATTAAAATGGTTACTTTTTCCTAATACGGAATATTATTTTATCTCAATTGTAAAAGGAGGATAAAAATAAATTATTGCATTGGTGAACCCTTAGCTAAAGTAAAAGTAAAACTTTTACACAGAACAGTCACAGTAAATGTTGCAATTATTATTAGCCCGTAAAACAAAGGGATTGCGACAGGGGGCATTTGACTGGTCCTTGGGGGTTGCACCCTCTGCCCTAGGATTTAACAAAGCTGGATTTTGATGCATTGCACTGGAGTTGAGTGGAGTGGATATACCCTTATTAAAGAAGATCTTTTGGCCATGCCCAGTGCCCATCTTACCATTTACCCATAAAAAAAAAAGTGCTAACCATTTTTATTTTTAAAAAGTAAATTTTATCAGTTTATATTAATTGATAAACATGCTATGGACTTATTTGGTTATCAGCAGTTAGCGTTCAGCGGTAGCGGATTGTGTTAGCGGTTATCAGATAGCGGATTGTATTAGTAGGTTTGACCAGAGGATTGTATTAGCAAAAGGGTTGACATAATAAATAAATAAATAAATATATATATATATATATATATATAACAATAATAAATAATAATAATAATAATAATAATAATATTATTATTATTATTAATGTTAAAAAAAATAAGAGGAGGGAGACCCGCACTGTGGTTCTCCCTTTGATTCCCCACTTATCCCACATCGGTGAGATAAGTGGGGGATGGAAAAGGAGCCTCAAGGCTCCATTAATTTTAACACTTTGCCATTTTGCCTAAAAGGCTTTTTTTTTTTTTTTTAATTAAAGGGCATTTTGGGGAAAGAATTTCTTTCCCCAAAACGCCATTGCAAAACGTTGCTACTAGCAATGTTTTGCAAATTGGCGGTTTGAAGCAAATCCGCTGCTCCAAACCGCCATTAACCAAACGGATTTTTCAACTTTTTGACTTTGTCAAAACGCTGAAATTGGCGGATATGTCAAAAATTGACAGATCCGCCAATAACCAAACAAGGCCTATATATTACTCACTCCGTCCCTAATTCCTTGTTACATTTAGACCAATCTCATTTTGAGAGTTGATTTTTGTTAGTCATGTAGAAGAGAGTGAATAGATAGAAGTGAAAGAAAGTTATAAAAAAAAAAAAGTTTGACAGAAAAAAGTAAAAAGATAAAAAAAAAAATAATAAAAATAATAATAATAATAAATGGTTGTTCACACGCCCAGCTGGGCACAACAAGTGCGCTACTTTTTCACTGTTATTGGCAACTAATGGGTCCCAATCAAAAACCAAATTTGCGATAGTAAAAACCTTCAAAAAAGCACCTCCCCCGCTTGTTAAAAAACCTAACCTAGGGCAACCTCAATATAGTAGTTTTTTTTTTTTTTTTGATGTGCTAATTAGGAGTAAAAAGGAAGGAGAGAGGAGAAGGAAAAGGATGAAAAAAAAAAAAGCAAGTCTAACACGGAATAAATAACAGAGGACGCGCTAGTCGACCCATGCAGTCCGGCTGACGCTATAAGTGTGCGAAATACGCAGCAATGCGTTATCTTCTCCACTTTCTCTGTGTTGTGGGACTCACAAAAAACTAGGTGCTTGTAGGAAGACTCCAATTCTTCCATCGCCTCCACATAAGTCATGTTATCCTTAAAAGCTGAGCAAAAATCACTATTGTGGTTGTTCTATATATGCAAAAACGAATCCAAGCTTTTAATGGGAATGCTCTTACTTTTTGCACGATTTTTAATACAACAAAAAATGTTACGGAGTATAAACTTTTCAATTTTGCCCATCAAAAGTATATTATGTGTCATTTATACAAAATAAAATTGTGCATATTTCATTATAATTGTCTAGAAAATGGAAAAACTCAAAAAGATCAATTGACAAATGCATAATGATAATTATGTTTGATTTTTAAAATAAGACACAATTTTGAGACAAATTAAAAACGAAAGTCAGATAGGTAAAATGAGACGAGGTGAGTAGTAAAAAGTTAAAACGGGGTGAGTAGTAAAAAGTTAACACCTACTTTTATATATTTGTTATGTTTGGGAGAAGATATATTTTTAAATAAAATTCAAGGCATCGCGGAATTTTGGATTATCCAAGCCTCCCAGGTAATATGATTACCTCTAGGAAGGTAATATGTGATTTGTGGAATGTAAGATTATCATGTGTTTGGTTTAGATTGTGGAATATAATATTACCTTGTTTGGTTTAGGGTTATATTTTAGGTTATATTGATCAATTTACTATAATGGCTATGTTTGGCAAACCTAGCTGAAAATGTAGCTGAAAGCTGAAAAGTAGCTGAAAATTGAAAAGATATAAGCTCGAAGCTGAAATCTGAAGAGTTGTTAAGCTAGCTGTTATGCTTAAACGTGTTTGGTAAAATTAGCTTTCTGATAAACTGATAAATGTAAAAAGACTAAAAAGGACATTTTCATATAATTTAAATTAGTTTTAAATTTAAATAAATTTGTTTGTATATTAAAATATAAAAAATAATGAAATCAATATATTTTAATAAAATATAAAGTAAGAACGTATATTTGAAAATATATAAAGTAAAATAAAATGTTTATAATTCATAAGATTAGTTCATACAAAAATTAATGTTCAAACACAAATGTCAAATTGAAATTAAAACCATACATATTGAAGATAAAATTAAAGACCAAAAGGGTTTTAATTAGGAGGGGTAAATGATGTCATTTATTTAAAATAATAAGGATAAAGATGGAAAAATGTTAAAAAGCTACTAGCTTATTTTTGAAAAACTACTCAAAGTAGCGTTTCAAAATAAGCTCTTATTTTAAGCTACTAGCTTATTTTGAAAACATTACCAAACAGAGCTTATAACTTATTAGTAACTTAAAATAAGCTATAAGCTCCTAAATAAACTATGCCAAATAGAGACACTATGGCTCTGTTTGGCAGAGCTTATTTATTTGTTTACTAATATTTTTACCCGTGCGATGGACGGATTGGATTTATTATATATAATATATTAAGAATATTTGGATCGATATATAAATATATAAATTAATATCAAATATTATATAATGCAATTGAAAATATGTTTTGGATCGATTAGTAAACTGATGTTATCCATGTTTGAATTCTAGCAAATAATTTCTTAATTAATAGCTAATGTGTAGATGTACGCATGCGGTGTTGGAACTTTAGAGATTTTATATATCATTGTTTATGATTTTTATAAATTGGGCAAATATGCTCGTTTGCTATTCTAATTCATGTGTATAGAAGATATATTTTTGTGTAGATATATAACAATTTTTCCATCTTGAAAAAAAAAACATAATATCACCGTTACACATTATTGAAAACCATCTTTGTAGACAACATTGATATTAGCAACACAATCTTGTCCATCCTCGTCTAAAACTAATTAACACTTTCTGGCTATCAGGACGGATGACTCGAGAGAAAGCAATGTACAATTGACCGTGATTAAAAACTAGTTTTCGGCAATAACTCAACGTGAGTTATTGTTCGACCCTAGCTTTTGTTGATAGTCATGAAATATGTAAGCATCAATGAGAATTATTTATACTGGAACTTGAAGGGAAATCTTGTATAAAAATGAGTGAGAGACATTCGATGGATATACGATGTGAAATTACTATTGCGGATGGCCTCAATGTGAAGAGTTAAGTAGTTCAGTTTACATGACAGCTCAGTTGGTCACATGGTGAAATTCAAGAACAATGACCCGAAGTGAGTTTTAAATGGGTTTTTTGTACCCAGTAAACAAATATTTAGCATCTATATAACTAAGCTATCATAATTAACATCCTCCTAGATGTTTGGGACGTGGGTGTCCATTGACGTTGGAGATTCAATCTTTTAAAAACATCCGAGTATTAAGAGTTCAAATTCAGCTCAACCTGTAACTTTGACTATTTAAGCTCCCAGCTTGGATCAACAGTAAACAAAAACAGTTTAAATTAATAATTTATATAATTAAATAATTAAATTGGAGTATTCAATTCAAAACTCTTGTCTGTATCTCCCTACCAAAAGCCTGCAAAATTCCCAGCTTTCTTTATTGCTCACGAACATAGCTGCCCTTTCCCTCAGAAATTTCCCAATGTTCATGTTCATGCCAAACTCTGAGATGATGCCACTCTTTTGCTGTCCGCCGTCCGATGTTGTCCCAGAAAGCCGACCAACTGGACCATCCAACGGCTGGGGGGCGACCGGCGAAGCACAACAGGGTTAATGTTTTTCAGACGTAATCAATTACTGTATATAATATTCCTCTTTTAATATAAAACAAAACAGAAAAAAAAAATGTTAAAGAGTGATGACTAGGTGCAGATGAGAAGGTGGCAGGAGATGGGAAAGAAAGAAAAGAAGGGATTGACAACCGTCAGATCTCGATCAGAGGGCTGGCTTTCATTGATATTGATGATGCCCTCTGCTCATCACACTGGTTACTGTCCAATCCTACTTGAAGAATTCACAGATACTGTTGTTTGGCGCAAGTCCTATGCTGGCCTGGCTTCCACTGTTTCAATTCCTAGGGTTTGCAACTTTGCATGTGTCTGTGGACTCTGATTTTTTATAATTTTATTGGGTTCAATATAACTAGGAAAATATTACGTGGACTTTCATTTTTGCTGGGATTTACGTAATGAAAATATCAATCCTGTAATGGAGTAAAAGTGAGGAGGCTCAAACTCACAACCTTTTATATAAGGGAGTAACTTGGTGCAACTGGACCACAAGGTCCTTCGAAGTAGAAATCATAATAATATAACAATATTGTATATTAAGAGTAACAAAGAATTGATATTGTTAGGAAAAACATGATCAAGAACAAAAAAATTAAACGAAAATAATTATGAATTTATGCAGTTCGGCCGAGATGATAAGTACACGAGAGTAAAAGAGATATTTATCAATTGTGATGATAAAATGTCTAGAATTACAAACATTATATTTATATGCAACTCCAACGATACATTTACAAAATTAATCGACCCACTTAGCAAATTCAATTTGGGTTCAAACAACAAAGACAAGTGTTGTTGCTAGGTTTCGCTTCAATTCGTTGCACTCCACTCCACTACACTCCAAAACCTTTCATATCCAATTGCATACGAGACATATACAATAGATATATGGTGTAATTTGATAAAATAAAAGTGACAATACAAAAAAGTACCATAAGTGATTAGTGGCAAATTTGAAAGTCGAGTTTATGATCATGTCATTAAAATGTTGCACTAACTTATATGCAAGTATAATGAAATAAAATTATGCATGTCTTCGCTATAACTATAATTTTTTTACATAATAATAAATATTTGATCTTAATTAACAATAAGGAATTTTGTCTAATATAATAGTTCAATTTGAACTCTTTTTTTTTCTTAAAAAATTATTACACAAGTACGAAAATGAAATAAAATTTATTATTAAAAATGCATAAAAATATAACAAAGGAAAAAAAACAATTTTAAATTATAACTTAAAAATGATATTCTTTTTATATATTTAAATACAAAATTTTGATTTCAATTTCTTCTAAAGTTTTATTTTCAATTGCAATTAAAATCAATATATGAATTCAATAAATATAATATAAAAATATTTTTTGATATTACATTATAATATAATATAGATAGTAGTAATAAAAAATATAAAAATATATTAAAAAAAAAACTAGACTCCTAAAAATTTGGGACCTTATACTGTTGCTCTGGACTCAATAAATATAATTTTAAACTCTTTATTTAAGCAAAATTTCAAATGAAGCAACACTACTTATTTATACTATGAGTTTTATTACATGTACTCCAAATATAATTCTACTTCTTCACTTTTACTTTCTAATGTGGCAAACAATGATAAGTTATCATGTGGATTCCAAGAGAAATAAGTAGAAGTAGAATTTGGGAGTGTTAAAAATTTAGTTGTATTATTTAACATGATGGAGTTGATTAAATAAGGAGGACAACATATTTTCCAATCAAATCTTAATCAATTAAGTAGTACATTAATGTTTGACAGAAAATATAGATGGATCAAATTTAGTTCGTCTGCCATTTTTGGGTGGCAATGAACATTGTGAAGTATTAGGAGCACTTGGGAAAAGGAAAGAAGTGAAATGAGGTGATATATGATGCGACGTCCGATTAGCCAAAACATCAACCAATTTTTCAGACACACTCTATACACTATACACTATATTTAAGCAACATATATAGAATAAATGCCATCCACACATCACACATCCATACATATGTTCACATTGGCCAACTTTCCATTAACTACTTCCACAAATTAATAGAGAAAATTAGATACATCTGTATTTAATTTTGTGTGTTTTTTTAGATCTTATGTTTCCCAATCAAAGCACATTAGGATCTATAAATTGAAACGAATCTTATTTGTATCATATACTCCGTAACTATATAAGTATAAAAGTGAAGACCTTGTGATCTAATGGCATCCGATTGCACTCCCATATGGAAGGGTGTGTGTTCAAGCTTCAATGGAGGTGATATTGACTTTTTGTGCTTCAGTAGGTTAAGAAAATAGTTATGAACAGATATTGCATTATAACATAGTCAATAGTACTAAAAAAAATAGATATATACGTATAAAATAGCTCAAAAGGTGGCAAAACACGTGTACTTTTTATTTGTGCATAATAAACACTTATTTAGATAGGTAGTTACGAGTTTGAATATTATTTAATTCTTCCTAAAAGATTGAATTCCGAATCCCAATGATCATGGTAACTTAGCTGAGCACAATAGTCATGCACCTAATTTAAAAATATTAATAGTTAATGATCAAGTTTGATACATATACAATAGTCAAGAGATCAAAAGTGAAATTTGTTCTTATATTTTTGTAGTTTTATATTATTGTTTTCAAGTTATAAATTTAGACTTTTGTTGGACAGAAAGCTAGAAGGTCAAGTGATGCGTCTTACCATTGAAACATAGTATTGTATACTAAGAAAGTATAAGAAAATAAATATGTATATTCACTATTAGCTATAGTTTGCTGGAGAATGATAAGCGATTAATCCTATTATATATACACTAAGATTGTTTTTAATGTAGTGGTAACTGCTCGAGTTTGACAATATATTCTCTTATTTTATACAAATCCAATCATTTAATTATCGATTGAATTGTAAAGCATGGGATGCTTCATGCTTAGCTTGTTAAGCATTTTATGGCTGGTTGTTACTTTCTTACATACTATTGTTGAATTAAAGATTCAATAGCCAGATGATTTAATATTTTACATGTATAATATAATTATAATAATATAATATTTGACATGTATAATATGATTATCAAATACCATTACTTATGAAATGGATAATTTTTTTTTAAGTAATAGTATAAAATTTGACTAAAAAAATGTTATGAAATATTTGTCGTGATATAGTAAATTTGTGCTCCCATTTTCATATTGGACTTGCCATCTTCACAAATCAATTATCAAATCAAACAAAAATTTTCATAGTGTATTATTGGGTGGCTGCTAATTATATTAGTGGGTCAATTGAAGTATCATGTTATCAAAATATAGTATAGTGTTGACTGATAAGCAAGTATAAAAAATAAAATTATATATTATTTATCTATTATAGTTTTTAAAATAAAGACAAATGTATAAAAGTAAGTCACGAGAGTTGTTAACACAATACCGTTAAACAAATGATTTTGACTATAACATGGCGTGTTGTACATTTAGGCCTTGTTTGAAAATTAACTGATAGCAGTTAGCGGATATCAGGTAGCGTATTATGTTAGCGATTTTGACTAAAGGATTGTATTAGAATGAAGTTAATAAATAAATATTTGATAAAACTAACTTTTACTATTAGCGATTAATATGTTAAAAGATCTTTAAGAGCATAATAATAATAACAACAACAATACTAATAATAATAGAGAAAAAGATGTATGAAATCTACATTGAAAAATGATGTGAAAAAAAGCGTTGAACTCCTCTCTAAAGATTAGCTCAATGCCCCTCTTGCCTTTGCCCATCCCACATTGGAGGGGCAAAGAAAAACAAGCCTTAAGCTTCTTTTATTTATTAAAGGAGCATGAGGCTCCTTGGATTAAAAAAAAAGAAAAAAGAAAAACAGGATTTATAAGAGCGTTTTGGGTCAAGTCCAAAACACAATTTAGAAATGTTGCTAAATACAGCGTAATTGTAGCGGTTTGCAGATAATTCATTGCTCCAATCATTGTTTATGCGATAGCCTTTTCAACGTTTTGATCTAGCCTAATAGAGATGGAGATTGTAGTATCTAATAGACGAATACTTAGATGTTATTTCATAAGTACTAACATTTTCATAAATTGTTAAACATTGCTCTTTTTATATTTAATTTATTTTAATTTTTAAAGAAGAAAAATAACATTTTTTCCTCACAATTATGACTTATGTATAAGTTTAGTCTTTCAATAATTTGAAGCTCACTTTTAGTCCATAATTCTTATCAAAATTTTAAATTTAGTTCTTCAAGAACGAAATGTCACTTAATAATGTTTAATAGTCCTAACTAAGAAACTAAAAATGATATTTTTTTTTAAATACATTCATTTTACAAATTATATAATTTAAAAATAAATTATAGATAATTTAAATTAAATCAAATTATTTGGTTGAGGTTCATAAAGTCAAGTTCGATATCTTAATATTGAAATGTGACGTTAACAATTACTACACAAGTATAAAATTAAAAAATAAAATTATGTATTCACTACTCATTACAATTTTTGAGATAAAGATAAATGTTTGATTTTTTTTGAAAACATATAAGCGCTCTATTGAGACACAAAATAAACTCAAAAGGGTTTTAAAAAAAAAAAAAAAAAAACAAAGGTGAGTAGCAGTAATTAGAGTGCAAACAGAACAATCAGATGTAAGTTTGTGCAATAAGCCTGGAAAATGATAAAAAGTGACGTCAGACAATCACGTCATTACTGAAACCCTACATTGAGCCCTAACATCCCCACACTACCCACCATGCACACCCTACTTTTTCCTTGCCACTTGCGTGCTAGCTAGCTTCTACTATTTTCTTTTCAGCCCCCTGTATTTTAACCAAATTACATCACCACCCCTATTTTCTGATTGGCCAGTAAGTACAATGTCACCCGTCCACCACCAACCAAGACTCACAGGTCATTATGAATTATTAGAATTCTAAACAAAATATTTAGACTCCTTGCTTCGCTATAAAATATTTGAAGAAAACAGAATTTAAATTTTATGGAAAATAATTTCTATTGTTTAATTGGTGGAAAAGAAATTACTGAGAATATGAATTCAGTTATTTGGTTGGGTTTAGAATGGTAATTAATTATGAATATAAAGATCAATATGACCTTAACAATAATAGTGATAAAAAAATTATATACATATATAATTAATAATATTTGATGAGGGTAAAATAGTCTAATTGTATTATACTTTCTTCCCAAATTCTTTAGAAAACAACATACGAACCTTTTGTTAGGATTTTGTTTTCCTTCACTTTTAGGAAGTAAAATTCCAATGGAAATTAAAATATTTTCCATCCAATTCAACCAAACAACATAAAACATCATTTTTTTTTTCACTTTTAAGAAAACATTTTCCATGAAAAAGATTTTCCATCCAATCAAATACCCCCTTAGGGATAATGAAAATTTTATCTTTAAATTATACAAAAATATTTTTTTTTTAAATACTCATGATTTTTTACAAACTAGTATTTGTTCTATATTTTTTCAAATATCTTTAGCCCAAAGTATCTAAACTCCCATCACCAGAGTTTAAACCTATAACCACCCATCTGAAAGAGTAACTGGGATGCCATTACACTACATGGTAGTTGATAAATAAATTTTTTTAATTTTTAAATTATGCTATTGTCATTTTGTATCTTATTTATTTGCAATGTGACATTTTTAATCCCTCAATGATTGTTTAGTGATTTTTTTTTCAATTATTCAACATTAAATTTTGGGAGAATCTAGGTTTAAAAATCATTTTATAAATAATTATTCAAAGAAATAACAATTATCTTACAGATAATTGATGTGTAAAAAGATGTGCTGATATAATTAATAAATGATGAATATTATAAATTTTCTAACCGAAGTTATTTGCAATTTAATTTTTCATAATGTCAATTTTATTATTTGTATATATAAAATTTATATATTTAAAAATACTACCAAATACAAAATCAAATTTAAGAATTATAATAATATTTAAAAAAAATAACAAAATAAAGAGTTAGTTTAACCATTGAATATTAAATATGATATGTAAAATGAAATTTGTTGTTATTTGGTGATGACAAGGGAAAGTTGCTGCCACAACTCGAAGGTGTGCACTAGATCATGAGAGTTAAATTTCACCCGACCACTCGACCACCACTTTCGAGACGTTATGTTATTTTTTGTTTAATAAAATACTGTTAACAATAATATCAATAGTACTCAATATATATAACATAAAAGTATACGATATATGATTGTAACTTATGCAATCGACAATTTAGAAAAATCATTGTCGGAATTGTTGCTGTTATAAATGAGGTTCATCATATATAATCTACATCAACTAGTTTTAAATTCTTACTATCTTTATCTCATTTTATCTGTTATGTTTACTATTCATTAAATAAACAAATTTTTTTACTTAATTTCTTTTGTATTTTTAATAAATTTTAAATTTATATTTTATTACTTTTAATAAAGTTTCTAAATATATAAATTTTATATACTAATACTATACTTAGCATTATAAAAATTTGAATTAAAAATAATTTCAAAACCAAACGTATAAAATAGGACGGAGGGAGTATTATTATGATGCATCCATTTTTTTTAAATTCAGATTTAATAAATAAATAAATAAAAAGTTTTTTTTAGTACCACTAACTCTATTACCTTGTAGTATAAGAGTCAATAACGCATCTACGGAGGCTCAATCTTATTACCTCCCACTTGACCACAAGGTTATTGGCAAATAAATAGGTTTTTTTAACAAAAATAAAAATATTTAAAAATGACACATGTCAAGCCCGAAAGAATTAACTTGCTAAACAAACACATGTCAATTTAGACTCAATTGAACAATTTTATAAGTTTAGGGGATATGAATAGAGCTTTTTTTTTTTTACTTAGACCATCTCCAAGGGGCAAGGCAAAACATCAAAATGAAAAAAAAAAAAATGGTTCAAAGTTACTCCAACCGGCATGACAATGCTGGGAAAATTTGGTGGGAGATGAACAGTGCGCATTGTTCATCTCCCACCATTTTGGTGTGGTATTTTTTATTCATTTTGCCCTTTGCTTTTATTTCTAATTCATTTTATGTCCTTTATTTAGTTTTAATGTATTTGTATATTTTATTAAATTGTTAAATATAATTTTTATATTATTGAAAATAAATTATATTATTTGGAAGTTCTCAGCTCATCAAGACAATTGAAACAAGACTAATATTGAGCATATATTAATTAAAAATGAAACTACATAAAGCATAATTTTAACAAAATTAAAGCAAATTACATCTAAAATTACTTTAAACATACTTAAATTCAATAATATTGACAATTTAGAACATTAAATGTAATGGATGTTCTATGATATATTATTGTGGAATAAAATAATATTTGCATTAAAATTATATTTTATATTACGAGTAAAATATTTAAAGTTATAATACAAAGTCTTAATTTATGAGTAAATAAATTATTTTAGTGAAAATATAAAATTTGGTGTAATATTTTGGAGATGCTTAGAGATCTAATTGCAAGATCCAATTGACATAGGGGTCAATTTAACATTTTTTCTTAAATTCAATTTGAAGTGACACTTTTTACTTGATATGACGGGTTTTCAAATTCGAAGTTTATTACTTCTAATATCAAATTCTACTCTTAACTTTTATTCATTTAAACAAAATTTTAATATTAACATTCTTATTGAGATCCAGGATGAAGATAACCAATCATTAATTACCGTATCTAGAAGTAAAAGTGAGGAAGTAGAAAAATGTTGTATATATAGTATAAATTTTACGAGTGTCTTATGGGCTCAACTCCCTCAAGCGTGAATTTTCATGCTTGAGATCAAGTGACCTTTTTAATTGATGATATATGATGTATGATATATCCACTAAATTATATAATTGAATATGTTGTCAAGGCTCTGATAGAAATATAAAGGCTAAAGTGTTATTTCGCACTATGAACTAAAATTGATTTTTAATGTTCCATTCTGACCTTTCATAACTGTACTGTTGTTTTGATGCATTAATTAACAATATTATTTTCACCTAGACTTTTTTTTTACAGGTTTTTTTGTTGCCTGATGACATGGCGCCGGTTATAATATGATGTGGAGCCTATTTTTATTATTTCCTCCAAGATTGAACTATTAATATTGTATTGCCGTCTCCCTTTCACAAAATACACATGTTCGACGACTCAATCACTGCTCTCCATCTCCGACAGGCTCGACGACGCAATCAGTCACTCTGACAGGCTCGATGACTTCCAACGAAGCACTAAGCGTACAAGATTTCATCTTCCTGGAATTCAGCACTAAGCATACAATTTTTCATAATATTAAGTTTGTTATTAGGATACAAAATTTAATAATTTAAAAATAAGTAAAAATACTAAAGAAAATAAACAAAGAAGAAAGAATTTGTTTGATCCATAGATAGTATGACAAATGAAATGTGATAGATGGAATACTTTTCAATGGATAATCAAACAACACGTCTATTATTTATATATAATGGTCATGTTTGGTAACATAGTTAGCTTATCAGTTAATTTTGACTTATTTGACCATTAATTATTTAACTTGGTTAAACAGTCAATATAATTAATTAATTAACTTTTTATAATAGCTTATTACTTCAAAACACTAAAATTCAAAATGCTGTTCAAAAATAACTTTTTCAATTAATTTTTTGAGAAAGTCATTTTGCATGTAATCAGCTATTAACTAAAAATTAATTTACCAGATATCTTTCTACAATCAGCTAATGCTATCAATTAGACAAATCCACTAACCAAATCAGCTAACTGCTATCAACTAACAACTATTTACCAAACACCACATTATGTTTAACAACAAGGACTCTTCTTAATTAAGTTTAATCACCTTTTTACTCATTATTGATGCCGTATCGTACTTTAATAACCCCATTGCAAGTTACTCATCTCAAGCTCAAAAGTAGTCCGTATCACTTTAGTGGCAATATAGGAATACAAAATAAAGGTGGGAGAGAATTGAATTTATAAAATTAAAAAAGTGTGATTGAAAGTACTTAAAATGACATTACAATAAAAATCACATCAAATAATGTTTGCCAATAGAACAACCAGCAATACAAGGCCAAAGTAGAGAGGGTGAGCTAGACCTAGGGTCCCAATTGTAGCTGGGATTGGGATGCCTTTCACACTCACATTGACCATTCATGAGATTGACAATAATATTGCATCTCATCACATCAATGTGGGGCACAAACCCTCTCCTCTCCTCTCTATGCCATCTAACATCAATGTAATATAATATAATGTTCCATATATGCCAATGCCACCTACATACATCTTTTTTCAATTTATGCCCACCACTAACATCTCTTCCATCATCCACCCACAATCTATATGTATCCTTTTGGAGAATATCTCTCTCTTTCATGGATTTATATTTTACAAAATTGGTAAGGTTTATGTTAAAATGAGTACAAAACAAGATAGGAAAGTGCTATGTTAAAAATTTCGTAACAAAGTCTTGGCTGTACAACATGCTTTATACTAATTTTCAGTATGCAGCGTTTATTGTTATGTCAAAAGTTATAGCTGGTAGCAAAGAGACAATCTTATTTCTTTATACTTGCATAACAGTCAGTGTCATGCTTCGACGGTAGAAGACTAGACTTGACTCTCTAATAAGTCGCCGCCCAACAGAAATTGTTTGTAGTTCATGAGGAATAGGAAGGCTTTTGATTTCATATAAACTAGATATTTAGTGAACTATGAACTATTTTAATAATTATATAAAAGTAAAAACCTGATCGCATGGATCTTCATCATAATTTGTCTTCAATCACTACTGAGTTACCATCGTATATCGGCATTCCTACTATAGATTGCAAGAAACTGATGGCATCTTTTCTTTTATGTTCTGTTAGTTTTATTCCTCGTTCGTCTAATAGGGTAGCACAATTTTTAGTTGTAGCAGCCTATTCTCATGCCCTAATATATTCTTGATATTATTTTCAAATAAAACTTGAAGTAACTATTGTTACTCGCCGATGAGCCAATAATTAACATAAAAGCCTATTCTATTCTTTTATTATAAAACATGTTAAATAGTTCATTCAATTTATCAAGTTTGTGCGACTGAACTATTGAGCAATTATAATATTGAACAAGTAAAATTTATGCAATATAATTGGCATATTTTTTCATGGGTAAATATATAAGTTTCTAGTAACTGATAATGATGTAAAATCACATACTAAGTGGTTTGTCAAATCATCGATTACGGGAATACTGATACGTTTATTCAACGTTGCAATTGCACATGCATTTTGTTAAAGGACCAAATTACACAAACCTCACCACTTTTGGAATATCTTTTCTTGATATATATCTATTGTGTACCAATCAAAGCAATTATTATTGATATTCTATGGTTTAATAATATCACGGAGTCTTAAATTACAAAATGAGTGATTTCCCATTACAAATGAAAGAATATTATTCTTGAGGTACATAGGTAATAAAACATGTACTCCGTACTAAATTAAGCAGCATCTAAACAAACCACATGACTCCAAGAAAAGGTATATATGCAAGAAAGAAAGATGTAAGTTGGGGGAGGGGGGTGTTAGGCAGCCTGCCAATATATATGTGTGTGCGCGCGCGCCATAATCAGGTGAGAATCTGTGAACAAATTCAAACTTTTGATCTAGTAGATCTAGCGGTTGAAAATAAACTAAACTTTATAATATTTATGAAAATGAACAGCTCATTTTAAAATTTTGTAATACTTATGAAAATAATCCCGTTCATTTTTTTACTTGTTGATTTCCCATCCGATCAGTTCTTGCAGATCAATGGTCATATGATTAAGATTATATATATATATATATATATATATATATATATATATATATATATATATATATTCTACCCAATGGAATAAATAGAAAAGATATATTCACCTTAATTATATTCCTTCTGCAAATGTTTTTGTCTGTCAACTAAGCACGCTGAAACACATGCGCCTCATCAGTTGAGTTGAGTCTCCATTTTACTTGGTTTTTTTTTTTAATGGCCATTCAAGACATAATGAAAGCCTGCAGGTGGGTCTTCTTCACCATTTTTGGCTCTCAAAAATCATTGCTTATCTTTACGAGGGATCAATGGATCATATCAAACTTTCTTATACAAACATGATATTTTTTTTATTATTTTTTAAAAGACTGTAACATTACATTGTAGTGTGTTTTACAAAATTGTATCTTGTAATTTACCAAATATATATGGAGGAGGCAAGGATTACAACTTTGCAGATTAAATGATATATTGATAACACTATACAAATTTTCCATTTAACAAATATACATGTATAAATTTTGTATTTAAGTACAAGTCTATACCGTGTTTCAAAAAGTATAAGTCTATACCAGGCCAATATAATGTTGTCCTATCGTAAGTCTATGAATGCTCATTAATTAGTTGATAAATGTTTTGTTGAGTTTGGAAAAAATTAATAGATATGAGCCCTTCTTTTATATGTTTGGTATTTAGGCTAAACCTAGCTGAAAAGGTAGCTAAAAGCTGAAAAGTAGCTGAAAACTGAAAAGCTATAAGCTCGAAGCTGAAATCTGAAGAGTTGTTAAACTAGCTGTTATGCTTAAAAGCGTTTGGTAAAATTAGCTTTTGGATAAGCTGATAAATGTAAAAAGACTAAAAAGGACATCTTCATATAATTTAAATAGGTTTGTTTATATATTAAAATACAAAATAGTGTAATCAATATATTTTCATAAAATATAAAGTAAGAACATATATTTGAAAACATATAAAGTAAAACAAAATGTTTATAATTAATAAGATTAGTTTATACAAAAATCAATGTTCAAACACAAATGTCAAATTGAAATTACAACCAAACATATTGAAGAGAAAAAGTAAAAAAGGTTTAGTTAAAAAGGTTTTAATTATTTTTTTTTTAAAAAAAAAAGGTTTTAACTGAGAAGGATAAATGATGTCATTTCTTTAAAATAATAAGGTTAAAGATGGAAAAAAAGTTAGGAAGCTACTAGCTTATTTTGAAGCGCTACCTAAGGTAGCGTTCAAAAATAAGCTCTTATTTTAAGCTACTAGCTTATTTTAGGAACATTACCAAACAGAGTTTATAGCTTATTAATAGCTTAAAATAAGCTATAAGCTCCTAAATAAGCTCTACCAAACAGAGCCTTAATGTTGGGAGAAGGTCTGGAAAGGCAAATTTAATATCTTATCTTCGACACATGACGCTGATTGTTGAAAATAAATTTACATATTCACTATTAGTTATAACTTTTGACGTATAGGTAATTAAGTGTATGTTTAGTCATGACATTTTGTTTCTATGATTTAGAGGTGAAAAGTTAGAAATGTTGACCTTTTCATCATATTTAATTTTCTAATCACCTAAGAATGGATAAAATGTAAAGATTTTTTTTCACCTTTTCAAACCATAGTTGGCATTTTTGCCCAACTTTTATTAGTGGTTAGAACATTTTGGTGGCCACTTTGAAATTTAATTTAATACAATATTACTAAAAATATGTAAATCACTAATTACCTATGGAGTTTACCTAAAATTTAGTTGAGATAATAGAAATATTTTTTTGACATAGTATTTTAAAAATATATTTTTGGATATATTCATTTAAGTGAGTGTGTGTGTGTGTGTGTGTGTGTGTATATATATATATATATATATATATAATTTTTACTTTCACGTCTAATATATGCAAAATTTTAATATTCAATATTTGGAACAAATTAAACTTATGTTAGCATATAACATAACTAAAAATGTCTTAACCAATAACCCATTGAGTTCAACCAAAATTTAAAAATCGATTTAGCCAAATTTCAAGTTTTAATTTTGATAACGTGAATAATGTCTAACTTGATAGGTAAATAAGTTATGTTTATATAAGTAAATGAGAGTATAAATGATAATAATGGTTTCTTTTTAATTTTTAGTTTATAATCACCGATGGTCAATACTTAGAGGAACATATCCAACGTTATAAACCTTCGAAATTTTCAACCATAAATAAAAGTAATCAGAAAGTTCACTATATTGCTATCTAGTTAAAAAATGTGAAGTTTCTAATAATGGTGTTGTAATTTAATTTGTTATTGTTATTTGTATTCAGATTTTTGTGATTATTATTTGGTACGCATTCATTGATGATTAAGTATTTTATAACAACACAAAAATGTTAACCCGCCCAAAAAAAAAATACTCATTTTATTTTATAATTGATTATCATAAAATGTTTAGTGTTATCATGAATAATAAAGAGGCACACAATATTCAAACACAAAATAAAATAAAATAAAATAAAATAGAATGAAATCAATACACTAATAATACATGCATTAGGGAATGAGTATTACAAAGGTGATTTTAGTAAAAGAATATATTATGATTCTTTATTTTTTTAAAAAAATACTGTAATGATGAAGAGGCTATAGGGCATCCATATATATATATATATTGGCCTATTAACCTAAACAATAAGCTTAAACGAACAAGCCTCACCTCGGTTTTTTTTTTTTTTTTTTTTTTTTTTTTTTTTGAGTACTATTGATTCTGTTACATATAATATATGTGCATATATACTTTCTCAACCTACTGAAGCCTAACGTGTTAATATCGCCCCCACAAGTCCTCACTTCGTGTTAAAAAAAGAATCTATTTATTAATCAAATATGAATTATATATTACTACATCATATGATGAAATATTTTTATCCCTGTTCAGGAAGAATATATATATATGTGTGTATTTTGCTTGAGTTGTATTAAATATTGTCAATATTGGTTTTAAAATACTTTTTTTTTTTGAATACTATTGACCCTGTTACATGTAGTATAAAATACTTAATACAACCCGTCATAGTATATAATTATATCTTATACAAAAAACATTGGTATCAATTTATGCCATAGAAGAAATTGTATATTTATGAAATTATCTTTAATAATAATAAAAAAAAATAAAAAGTTGGGATCTGGGTGACTGGGTCCTAATACATACACGAGATCTGCCTTCCAAATTTGGGCTGGCAGGATTTTATAATTTTGAGTTGGGCACTATTATTTCAAGAATTATAATCCATTTCTCCCTTTGAGCTACAGGTATGAACCGGACCATATATACTGGAATCAGGTTTTCGACTTTAGGTCCTGGGACACATTTTCATAAGTTTTTCATTGCTTGAAGTTACCACGTGCAATATTTATATTTTACCAAAAATAAAAAAGAAGATATGAATTTAGTTTTGTTATGATATTAGTGTAAGGCAGATTTTGCAAAAAGGAGCAATAAAGGACCTTAAGTTTAGCTTTAAATTTATGAAAAATGAGTTATTTTTCAGAAAGCATTTTTAATTTCGGTTGGTTACTTTCTAAAAGACTGTCTTGATGTGCTTCGTTTATTTTTCAGAAAATGAACATAATTGTATAATTAAACATTAAAAACAAACATTTTATTGGTTTTGTTTAAAATATAACATTGACTCATGATCAAATGAGTCCACCATTTCTCTTTCCCATGAATTCGCGTGGACAGATCTGGGCCATTGAATGATTGAGATCGATGGCTAAGATTTCACTTTGTGCACCTCACTTGCACAGTGCACAGTTGGTGAAATTTAACTTATTTGATCTCAATCATTTAATGGCCCAAATATATCCACACAGATTCATGGGAAAGAGTGGACTCACATTAAGAATGACCTAACAACATTTATAATAATAATATAAATAGTGGCTGTGGTGGTAGTAGACTCTACTCAAATAATACTTCAATATTGTGCTAATTTTTCATCTGTTTAGAATGATTGGACAAAATTTCATCCAACCCGCACATGTGTTTATCTCTTTAAAAATATAAAAGTTTTGATTATTTAATCATAATGATTGATTTTTTTTAATGATTGTTAGAAAATTTTTTTATTGACTCCTCTTCCTTGATATCATTATCCAAGTAATAAGCTTTTACAAATTTATGTTGTGTATCTTCTTCCCATCATATCAGTTTATGCCTCTGCTAACCCCATCCCTAAAAGGATGGAACTTGCAAAATGATTGTAGCTACACAAGTAAATTTATTTAATTTTATTTTGGTGTTGCTTATATGCAATGTAAGCTTGCAAAATACAAAAAAGACTGTGAGATGCAACTCTTTTATGAAAATCAAGAGTATTCCAAGAATGTAAATAAAACAATAAAAAGAATTACAAATTTGATAATATGAAAGTAGAACTCACTTTTAAAAGTGAGAGAGTACCAAAGGATAATGTTAGCCTAACCGGAAACTATACCTGTTGAAATTTGCAGGTTTGTTTGGGGAATGAGCCAAAATATTACATTAGTTACAACAGTGTTTCCTTGACTTCTCTACTGCTGATTACATAAATTACAACAACATATATTACTACTACACACTAATGTACAACAACGTTCACAGTGGTGTCTCTGACCCTCCAAGAGTCCTGGTGGCTTGGGATTTTCCTATTGTTTGTTCAAATGTCTGAAAGAAAGGTTAACTAATAACTCAAACTACACAGCTAAACCAATTCCCATTCATTATTTGTCAGGAATTCTCCTATTTGACCATAATTATTGCTGATGTATCAGTATCATGCAAATATGCAATGTAATTTTGAAGAGGTTTGGTGGTTCTTCCATGGCGATGAAGAAAAACCCAGGCGAGAGACGACGAAACAGAACACTTATTTTTTCTGGAAGGTGATCAGACAGAAGAAGGCTAGGCCACGGCTAAGTATGCCTGCAATAATGAGGTATCCCAGACAAGGATACCAGTCTTCAAGACGATAGCCTCTTTGTTTTAAGGAGCCACATCTTGTGATCAGCCACACTCCATAGTACCTGACACCGTAAAGAAAGATGAGAAAATAAGCCACCTACCATATGAGTCAACCAGTACACCTGTTGAGCGTATAATATATAAAATATGAATAATGTGTAGTTTTACACTTTTACGGTCAGTTTAAACATTTAGTTGAGACAGTTTGGTATCAGAGCAGCGAATTAGGACAATAGTTTAAGTATTATGATTGTTCCTTTTCATGTTTGATCTGATACCTCATCGGCTGTGGTAGGGAGGCAGGTATTCATCTTCGGGGGGGGGGGGAATTGTAATTCCGTAGGAAATAATGTGGGAATTCAAATTCAATTGTTTGGTAGGCATGAATAGAATTGCGGGGAATTGAAAGGTATAAATGTACTATTTCGGTATGTTAGATGCAGGTAGGTAGAGGATGGTGATATTCAAGTGTCTAACCTTTTAGCATTTGCTATCAAGAATGATTCCAAAGCCCACTTGGTGTAGCAAAAATCTCCTAATCTCATCACAAATTTATCGCCCTCCTGGTTTGCTACAAGAGTCAATACAACGGGAACCAGGACTGACCACTGCAGCAAACAAAATATAATGTAGATTATTGAGCATAAGATATATACAAAGCTGATATATATATAATTATATATTAGTTCATGTAAACATTACTCAAGCCAGTGCAAAAGTGGATGTTTGAAATGCTTACCAGTTGGGCTTGACCAGGGTCGAAGTAGATGGCAAGTGCATAAGCTATTCCAGTGACGCAGTATATGAGACAAATCAGGACAATGTAGTTATCCAGAATTGTAGATCTAGGATTGTTGAAGAAATAAAACATTGATAGATAAACTGCTGGCTTCACAATTGTGTTGAAATGGTCAATTGTATCCTTTGCTAGAAAATAAGCCAAGCTGCTCATGCCAGAAGCACTCTCTCTCCAGTAGTATACTTTATCTGGAGAAAATGATCTCAACGCTGCAATCTTGCTGAGTAAGGCTGAAACAGCAATAAGAAATTTGGTAGATGAGAAACAAATCCAATCAAAACAGGGAGAAAAACAAATCCAATCAAATAGATTAGAATGCTTTTATTGGTTCTTGACATGGATGGAAAGCCTTGAGTGTGAAGTGTAAGTAGAAATCATGTATAAAGTAATACAGAAATTGCCTATGATGAGCATGAAGCAACAAATGCAGAAGGTATTGTACTTACAGACAGCAATCACGGTGTAAAGATATCCCATGGACCCAAAAGTTTCATCACTCACTTTAGCAAGTGTTCCTAAACAGATTCCAGCAAGTAAGAGAATAAGATAATCTACTGCCTGTATCCTAGCTTCTCTCAATCTCTGCTTGCCAATCCTGAACAAAAAGCAATACCAATATGTTACTGCTAGAGGAAATATGTTACTACTCATAATTTTTTATACTGCATCTTCTGTAACTTGAGCAAAATTTATGATCATTGAAGACTTGCTTTATAAGGACCAGCTATGACTCTTGGAAAAGAAATGGAAGCAATAACTTGATTAGAGTATACAATAGGAGTATTGTAATAATGATGGAAATAAGTCATTACCTTCCAAGAAAATATTTATACTGCGTCATCACACCTGGTGTTATTCGACCGGACAAGTCCTTTGAAGTAAAAAAATTATGCAGCATTTGGTCCTTTTTCTGTTCAACACTGGATTTGACATCCTCCCACAGCTCTCCTACAAAAGTTACGGCAGAACCTGCAGCAGCAGGATTTCCTCCATGACTTGAATTTTCTCCAACTGGAGCTGCTTCTCCAGCAGCCTCCAACATCTCTGGTGGTACGGGGTAACCATTATGAAGCATCCACCTGAGAGGAAGGTCTTTGTAGTTCACTCCTATGCTTGGACTTAGTTTTACTATTCCCTCTAAAATGTCAATGAAGTGATCTGGAGGATTAACACGCTCTGGGATATGAATCCCAAGGCCTGCAAAGTACTCTTCAACTTTCTTCACTGGTCCATGATATACGGTTTGACCACCCTTGGCTAGAAGTATAAAATCATCAAACATCCTGAACAATGTGTAGCTGAACCAAGATATGGCCAACACACAGATATTTACTCAGAACAATTAGTACGACAATCTAATAGTTGCTGGAATCAGAAACATGCTGTATGGTAAAGCTTGGTGTCAGTATATCAGCAGTGCTCACAAAAGTAATGATCTAGAATCTTCTTATCGAAAATGATATGCAAAGAAATGTAAATTAATTGGAGTGCGAAAAAAAGATATTTGATTCAGTTTGCTCTTTCACTTGCACTTACACACCATAACTGAAGAAAGTCATTATGCTGTGATGCAAAATATTGATGCAGGTAGAGAAGAAGAAAAGAGAAATGCTAACTATACTAAAGAACTACCTTATGGCTGTATAAACATTTAAGATCTTATATGCCATTGCTGTTCTATACCAGGTATTGGAAAAAGTTTATGGTCTCACAGTACTTTTATGGTATTCAACACTTTTGGTACTACTCAAGTACTTAATATCATGAATTTGAGTTGGAGATGACTAACAATTCTATTTAAGGAGTGAAAACAAAATAGTAAGAAAAGGTGGAGAGAACAAATGTTAAAACCAGTGCAGATTTAAAGGGGGATACAATTTGCAATACTACCTGGGTTGGTGAAGCACCATGCATATATTTACTCCTTCAAGAGCTTCTCGTCGAAGAGCTCTAAGTAATAACTGAGAAGAAGAGCTATCCAAACCAGTAGTTGGTTCATCTAAGATCAATAAAGAAGGCTCCATAACCATTTCCAGCCCCACATTTACTCGCTTCCTTTGGCCCCCAGATATGCCTCGTTTCTCCACAGTTCCTACAAGGGAATCTCTTACATGTTGCAATCCAAGGGATTCAATTACTCTTTCAACAACTAAAACCTTTTCTGGTTTTCCAAGATCTGCTGGCAATCTAGAAATAAATAAAATAAAATATTTGAGACAGTTAAAGGGATTAACAAAAGCAAGAAGTGACTATATTTTATATTAAAGATCAGTTTGGAATCAATTTTCAAATTATATATTAACCATAAATTGTTTCCTTTTAAACACCATGCAATAGAGCTATACATAATACTACAACTCCATGTGGCTTAGGGTTAGTCAATCTGAAATTAAGGACTAACCCTTTAGGCTTTAGATGGGTATGCAAAGAAAATTAATGTAACATACCTGCACCTAGCACTAAACCAGAGATTTTCTTCCACACTCAAGTTTCCATGCACTATATCATCTTGGGGGACAAAGCCAATGATTTTCTTGTATGACCGCATACATTCAGGCTGTCCATTTATAAGAATCAAACCAGTCATGGTGCACCCAGTAGCTTTTCCAGTCAAAGCAGATAAAAATGTTGTCTTTCCAGCCCCAGATGGACCCATGATTGCGGAAACATGACCAGGCGAAAATTTACCTGACACGCACCTTAACAAATGTTTATTTTTCCCCTTCAAAGTAAGTGTCAGGTCTTTAAAAATAACCTCAATAGGGGGTCTGGTCCCAAGTTCAAATTCATTTGCCATCGAAATGACACCAGAAAAGGTCAGATTCTTGTTCTGCTCCTGCATAGCTTTTTCTTTCTCAATTTCATTATATGCATATCTAAAAATTTGGCTGCGAGTATGCAATTCCTTAGTCTTATGCTTCTTCAAATTTTTATCTCCTATCTCCACATTAAAACCGTCATGACTCTCAGGGTTTTCTTCAAGTTCACGCATCATTTTCGTAAGGTTGTTTTGCTTCTTTGCTTTTGCTTGAGACATACCAGAGGGCGGAGGTGGCAAGGGAGCACCACTTCCAGATTTAGTCTGACCTGTGCCCTTTGATTCTGCCATTGAAGGCTTTCTACGGGAAAATGTTCGTGAAAATGATTCCTGTAGTCCACTTGCACGCTTTTTAGCATTATCCTTTGCAGATTTCCATTTCTCACGCGCCTGTGCTGTTTCCCGTGCACTTCTTGCAGCAGCTTCCCTGGACTTTGCTTGTTTTTTCTCTCTAGTGCTCAGAACTTGGTCAGACCAATTGTATATAATGAGAAGTACAAGTATGATTCCAGCCTAATCAATGGATAAAAGAGGGCAGTTAGGCATATATAAATAAAGCATTTACCCAAGAGGTGACTCATATCCTTATCTCAAAAGGATTAAAATAATTCTTTGCAATGTAAAGAATATGGCAAGGTGGAGTAGAATACGAAACCTTCCTCCCTTCCCAGTGCTTACTATTTCTATTTCCACAGCCTTCTCTTTTCTTTCCCTATCCATCCTTCTAAATTGTATACAGTTCACCCATCCCTCCTTTTCCCTCTGGTCTCTTTACTTCTTCAGTTCAGGTCAATCAAACAATGCATTACGATCAGACAGCTAGACTTTAAGCATGCAAGTCAATCGAATGAATTTTCTTAGAAGTGCATCTGCATATAACATGCTATCTATATTTATAAGATTTAAGAGTGAAGAATGACTTACGAAAAAGAGCAGGCCATATGCTGTAATATTTTGATTTGTAGTTTGCTCTTCACAAGTAGCCAATTCGTAACACCCTGCAAAATCGGGTTTGCTGTTACATCTATTGTCAGAGACTAGGCTGATGTTTAGACCATAAGAAAACATTCAAAGGAACAACACATTCAAGAAGATGAATGTTTAAAGACTGCAGGAAACAGAGAGGTGACAATTAGCTTCAGACACCGCCTTCCACCTTAACATTCACTGAACAATGAAGCTTATTGAGCTACATGAAAGCATGAGAAAGACTTACTCGTTTGCTCTGTTGAGCCAGCTCTGCAGTAATGGCTGTAAAGGACATAAATCAAGAATAAGGTAACTGAGTGCCAGCATATCACCTTCAAAACATGAGTTACAGTATGCACAAAAAAGAACTGATAGACTGAAACATGCATTGAGAAAAATGGGGAAAAAATAATATAAAATTGGCAAAATGTCACAAGTGTTAGGATAGCAATCAATACCCACGACTGCAAGGATTTTTCTGGGTAGTAGTTGGACAGTAAAATCCTGCTTTGCAAAATAGATCAGAAGAACTCACAAAATCAACCCACACATCTGCTCCACCACAGGTATGATTTGTGTCTCCAGGAGGCAGTTGATAACTGTACCTGCAAATCATCAACCGGGAATATAACTTTAAGGCAAATGCAAAAAGGATTAAACAGAAAAAAACTCTGTCTAGAAAAGGAACTTACGGATCACATACAGCTGTAGTTTCATTGAGTTTGCTGGTAGGGCAATAAGAGCCTAATGGGCAGGCTTCACCAGGGAAAGAAAAAAGGATCAGACAAGCAAACAAAATTGTGCAAATTAATAGTGATTGTCGGATCAAGAAATGTGGCTCTACAATGTATGAGTTACCCTATTCAACATCTTCAAATAATAAGAAAGAAGCACAGTATAGAATCAGAGGCAGACAGAAAGAAAAATGTGAAGTAGTTTCTGAACTTATGAGCTAATAATATCCAGACAACTCACGTATCATGCAGGTCAGACCATGAGGACAAAAGAAACCTTCACAGCAAGGTTGACATTCAAGAGTTCTGGACGGTATTTCGTTTGAATTTTTAAGGTCTACCTGCACATCTTTTCCGACACTACAAGCCCACCCTGGCTCACAACCGGGAACCCATGATGATAAATTACAGTTGATGTTAGGTTTCACATAGTTGCTACTCTTCGTTGAACTGTCTTCCAGTGTATCCAAAATTATGCTTGACGCATAAAATTTCATCTCTGAAGCTGTACATAATCGCTGCATAATATCCCCTATAAATCCATCAAAAATGTAATATAATGTCAAATAAATTTGAAGTGGTTGAAGGGATGTATTTCTTTTCAACAGAAACTCTAAGCTAATAACTGGACTGCTCATTTATTATTTATATACTAGGTATCATATTGCTGCAAAGCATATTATCTCTCATGCTTCAGCAGCTCAAAACATGAACATTTATTGAATAAACATTATTTATGTTTGTTAAATTACAATGATAAAGACTACTAATCAAAAACAAGAAGAAAATACCTTTTGTCTGTTTAACGCAGTTGGAAAGAAACTCTGTGTCTTTTGAGAAATCAAATGCGGCTTTCCAATCAGCATCCCTATAACGCAAACATTCGATCATTTCAAATTTGAATGCCGATTTCAGTAATAAAATGCAATGCCATTAAACATAAGACAGAAATTAAATTTTAGTTATTTTCATATAACATTTTATTACTTTAGGCATTGATTTTGGGTGAAAAGAAAAGTAATACTTCTTATAATATTTCGTTTATTAAAAGACAAAAAATGTATGTTTTTGTAACTTTTAACGAGAGACTAAAGTGATCAATCGTAAATCTTTGAGCATAAAAATATTTTTTTTCTTAATTAATAATTTGAATGCTAACATCATATTGTTTCATGATCCTTCAAATTTCTGCACGCAACATGCATGCATGTGGAGAGCTATACATAGGCATATATATACCCGGATTGCTAGGGCTGAAGAAAGACTTACACATTGTCGACGCAATAACGCAATTGTGTGCGGACGCTATCATCGAAAAGGGAGTTGAAATTCTTAAACTTATCAAAGACGGCCTGCGCGAAGAGCTGGACCGCCGCCGGATTATCCGTATCAGTGGCGGCCTGGCCCGATCGCGGTGCCGAAGAAGCCAAAATGAGGATTAAAACCGGAAAAAAGCTCCGAAAAGCGGCATTATTGTCGTCGTTTAAGCTCCCTTCTTTTCGTATACGCATTTTGAGGCCAAAAAGGGGAAAATTGCTGTGGAAATTCGTGAAGACTTTGGAATTTGAAAATGGAATAAAGCTAGGGTTTCGTTGTCTTGGGAGGGAGGAGGATAGGATATGAGAAGTTTGTTTGTCGAGGAAAGAAATGGCGGGGAGAGAAAAATGGAGCGAAGAGAATCAAGAGAGGAAGAGAGGGAGATCAGAGCTGGAGGATGAGCTTTATATTTAATTTCGATCGTCGGATTGACTCCAAATCAGCGGTCTCGATCTTTTATCACCCTTGCCCCACGAAGGACATTAGAAAATGGGCGGTAAATGATTGAGATATATATCTTGCGCCTCCTTATACACATATTAATTAATTAACCCACAAAATATAAATTTATAAGTTTTATTTTGTTAACCATTGCATTGCATATATAAGTAATATAACGTACAATCATTTAAAAAAATCTTTAAATAAGTTGAGATACATTCTATAACTTACATCTTTTTTCACCCGTTTTGAAAGAAAGAACAATGACTCGACGAAGATTGATGGGTTCTTAAATTTAAAATTTAAACTTATACATATTACAACAACTCATTTTGCATGCATTAATATTGATAAATATTTTTTTCCAATTCGTTTAAAATTGACCTCCTTAGAATACCATGCTTATACCGTGGACCAAAATTTATGTAGCAAACTAGATCTTTAATATAAGTTTAATTTTAATATAAAATAGATTGTGTATTCATTTTGACTTACAATATAATACTCCGTATTAAAAATAAATAAACATGTATTAAAATATAATAAATCTATCAAAAATAAACATATAGCATATTATAGTATATACTAAAATATAAATTTGTATCAAGGGTGAACCCTATAATACACGATGTAATTTACCCTTAGAATATCTAACAAGAATTCTTTCATTTACTAAATTCTCGATCATTATTCAAAATGCACTATGAATGAGAATGACACTGAATTATAATACTATTTGACTCGTAGACAGAAATATTTACAAATCTAATAATGACCAATAAAGTTAGATCCCTAATAAGAACTAAAAAATATTAGTGTAATTGTTTTATGAAATGAATGGTTCATATTTCTTTTTTATTTATCTAATAAGAGCCAATAAAATTAGGCTAACAGGAACTAAAAAATGTTGATTTAATTGTTTGATGAAATGAATGGTTCATATTTCTTTTTTATTTATCTAATAAGAGCCAATAAAATTAGGCTAACAGGAACTAAAAAATGTTGATTTAATTGTTTGATGAAATGAATGGTTCAAATTATTTTGATTTTAGTATAAAAAAATATTTTTCTATTTTATCGTTTATTATATCATTTATTTTTATTAAATACCCTTACAACTCCGTCAGTGTAAATTTTAGTAACAGAATATTACGTTAACTATTTATTATTCTTAACTTACTCATTAAATTTCATAAGGAAGGTCTTAGGTTCGAACATCATCCAATACTATGAATATGTTAGAGTGTATTAAAAAACATACAATATAAAATTTAACATGAACTTTGGTCAATTAATTAGCCAAATTATATACATAGCATTCAAAGTTGAGCATCAAATATTACAAATAAGAAATCTTGAAAATCATGTACTTACATTTAAAAAAAAACAAACAAATTTATGTTAAGTTTTTTTCTCCCATTATTTCGTTTAATTAATCTTCTTTTGATTATTTAGAACAAGACTCAATATGTTAATTATGTTTATTGTGCATTCATTGATCATGTATGTAAAATACTTATTGTGCATTCATGAAATATATTAGAACAAATGTAAAATTTAAAATTTATTTCATCTTATAGACTCAACCTACTTAGATTAAACGTAAAATTAGTATTAACTTTAACAATAAAAGCACTTGGTATACAGGATTGAGCCACTGTTTAAAAAAGGTTTATGCACAGAGTGACAAACAATTTAATGCCAAGGTTAGTATCAATTCAATGAAATTTAGAAGAAAAAAAAAACATACACACACACGCACACTCACAAAATCAATTACTATGCTCATTCATACTAATTTCAAAAATATGAACTTAAAAATGAACAAGTACAAAATGGATATGAAAATTGTTGATGAAACTGGATATGTTGCGGTATCAGTATTTGGACTACCTGCAGAGTTATTGTTGTACTATCAAGTAAACAAGTTATGAAAATAGAACAAGATGTACTACTCATGAATCTTCTACAAATATAATAAAATATTAATATTTTATTCAATACTTTCACATGAAACATGTAGGGAAAGACTACAACTGCAAAATAGCAACAACTCCAACAAGCTGCAAGATCAGGAGTTTATAGTACAACAAAGATTCCAGTCATATACACAAGTACACAACAAAGAAAATTCATAGCTTCCTACATTGTACTATAATCCCATTGCATGATGCTACCATTCATGCTACAACTAGTAACTCAATTGCAAATGCCACACTACCAACAAAAAAGAATATGACAAATAGTGAAGATAGAGACAATGATAATGCTACAAAAAAAAAAAAAAAAAGAAGAGAGAAATTCAAACCAAAAGTAATATTTATTTAGACTATCGTGTTTAGACTAAATATTTAGACTATTAATTTTACAAAGTTATAAACTTTTATCTTAGTGGCAATTATAATGAATCTCCTATATTATATTGCATTCATATATTTTTGAATTACCTAATTAAATAAACAAATCATTATTAAATTACCTATGTATAAACTTATCCTATATCTTTTCAAAAAAAAAAAAAAAACTTATCCTATATAATCTTGCATTGATATACTTTGAAATACTTATTTAAATATATACATTAGGCATTAAATGAAATTTAAATTTCATTTGAAAGGAATGAGTGTAAAATTTATATTTCACTGTTTGATTGCTAATAAATAAATTACTGTTGAAAACTATTATGTAGTGTGATGACACTCTGTTATCTAAGCTTGACAAAGGTTCCGATTTTGAAAATGGCCCCGGTTTGAGCCGTTTGTTTTAACTAGATTTTTTTGGGGTAAAATTATATGTTCTATTTTAAAATGGTTCAAATTCAACAATTAATTTTTCATCTAAATTTTTTTTAAATGGTTATATCAAATATTACCTTTAATGTTAAACTTAATTTTTTTTTTAAACACTTACACTTAATTTTACCAAGATTAAGTTGTCTATGTATCTTATCAAAATTACAATAAGAATCAAAGCTCACGTACTTATTTTACCTTTTTTTGGTTGTCTTTTTTAAGAGTCGGTTTGTTCTCATTCGGTAGCAGTGGTTGTAGTATTATCAGAAAAGAAATCGTAGATGATGGAAGATTTATCATTTTTCTGTTGTCTTAGTTTCGGCAATCCCCAATAGGTTGTGCAAACTTGAATTTTAATTAATTGTGGCATCATTCTTGAATGAGTATCGTCCAACATGTTTCCCACCTGCACTAAATTCTTGTTCTACTACCACAGTAGAAGCAGAGGTTCCAAAATTTTGTTTTGCAATAATAGATAAAATAGGGAGAAAAATCATGGTCTTTTCGTCACTATAAAACATCAGAGTCATCATCATTATCCAAAAATACAAAATCAGTATTTAAATAAATTTTTACTTTGGATAATGTTGAAGATGAACTTGTCCCACTTGTCCGACGACTTTTACGGGCTCTAGCTGATAGGTTAAAGCATTGACTTCGTTGAGATGATTGAGAGCCTTGCGAACTACTCTGAGAAGACATACTAATATTCATTGAAGGACCATAAATATGTAAATACTCTTCACACAAGCTATGAAATAAATTTGTTATTTCATTATTAAATAAATAATATTAACATAATCTGGGTCCATAGGATCAACTAATTCTAAATTTTGATACTAAATTTATATAATCACCTTAAACCTACTAATTTGCAGCGAGGATAAAAACACATTGCAATTAAATAAATTAAAGAAATATTTCTATAATATTCTAAGAATTTTGTGTAAAAACTATTATAAAGCATTGAATGATTTAACCAATACTTTCAAAGGAAGCGTTAAATTACTAACCTGATTCCATAGAGTTTGATGAAGCTTTGAACCCTTTATTCTTCACCACTTCTTTCTCTTAGTATTTGCCATTTTTCCCTCTGGTCTTTCACGTTAAGTTTTCCCAAGTGATGGGATAGGAAAATAGTCTAGGCCCCTATATATTGCCTGCTCAACATATAACTGACATTCCAATATTGATTATTAGAATTATGGCAATAATGGGTCATAAACCCATACAATTAAATAGGCTTAAATAGCCTCATTTGAAAGACAAAGAGAGGGGAATTATAACCCCTGATCTCTTACAAGTTTTATTTCATTACCTATCACAATGAAATTTTAATTGTCCAGATCACATTAATACATGGGCCACAATAATATTAGAATAAAAATATTCTAAAATTTTGATTTAATACATAAAATAGCATTAGACAATATAAGATCATCATGAAATTCATAAAGTTTGTCAACAATATTTATAACATAAATTAAAAATAAATGTGTCGTCAAATAATATACACCAGACAAAGTCAACGTTGCATTATTAAATTATTTTAATAATTCACAAATTTTTGTACAAACGTCCCAATGTTGCAGAAATAAATGGATTTCATTGTTATTCGAAAAAAAAAATATAACAAATCTTTATATTGAATATTAGTATTACTACATAACAAATTAAAAGTATAATTTCAACGAATTGGTACATCATGCTGATTCATGCATGATCAAATCTTTTAGGGGTATACTATTTCTTCTACAAAATTTTCTTTTTTAAGCGTTTGGATGTTTCTACAAATAAATTAAACAATTGCATCTCTAATTGGTTTAATACTATTACTAAGTGAAATCAAATCAATTTCAACATATAAATTTAATACATGACATACACATCTATGATGAAAAATTTACCACCAATGCAAAATATGAAATACATTAAATTGTCCCTTAAAAGCATGGATTGCAGTAATTTTGTGAGCAGGGATTATGGAATACATAAGTACTAAACAGTTTTTCCAAAAAAAAAAAAAAAAAAAAAAAGTACTAAACAACAATTATTGGGTTTTCACTTTGGAAGAGAGACAATATATCGAGAAGCAAGTGTCACAATCATATTGTGTCAGATTTTGACAGGATGGTCCTGCCCTAATAATTAAACTTCCACAACGCAAGAATACTAAGGCCTACCTCATTAGTTAAAGTTTTTTCTCCAATTTTTGTGGGCCCCAACATCCACATCATCATCTACTATCTCACTCAACCACAAAAACTCTTCTTCCCATTAGTTTAAAGTTTTTTTTTTTTTAGTTTTTTGTGGACCCACCATTTTATCACTATATTTTAATTATTTCTTTATTTATTATCATTATAAAAATTATAAATAAAATTATTATTTTTATTATATTAAAAAAATAATAAATATCAAAATTGAAATAAAATTTATAATTATAAATATTTACAATTTTTATATATAATTTTACTATGTAAAAATTTAATAACAAAATTTGAAAAAAAAATAATTAAAAGTTGGCCTTTGAAACAGCCAACTAAAAGAATTTAAAAAAAAAAAAAAAAAAAAAAAAAAAAAGAAATCAGCTGGCCGTTCCAGCTGAATAAGAAAATTTCAAAAAAAAAAAAAAATGAAATCACATTCTGAGAGTGGCCGCCAGCTCGCCAGCTGGCAGCCACTCTCAGATTCCCCATGCGCCCCCAGCTTTCTTATTTTTTTTTATTATAAAAAACCTGACAATTTGGGGGGTGTTGCAGGAGAAAGACTTCTCCTAAATGCAACACCCCCATTAGTTAAAATAAACATGCATCAGTTTCTTTTTCTTAAAATTTGTGTCAAGAGTAACTAATGGAGAGGGCCTAAGAGCATCCTTATCAATGAAAATATTTCACGGTATTTTAAGAGTTTTTGTAAGTGTGATTAGGAAAGAAAATATGAGGTGGGAGGAAAAAAAATATAAAACAAATAAGATTTAAAAAAAAATTAAAAAAAAAGGTTGTCAGGCGCGCCTTAGGCGCGCCTGACGCGCCCGCATAGGGCTCCGCGCACAGTAGTGGGGACTTGAATGATCACAAATCAGAAGCTACTGTACTATGATCCATGTATTAGCAGAAGAACCATTTTGTGTCTCTCTCTTCCTTTTTCCTTGCCATGGTGGCACAAATTCTGACATAATCCTTCTATAATGCGTTGATGGCCATGCTCTAAGGTAATGACGTGACCTTTTGTATGACGAAACCATAAACCCAAAAATTGACATAGAAATGGTGATTATATAATTCTCATATTAGAAGGTATAAATTTGTCAAAGATATTGTGGCCAAACAGTATAACTGTGACTCTTTCAAGTGAAAGCTAAGGTCATAGATTTGAGCTCCAGTGAGAGTGTTGACTCTTTATTTTTCAGAATGTTTAGGAAGTATATATGAATAAATACTACATTGTAACAAAGTCAATAGTACAAAAAAAACAAAGGTATAAATTTAATTATTGTTATAATAATATTTATTAGTTGAGTCAATTACATAAAATCTTTTTAGCGAGAAGACTCATTATTGAATAGTGATTTATAAAAAAAATTATTTCTAACACTATAACTTCTGCAATTATTTCGATCAGATAGTGAAGTGAGAGTCAAATTTAAATAGTAATGATTAAATTGAATTAATAGCAATTAGAGTTATAAGAAAATATATTTATTAACATAAAAAAATGATTGTAGTAAGAATGAAATGTTAAATGATCAACAAAAAAATTATTTATATAAAATATATAAATAATTATCTTTAACATTATTAGTAATTTAATTTTTTTGAGATTTTAAGAAATAATCCGAATTAAACTGTTTTCATTTATAATATGAAAATTTAGTACATTTTATTTTATTTAATTATTTTCATAAATAATAAATTAATATTTTATGGAGTAATAAAGTTATTAGTGAATTAACAAAAATAAATTAAAAAATTAAAAAATGCAAGAAAATATAACTTTAAGAGTAACATCATCAGTAGTTGTTTCTTATTCTATCTATGACATCGAGGAGAGAGGGGAATATGTAGAAGTGAGGGATGAAACTTTTATTTTTTTGCTTTCAATCAAATTTTTTTTTTTTGTTGCGGAGCCCTCGAAAAATTTTAAAAATAAAATAGAACTTCTCACGGGCGTTAAGCGCACTATGTACACCTAGATGACGCGTAAATAATCATTTTTCTCCTTTTTTTTTTTCTTCCATCCATCATGCCCTTTTTTCATTAGTTTTCGCTCTCCTCTCCATCTATGTAATCCTGATAAAAAATCATGAATGTTGGTGTTGCTCTAAGGCTCCCTTATAAATCATGTTAATAGAGATGTTTTATATATCTAAATGCAAATTGTTTTTATTTGACCCAAAAAAGGTCTAGGAGTGGGAAAATGGTCATGAGTGGTAACACCTTTGCATTTGAAAGTTTCCAAACATGTGTATGTGTTTTGAGTGGTAGCTAGAATGCTTCAACTATTACTTCTAATCCTTTAAAAATATCATGAAGACCTATATGTAATATGTGTTTTTTTTTGTTTTTTTTCACTTCATTGATTGATTTTTTTTTTTTAAATATACTATAAAGACTTATTTAGCGTACAATAACTAAATTCGACCATTCAATTCTAATAACACATTAACAATTTTAAAATATTTATTAGATCATAGCTAAATAGATTGTTAACATATATATATATATATATATATATATATATATATATATATATATATATATATATATATATATATATATATATATATATATATATATATATATATATATATATATATATATATTTATATATTTATATATTTGGATATGCCAGCGGTGAGAAATTGTTAATTTAAAATTATAAACTTAGTGCATAAAATTGTGTCAAAATAACATGAAGTTTTGTCCATATAGAAAAGCTTATCCATTTTGTAAACGGTAGTTGTGTTTGACAGGATTTCCTAATATTCAAATAAGGCTATGTTTGACAAACCTAGCTGAAAAGGTAGCTGAAAGCTGAAATGCTATAAGCTAGAAGCTGAAAACTAAAATCTAAAGAGTTGTTAAGCTAGCTGTTATGTTTAAAAGTGTTTGGTAAAATTAACTTTTTGATAAGCTGGTAAATATGAAAAGACTAAAATGGACATCTTTATAAAATTTAAATAGTTTTAAATTTAAATAGGTTTGTTTATATATTAAAATATAAAATAATGAAACCAATATTTTTTCTTTGAGTAATAAGCTCTTATTTTAAGTCACTAGCTTATTTTTGGAGCATTGCCAAACAAAACTTATGGCTCATTAGTAGTTTAAAATAAGCTATAAGCTCCTAAATAAGCTCTGCCAAACACAGCCTAAGATGTGGTATTCTTTTCAAATTGTCGTTTTAAAATAGGTAAATTGATACTCACTTAGAAAAGGTTTTTTATTTATATAGGAAGGGGGAAACCCGTTTACATCGTCCGATTAGCCACGGTTATACAACAAGCGCCATGACGGGCACCCAAGTCTATCTAGGTCCAACAAATTGATGATATCTAATGGTGGTTGTGGCAGATAGTGAAAGCCTTTGGGGTAGTATCTAGCTGATTTGGCCAACTGGTCAGCTACTGCATTTATTTCTCTGGGTATAGCAACTACTTTCCATGTCTCCATAGTCCATCCACAGCTCTTCTCTGCAAGCTTTTATTATGTTGTGAATTAGTGACCTTGTTGCTGAGGTATCTGTAATTCTCCCTACAAGTGCCGTTAAGTCACCTTCAAGAATTATGTTCTTAAATCCTAGATATACAAGTGCCGTTAAGTCACCTTCAAGAATTATGTTCTTAAATCCTAGATATTTGGCCACTTGAATACTCTTCAATAGGCCCCATGCCTCTGCTTGAAGCGAAGGGCAATAGCCTACTTTGCTTACGAAACCCCCTAGCCATGCGCCCGATGAGTTTCTAATTATGCCCCCACATCCAGCTGTTTTGATAGGACCAACTAAGGAGCCATCAAAGTTTATTTTCACTGTTCTTTCATCTGGTCTCTCCCAGTGTCTGCCTTCCCAGTTTGTCATGGTTGTCAATCCATACTGTATTTTTTCATTAGCAAAGGCTGACTCCCCTTGTTCCTTTTGTAAACTGATCCAACCTCTCTTATATTGCAGGGGCCGGGAAGAGTTAGTGAAGATTGCTTCGTTTCTCCATCTCCATATCCACCATAGTGTAATTGCAAATAGGGAGTTATCTTCTTGTGTGTTGTATCTACTGCCTTTATTTGCCAATCCACAATCTAGCCAATTACGAAATGGTAGGGATCTAGTCTCCATATGTAGTTTAGGGAGTATCATCTTCCATACCCCATCTGCTATTGCACACTTAAGTATGACGTGGTCTAAATCTTCAGTTATTCCATGGCATAAATGACATTCATCGGATGTCGCCATACCCCTTCTTACCCTCATGCTATTGGTTAGTAATCTCTCGTGTCGAGTTAGCTATAAAAAGACTTTGATTCGGCTGGGTACCTTTAATTTCCATATGGCATTCCATTTTGCTGCTTCTGGCTCAGCATGTCCCTCCTTGGATAGATTATATGCTGAAGATACTGTAAACATTCCTGGCTCATCGTTCCTCCAGCTTATTAAATCCCCCGATTCCTCGTCTTCATTGATTATAAATGCTGCTAGCTCGTCGAGAATAGCTTTTGGACAGTATTGTTGTAGTAGATTCCAATCCCAACCGAGTCTGGTTCTCCAATAACTATCAACTGTCTTGAGGATTTCTGTGTCTGGAACATCCTTCGTGGAGAGACTAATCAGAGGATGATGTCCCAACCAGCTGTTAAGCCAAAATTGCGTCTGTTTCCCATTTCTGACTCGCTTGACTATTCCTTTTTGTAGGCTTGGTACTGATTTCAGAATCCCTCTCCAAATGTTTGACATATTTGATTTTGGCTGCCAAGCAGCACAGTCTGCCCCTGTAATATTGTACTTAGTTTTTAGGACCTGAGTCCACAAGCACTCGTCCTCATGAAGAAGGCACCATTCGAGTTTCGCTAGGAACGCTTCAGTCATTGATTCCAACCTGCGTATTCATAGCTCTCCTTCGTCTTTACTTTTCGTGACTGTATCCCACTTCACTAGATGACACTTTCTTTGGCTTGTCGTATTTCCCCATAAGAAGTTGCGAGTCAGGCTCTCGATCTTGTCTGTAACTCCTTTGGGCAGCAGAGTTGACTGCATTGCATAGCATAGGATAGTTGATAAGACTGATTGGGCAAGTGTTAATCTGCCTGCCAGCGATAGGGTTCTCGATTTCCAACCCGCGAGTTTCTGTTGCACCCTTTGTATGAGTCCTGAATATGAATCCTTCTTTAGGCGACCATGGATAGAGGGAACCCCTAGATACCTTCCCATATTCTCCACCGTAGGTATCCCTGTTACGTTTCTTATGCTCTGTTGTAGTTCAGCTGCTGTATTTCTAGAAAAGAATAGTGATGATTTCTGCACATTAATTATCTGACCGGACTGCTTTAATAAGTGCTCATTTGCCTATATTTTTCTCCCTTTCACTAAGTCATTTTGCTTTTAGATCATTCCAAATTTCATGAGAATTAGTGCTTATTTGTGTTATTTTGCAAGGAGTATGAGTTGGAAAGCATTGGAAGCAAAGATAGTGATTTTCAAGCATTTTGGATGAATTTGGAGTCAATGGGAGTCAAGAAAAAGCTACAAAGATGGGTGCAACACTTCCAAGGGAGCCTAAGAGTTGTATTTTCAATGGTATTTGATCATTTGGGCAAACTAAAACAAAAGAGAAGCAAAAGGTCAAGGTGTTGAAATTTCTGCATGTCGACATCTTAGTGATTGGATGATATCTCAGCCTATAAATATTCAAATTGAGTGATTCTTGTGTCATTGGAACGAAGACTCAAAGGGCTACAACTCTCATGAAGACATTAAAGCTTTAAAAGGAAGACAAAGGGGTCAAAATCGTCCAAACTTACAGATTTCGTCCAAATCTACCACTGTTCTGTATTTTGACCATATCTCAGTCTGAGAATGTCCAAATGAGGTGATTCTTGCACCATTGGAAATCCAACTTGAAGGGCTACAACTTTGTTGAAGATCACAAAGGCTAATGAAGTGTTTTTTAGGGTGACAAGTAGCCTAGAAGTCAATGCAGTTGCACAGAATTTTGAGAAATGCACTGTAAATTGCACAAAAGCATATGGCCATGCATATGGCCGTATGAGAGGCCGTATGGCACATGCTCTGTTCAGTATTTAAGCTCGTTTTGAGCATTTTGAACTTGGTTTTGACCTATGGTTGAACCATATACACTCCCATTCACTCCCTTTCATATTTTTATGTTAGATTAGGCTTAGATCTATGTATTTTCACACTTTTGGAGCTTGTAATCTTGGATTGGAAGCTTGAATTTCAAGATTCTTCTACCCATTTCAATAGAGAAGCTTTCTTTCCCTTATCTCTTTTCTTTATCAAGATTTATGTTTATTATTTGTGCTTTTGTGTTCTTTATGCTATTGAATCATGAGTAGTTAGTTTATGGGATTGAGTTAGGGTTGTATTATCTATTTTGATGCTTAAGTTTTTATTATTGCATAAAAGGGGATGAACACCCATTTAGGGTTCTTAAGTTTGAATTGGGTTTATTTCTATCTTTCAATAGTTAGTGATCAATGATTATTGTTTGTCTTTGGAAAATCTTTCATTTCAATGGAAGTTGGATGGAAGATTTAAGCCATCCCAATCTCAAACCCATTTTCTCTTCTATGGAAATAGGGGTAGATTTGGGGGCTAAATAGCTTTTGTTCTTTAAGAACTTAGGTTGGTACACCATAGAAATGGGGCAACCTTTGTTCTAATCCTCGTGAAAACTTGGATTCCTTTGTGCTAGCCTTGAGAACCTAATGGTAAGTGTCCTTCTGCAAAGAAATCAAAGACATACTTAACTACACTTTCTCCGACACTATTCCAGGCTTTTTGGTAAAAGCCTGCTGTAAAACCGTCTGGACCGGGTGCCTTATACGGATCCATATCAAACAAGGCATGTTTAATCTCCAAGAGTTCAAATGGCCGATTCACCTTTTGCCATTCATCAGCTTCTAAGGTAGGAAATTTTCCTTGGAGAGCAGACTGCAATTCTACCTCCTGGCTTACTGCAAAGAAATTGGTGAAGTATTTCATGATTTGGTCTCTCAGTTGTAGTTCATCTGTTAAATTTTGTCCATCCTCTGTTGTCATAGTCTTGACTCTTGTTCTTTTGCTCTTCACCAATGTAGCTAAATGGAAATATATGGTATTGCAATCCCCGGACTTGATCCACTCCCCCCTAGAACGTTGGAACCAAATGAGTTCCTCTTGGTGTAGTGTTAAGTCTAGTTCCTTTCTCAATTCTCTGTCCAGTCTTAATAAATCTTGTCTTGCATGTTGTGCTAGACTCCTTTGGACCCCATTTATTCTGGCTAGCAATCGTTTCTTTCTGTGAAACACATTACCAAATACTTCCCTATTCTAGACTGGTTGTAGCTTTTAGGTACACGCAAATACCCGGAGTATTCCGGGGTTATCGATCCACAGGGAATGGTTGGTCAAGCACTAACTCGGATTGATTCTTGTGAAGCTAGTTCGGTCATAACATGGTTTTAGCAATAAAAATAAATAACAAAAATAAAAGCAACAAATGAAGAGAGATATATAAGATGCAACATAGGTAAGGATATGGATTGGGTAAATGTCTATCATGTGTCAAACAAATGTAGAAAAGAAGTTCTATCCCTTGTGAATGGAGGAAATGCACTAAAGTCCTCGGTGCCACTCTCGTGATCTACCCGAGTGTGCCAAACGCAAGTTATCTACTCTCGTAGTCTACAAGCGAGGCCGTTTTAAAGATCATAAGCAAATCAACATGCCCAAACCCAAGTTAATCCCACAAGTTGTGAGGAGGTAGCCTAAACTAACCTCTAGGTTCCAACCCTTGTCACTAGAGAAGGAACCGTTTTGGCTAACTTCTAAATTCCAACCCGCTCTCGCTAGTGAAGGAACCGAAGATTAGCCGAGAAATCCCCCTACAATTTATCAAGCTCTCGCATTGTATAAATTATAGGTGTGGCAAGAGTGTTCTAGTCATGCCCGATTCTCATCGTGACACAACAACAAACAAGCATGCAATTGGATCCAATAATCACATACTTTCAATAACAAGTCTTGCACACAACAACTCATAGAAGCTAAACTAACAATTCATAATAAATAAAGAACGAACAACAATCTAGACATAAACACAATCCACAAACCAAATATATTAAGAACAAGCATCTAGATACAAGATTAATTCAAGATAAGTAAAGGAAAGAAGGGAAAGAAATTCTCATCGCTTTCTCCTCGGTCCAACGGTTGAAGCTCCTAATCTTGCATCATCCCTCTTCTTATTACAAAATAAATCCTAATCTACTCCTACACTACTAAACAATCCTCACTTGGAGGTCTACATTTTGAAAGGAGAAGAAAAGGATTAAAGAGAGAAAAGGGACTAAGCTAATCTGAAAATTGGATGTATTGAGAATGAAGAAATGAGGGGTATTTATAGTTGGGCAAAGGCAGGGGCAAAATTGGAAAATTACACTGTTGATTCGCGTCCGAAAACTCAACTTTCGACGCGTCGAAAGTGATCAGTGCAGATCCAGAATTTCTGCTGCTTTCTTCTTGTTTTCGGCCAGAATGTGCTCCATGTTTCTTGCCATTTCTTTTCATTATTTTTGTCCCCTAAAATAATGCATGTGTTTGTCTTTTATGTTCCACTAACACCACTATCATTTCCTTTTGAATAATCCATCATTTTCATCTTTTGGTGCCTTCATCATGCTCTCCAATACTATTTGTTTTTGTCTTCATACAAATCAGCCCATCATCACGCCTAATTACATAAGATATGGATTAATTATCATTAAATATAAGACAAAACTTCAAAACACTAATATTATGCTCCATTATGTATTTTTTATCTACATTGATCCATTATGAGCATAATATTAATATTAAGTGGTAAATGTAGATTTAAATATGGGATAAAAATATGATCAAATATGCCCTTATCATAGACAAAAGAGATTTTGCCATTGCTTCCTTGTTTTCTTCTAAATTTTTCTCTGTCTTCCAAGTTTGCTGCACGCATTTCATAAAATCTGGGTGAGTTGTCTATATAAAATTGAATCTGAACTTCCTTTCCCTTTCAAAATTCACATCAGGGTTATTTGCTATTAACAAAGGAGCATGGTCTGAGTTGAAAATTGGGAGATGCTCTATCCTAGTGTTTGAGAATCTCAGTTTTCATTCCTCATTGCCAAGTTAGAAAAGTTAAAAAGAGTTAAGGATAAATTGAAAAAAAAAAAAAGTTAAGGAAAAAAGACATTAGTGTTTAAATTAGGAAAGAAAGAATATTTCAAATAGACTAATTAAGTGGGACATGGAAAGTAAAGTCAATGTTCAAACTACAACCTCGGTTACTAATCGTGAGTTAAAAAGTGCAAATTATAATTGTTTATGCTTGGCAATTGGAATGTTATCACCCCCCTCCCACTCCCCCCCTCCAAAAAATAAAGCTCGTAATTTCACTCCAATTTACTTTTATATCTTATTTAGTTTGAACCAAACAAAGGCATTAAGAGTTCGTTTGAAAATTCGAAAATTGATTTTTATAAATTAAAAAAAAAAAGATTTTTCAATATTTTACTATCAAGGTAAAATTAAATCAACGAAACAGACTATTGTAAAATGACAAATTGTCTATATTGATGTAAATTGTTTTGAGATTTTTACTTGAAGACATTGTGTAGATCCCTTTCTCACGCCCAATTTTTTTTTTCTCTCATAGTGGTGTCAAATAGCATAGTGTATTGGCGACTCGCCATATGTCTAGTAGTTATTCAAACAATATGTCTAGTAGTTATTCAAACAATACTAAGTTAACATATGGATCTGGATAAGTTGGACCAAACAATAAAAATATTGACCCAACCCAACCACATGTCCACTACACAACCCAAAAAATTAAAACCAAATTATACTCTTTTTTTTTTTTTTGTTTTTTTTGTTTTCAATTTATTTAGTTTAAAGTTATTACATTTATCAATCTCAATCTTAACATAGCTTCACCCACAATCTAAATTTTTTTAAAGGTAACTTTTTAATTTCATTTTTTAGTTCAAAATTTGTATATTTATCAATTTATATATTTATTTTATATCTTTTTGTATTATAGTTATTGTTATTTTTAGAACTTTATTTTAATGTATATTATAATTTCAATTATAATTATTATCATCATTACTGATAGGGAATATACCCCGGGTATACGGCCCTGAGTATTTGTACGTATATGCCTAGCGTATTGTACGACTGCTAGCCTTATAAAAGAGACTAGTGCCCTTCATGTGAGGGAGTTTTGGCCCTCTCTTTACTTCTCTCTAAAAATGCTCTCTATTCTCTCTATTGAAGATCAATGAATACAAGAGTAGTTTGGCCTAAATTCTCTCCTAGATTTCAATACTTTACATATACTGTATGCACTTCAATACATATGGAGGATTTAATCTTTATCAAATGGCGCCGTCTGTGGGGATTGCAACAAGAAAGCTGTGTTCCTCTCATCGACAGAAGGAAGAATTTCGTTGCCTCAATCCCCGATTTCTACAGCTATAACGAAGAAGAATGCAGAAGTCTGGTATCCAACATGCACCAAGCTCAAGGCTTCAAAATTTATGCAAAATCCTTTACATGCATATCATTTAGGCAGCTTTGAGAATTCCTCTGGAAAATCTCTTATGATGTTTTCAATTTAAAAGCCCAGGATCTGAATGGATCAATTTCATCATCATCCATGGAAGCATCATCACCACCATGCATTCTGTGGAAATTTTAAATCTGCTGGTACATCATTGGAACTTACAGAGCCAACTCCATCCACGATTTTTCATCGTCTCTGCGGCTATCCGGTCAGATTTCCTGGAGGATCGAAGTATGCAGCACAGTTCGCGTGACCTACTGTGTGCCTTTCTAAGCTGATGAAGAATCGGGACCCCAAAAGTTACAGCTCTAAAATCCACCGCCAACAGTAGTCTGTGCGATTTCCACGGCAGTGATCTGCAAATCCACCGCCAACAGCAGTCTATGCGATTTCCACGGCAGTGATCTGCATGCCCCCCGTTGAAATTAAAGCAACCAAGCCAGAAGTTCCCTGAATCTGCACTTAAATTCCATGCTTGGCGGGCGTCGATTTCTCTGGTTCTCCCCGGAACAATACGAGTCCTCCCTTGAGTCCAATGGCAATTCTACGCACTGACGTCACCATGGTTCCTACTGGAGAGGGCTCTAGTGGCGGCAAACCTTTGACTTCATTCCTCTTCACCGAAGATTTGCATGCGAGAACTGTTGGTTGCCCGGAGTTTTCTTCTAGTTTGGGGGGTGTGGGAATTGGTGGTGCATGCTGGCTGACTGGTTAGGGATGGCGGTGGATTGTGTTAACCAATAAGAAAGTAAGTGTGCAAGCTCATTGGCTGCATGCTGCGGTGGAGTGCGAAAGCCAAGGAAGTGAAAGGAAAGAGAAAACAAAAAAGAAAATCAAACAAATGCAAGTTGATTGGTGAAAGAGGACCCCCAGATAACCAAGAGTTGTTGTGATCCCCGTCGGTCACTGGTCACCGAGCATGTGGCTGAGGTTGAAGTAGCTGATTATTGATGGCCTGGCATTCTGGTCGTGAAGTTTGAACCTAGTAAAAGTCGCCAGTCAACACGACGATCACCGAGCTCTAACAGCTTCTTCCCGGTTTTAAACTTTGCGCAACCGTGCCTGGGCTGGCTTTTCCTTCAGCAGGTTTCCCGGGCAGATCTCCAGGATCGTTGCCGAGCTGGTGACCAAGATCAAGAACCTCCCGTTCTCGAGCAAATGAGCACCTCATCATCAACAGACCATCTTTCTTTCGCAGATTGGGATGGATTCTGATTTGCAAGTGTTAAAATGTTAAAATCTGTCGGTGAATGAAGGTCGGTTGTGGTCATTCCCGGTCAGTTGCAAAGGGGTGAAAGAATTCCATCACCGCTTCCATGCGCTTGGAACTCACCGGCCAAAACATCATCCGAGCTGAAATTAAAGCTCACAAGCACGCCATCTAGAGCTATTGCAACAGCATGATCGATGAACTCTGTAAACAAATTCCTCACTGAGGCGAGGTCGGGAGACCGGAAACAGAGCGCGTAGATGATCGGTATAATCATTTTGATCGGCAAGCCAAATGGATAGTGCATTTTCTTAGAGCAACCATTATGAACCAGATTTCTAAAGCTACTGCTAGGCGTGTCCCAGGTCACCGATCATAATGGTTGAGGATTCAGTAAACTTGCGCTAACCGTCCGGACCTTTCCGACTTTCTGCTTTAAATTGTTCTTCCGGTTAAAATGGTGAGCTTGGAATTTACCGTACCCGGTCCTTTAAGATTCCCGAGCTACTGGGCAGCCTCAGCCTTACTCGAGTGAACAAGGGGAGAAGAGCATGATGCAGCCGCGGATTTTTGAAGGTGTCTCGCACAATTCCAGAGCAACCATCATGGGTCATCCATAGCTTGTATTCGTAAGCTGTTTCTCAACTGTAAGGCAGCGTAATTCCGGTCAGTTGTGAATAAAGAAAACTCCCGGTCGGTTGCAAATAAAAGGCATAAAGTCCCCGGTCAAATGCAAAGGAGCACAATCCCCTTCAGCCGTAAATACAGAGGACTCCCGATCAATTTCTGCGCAAAGCATCATCAGCAATTCGATCTTGCTCTCTGGTCTGATCAGAATAAAGTCAAGCCAGAACTGATCAATGCTTTCTTTAATTTGCAACAGTCGTTCCCGAGCAAGAGACCGATGTCCCTGTACAACATGGCGATGGCTCAAGCGATCATATGCATTTCCCGATCTTTCGGGTTGACTGCCAGCATTGATCGGAGGCCCGAGTTGGTTACCCGATTAAACGCATTCGAGGTTGAGTTGATTTCCCGGGCTGATAAATATTTGTCTACCCCGTTCAGTGCATGCTGTTTCCGGCCATGATTATGCATTGCTGACTCTTTCCAAGAATCCTAAGGTAGATGTGCTTCAAGTTTCATTATCCTCTAAGTGCTTCATCTGCCAGTTGTTTCCGTGCAAAGTTGTGTGATTATTGCAGGAGGAGGTAGAATTAATCAAATGGTCAGAACTTCTCCAAACTTGCAAGCTTACTATTGGAATTATTTGTAAATTGTAATAGTAGTTTTAAATTGTACAATTTATAGCCTAAATTGTAATTTGTATAAGTTATAGGCTTATGCTTAGAAATTTGTGACAGCAAAGCTATAAATGTAATAAGCCCGGTCAGGTTGGTATTTCCACCACCGGCACTCTAAGTCCGGTCAGGTCGGCTCGTCCACCACCGGCATTGTATCTCCCGAGGTCAGATCTCGCTACAATTAATCACGACGGCGGTCGGAAAAAACACAATGGGAGTAAGGTGCCCGTTTATGGTCCTCGGACCAATTTTTGTGGGAGTAAGGTGCCCACTACGGGAGCAAGGTGCCCGTTTATGGTCCTCGGACCGATTTTTGTGGGAGTAAGGTGCCCACTACGGGAGCAAGGTGCCCGTTTATGGTCCTCGAACCGATTTTTGTGGGAGTAAGGTGCCCACTACGGGAGTAAGGTGCCCGTTTACGACGGCGGTCGGAAAAAACGCAACGGGAGCAAGGTGCCCGTTTACGACGGCGGTCGGAAAAAACGCAACGGGAGCAAGGTGCCCGTTTATGGTCCTCGGACCGATTTTTGTGGGAGCAAGGTGCCCACTACGGGAGCAAGGTGCCCGTTTACGACAGCGGTCGGAAAAAACGCAACGGGAGCAAGGTGCCCGTTTACGACGGCGGTCGGAAAAAACGCTACGACCGAAATGTCGGAAAAAACTACGGGAGTAAGGCACCCGCTCGGTCCTCGAACCGATCTATTACGACGACGGTCGGAAAAAACGCTACGACCGAAAAGTCAAAAAAAAAACTACACTATTTGCACCAACGAGGAAGAATCACCCTCGTTTGCTTTTCTTTGTATATATATTAGTCGTGTACTAAGCCCGATTAGGTCGGCATGGCCACCATCGGCACTATTAAGCCCGAGACCATATCTCAGCATAAGCCCTACGTTGTAGGCAATTGAGCCCGGTTAGGTCGGCATTACCACCGCCGGTGTTATAAGCTCGATTAGGGCGGCATTGCCACCATCGGCATGATGAATATATCCCGCTCCTCAGCGATGCCGCTTCTTAGCGATGAATATATCCCGCTTCTCATCAGCGCTGCCGATCTCTTGATCGCTTTGCCCGACCATGGGCCTTATGCCTGATCTCCAAGATCAGTGCCGATCTCTCGATCGCTTACCCGACCATGGGCCTTATGTTTGAAATCCGATCACTCGATCGATAGAGTTCAGACGACCCTTGTAGTCCAAAAGACTGTGCTTAAGGTTGTACTCTTTTTCCTTGACTAGGATTTTTTCCCGCTGGGTTTTTTCTTAGTCCAAGGTTTTTTAGCGAGGCAACCGGCATAAGTCACAGACTATATGGTCAGCTTTCAGCCCGAACTCTTCCTCGTTGGCGCTCAAAGTTGTGCTCTTTTTTCCTTGGCCAGGATTTTTTCCCACTGGATTTTTTCTTAGCCCAAGGTTTTTAACGAGGCAACTAGCGTGAGTCGCGGACCGTAAGGCTAGTCTTCCAGCCCGACCCCTTCCTTGTTGACCCGACGTCAGGGCACGGACTGGGGGGGCTACTTGATAGGGAATATACCCCGGGTATACGGCCCTGAGTATTTGTACGTATATGCCTAGCGTATTGTACGACTGCTAGCCTTATAAAAGAGACTAGTGCCCTTCATGTGAGGGAGTTTTGGCCCTCTCTTTACTTCTCTCTAAAAATGCTCTCTATTCTCTCTATTGAAGATCAATGAATACAAGAGTAGTTTGGCCTAAATTCTCTCCTAGATTTCAATACTTTACATATACTGTATGCACTTCAATACATATGGAGGATTTAATCTTTATCAATTACAATAACTAATATTTTATATGAACTAAACTTTATAATATATATATATATATATATATATATGTTCGTTTTCAAAAAATCAATCAAACAAAATTTATATGGTTTTCTAATTTTCAGTAACTTTTTTTTTAATGATTTTCAATCAAACATAATAAAGTAATTTTTTTTTTTTAAATGATCTATTTTTTAAAATTATTTTTGAATAAAATATTTTTAAACGAACCTAAGCTAATGTTTACCATCTTTATTTGAGGAAAGAAAAAAAAAAAAAAAAAAAGAGAAAGTAAAAATAATTGCCTGCCTGGACCGGGAGTGCCATAACTAATGACCACCGGGCCCCAGCTTTCTAGTTGGTATACATGTACGAGTTTGAGCGTACAACGTATAATGCTATGCATAGAATTATGATGCACATGCTAATTATTAATTAATATGAAGTTTGTACCAAAAATAATTTAATTAAACATTTAGGCGCAGATAGAGACAGCATAAGGTGGATCGAAACACGGAGTTATTTGCGGTCAGCAATCGTGTCGTCACACACGTCCGACAACATCATGCTACAACGCCGCGTAAAGAGTCATGTGCCTGTAAGCCAAAGCGTAAAAGATCCCAAAATTACTTGATTTGATGTAATACTAAAGTTTTTTTTTTTTTGAAAACTGTAATACTAAAGTTAGATCACTTAATAGTTAGCCCTTATAGCTCAGTGGTAGAGCGTCAGTCTTGTAAACTGAAGGTCTGTAGTTCAATCCTGTATGGGGGCAAATTCTTAATGAAACCATTATAATTTGTTTTCAAAAAAAAAAAGTTAGATCACTCCTTTTTTTTTTTTTTTTAAATACTACTGACTGTTCATAACTACCTTCTCAAAATACTGAACAGTTGCCTCCAGTGAGACTCAGACTCAAACTCACTCCCAACGTTCATATAAGAGTGTAAATCGGGACACCGAGTACCACTAGACCACAAGGTCTTTGGCGATCACTGTTTAATAGATATGCATAACTTAGATTAATTTATCTCCATTTGTCGGTTATGAATATAAGACATGGTTTATCCCGTACACATACTGCACACCTCTAAATAGTGTTTGTGATTTCCTTTGTTACTAAAAAATATAAACAAGTGCAAATTTATTATGAAATATTAGTAAATTTGTTATACTCTTTTTAAAAATATAAGACCTTGTGGTCTAGTGGCACCCCGATTGCACCCTCCCATTATGAATAGATACTACATTGTAACATAGTTCATGAATTTATACACCAGAAATTAAAATCATAATTAGTGTTTGGTTGATAATTTTTTAAAACACAATTATTTTTTAAGTATGAATTAGTGCTTTTAGATTTTTGTTTTGATTCTTTTGTTCATATTGGTGTTTGGATGTCATTATATTATAATCAATTATCTTAATTTTTTAATTTTAATTTTTATTTTTAAAACCAGTATTCTCATCTCATTATAATGTCATACATAACTAAACATTCCAATTTCACTCTACAACCAAAGATACAAAATACTTTTATCAAAATCATTACCATTACCAAATATTTGATATCCATTCTAATTTCGATTCCATGTGCGAATAAAACACACCCATAATCGATTCAAGTCAAATTAGAATAGTTAAAACTCCAAACTTGATTTAATTCTAAAAATCGAAGCTTGACCGTGATTCAGTTCCAAGTTTTTACATTTCCACATGCTACGGAATTAGAATTTCACAATAAATTACAATTTTGTCTGAGATATAATAATAATAATAATAATATAATGCACTTATTCTCTTTTCATTCCCTGCAATTCTACTATTTACCAAATAATAAAATTTAAATTCACACCTTTTTTTCTTATCATAAAATTACAATTTTTTTTAAAACTAATTTCTTCCCCCAATTAAACGTCTTGTTATAGTCTGGCAAAGATGGAAATCTGGATTATAAGAAAAGAATTCTTATGAAGGAAGTAAAAGAAAAGAAAAGAAAAGAAAATAGAAGTAGGAAATAAGCGCGAGAAAAGGGCGTTAGAGAAATCAGGACAGGAGTGGAAGCACAGTAAGCGTGAAAGTGAGATGAAGAGTGTGATTCCATTTTCAGAGATTGATTCCATCTCTGTTGTCCATTTCCCTTCCATCATTGACTGTCTATCTGTTACGCTCTCTAACTCACTGTACACTCCTCGTGACATTCGTCCTTCTCCTCTCCCTTTCCTCTTCTTCACCTCCACTCGCCTCCCCCGCATTACTCTTCACATTTTGCGCCATCTCGGAGCATTCTGATTCATGCGTACGCACCAAGCCACATCCATTCAATCGCGTTCTACCTGGATTCGCCAAGCTCTCGAGATTCGTATGCTTTTTTTTTTTTTATGCGTTTTCTTCTAATTCAATTTTGTAGCATTGTGGTGGTTGTGATTCTATTTGCAAATCATTATGTGTGATCTTATGTGCTCATTCACCGACGCTTTACTGATTCGCATTTTCTTCGAATTTGATGATTTTACGATCTGTGCTTAATCTACGAAGTTGGATAGGGTTTTAAGTTAGAATGATGCTTTACTGAATCCAGTAGGACATGTAGATGAGCAATTGCTACGGAATCAGTTTTATGTTAGCTTTCAGAGACACAGAATAGTGTTGTCAGTTTAATGTCCGAGTGCTGGCCTTGGAAATACAAATGATAATAAGAAGGAAATAGGGAGATTGTTTGCTCTTTGATAGTGTTAGCTCTTTTTTTTTTTTTTTTTGGTGTCAGATAGTGGAATATAATGGTGTCCAGATGAGTCTGCAGTCTGCACTAGTTAAGAAGCCCGTGAGTTCATCCTCTTGAGTTTGTTTTGTTAAATTAGAATATCACTTGGATTCATTGCTCATAACTAGCATGGCTTGGTAAATGACTGAATTGCCACTTAATAAGCATTGCAACACAGCCTATTGATATGAAAATAGAACAGATTTCTCAGTTGAGCCCTTCTTTGTGGTCAACATGATTAGGCATGCATTCTAAGCAAGGTTGTAATTTATATTTCTAGACTAGATGCAACATCCTGGGGTATCAAAATTTGACATAATTCATTTTCTTTCTTTAAATTTTTGTAATATTCTGATATATTTTAATTTTGTTGACCATTCTTTTTAATGCCATTCTCTAGGCTCTAGTTTGTAGTAACCTATAATGTATATAGTTTTAGCACATATTCCATGACATGCATACTATAAAACCCTCTGCATTGAAGGTTTTAAATTTTTAAATGCTCCATCAACACATTTTGAAGCAAGTATATGACTAATGACTTGGTTGAGTTATTCTTGGATCATAGTTGCTTTGGGAAATATTAATTTGAATTTCCTTTTGGAACAGAGCAACTGAGCTGTCTATTCCCTTCATAGTTTGCCCCAACGCTGGCCAGTGGTTCTCTTCAGATTTTGGTGGACACTGTACTGCTGATTAAGAAATATTTTTCTAAATGATTACATATGACCAAGATCCTGATGTGGTTAGGTGGGGTCTCCAGCTATTTGATGGTGATCCATATTCTAACTACTATGGTTGCTCCATCACCCAAAGTGGTCCAGATTATTATCAAGATCACTACTTTAAAGAAGGTATTTATAATCTAGCTTCTAGCCTGGAAAACAATGAGTACAATGCATGCTCTCTTGGGGAAGAACTATCACAGCTCTCAGTTGCTGAACCCCATTCAGACGTCCATCCAGTGATAGATCATACACAAACACCCTATTATTCTCAGGGATGGTTTAGTCAACCTATGGGTAGCTATACATTTGGTAATGAAAGTGACTCAAATTTGAAACCATATTTCTTTGTGTCATTTCCATTATTGTCATAATCACACTGTTCATATTATAATTTGTAGGAGATGAGAATGGTGAAGAAGAAACAACTAATGTTGGACCATCCAGTTCATGTTCTAGTCCTCGAGAAGGGTCATACTCTGAGGAGGAGTGGTCCTATTCTCTTGAATTATTGGATGAATATGATCTTGATGGTGAAGTAGGCAAAAGGTTGAACCAGATGGTTCCTATTCCAGTAAGTGTGCACCTTATACTAGTATGCATGGCTAGGAAGACTATAATTTGGGGTTACTTTCCTTTTGAAAATCATTTCAGTACGACTAGAATACATGTAATCATGTTGGATGTGCTTATTAGTGAATGCATTTTGCAATCGTGTTTCCTTGCCTTGATGATCAATATATGCAAAATTACTAAAATTATATGTTTGGTACTGATTTACTGATGTTCTGCATTCTCAAATTTGCATTCCACTGATCAATTTCTTTTTCTTGTTTGCAGCATATTCCTAAAATTAATGGGGAAATACCATCAATTGATGAGGCTACTTTAGATCATCAAAGGCTCTTGGACAGGTATTCTTTTGTTACTTTCCTGGAAATTGTGTTGAAGTTCACATAAATTTGGAAGCATATATAAATAATTTCTATTAATAGCAAATAATAAAGTCTGCGAAATTGTGTGCAAGTTCACAAATTTGGAAGCATATATGAATAATTCCTATTAAGAGCAAATAATAGTCTCCGTTATTATAATACTGCAATAACTCTCTTATGTGGGTAAGGATGTCTACTATTGGTAGGAATATTTTGGAAATGGCTTCCTTTTTTTTTAATTGAAGATTTTTGTGGCCATTATTTGGGTTGAAACATTGATTTTTGAGTTTTCCTACAGACTGCAGATGTATGAGCTAGTAGAGTCTAAGGTTCAAGGGGATGGTAATTGTCAGGTAAGATCTCTTATGATTCATTAATTTATTTTGTTATAAATCTCTTTGTTCATTAGAACACATTAAATTAAGTGCCTGATTCATGATAATGTTGCATATATCTAGAGTAATCCTTGAATAGTAAGTGGCTTTCTTGTCTTATCATGCTTAGTGTAGAGGAGGAAGCTTCAGTTGTGGAAAGATTATTGTTGATCTTGCTTCCAAATGGATGTCTGACATGTCATCCCGCTGTTCTGGATAATTATTTCTGTGTTGCTTGTTTGCTTATTTGCTTATGTGGGAATTATATTTTAGGATTACTTTCTTTGACTAGGAGGGTATACAAATTTTATCTTCATTTTTATAGTGGCTTGTAATCCTTGTATGTTATATAAAGTTTTCCATAAGTAGCCTAAGTTTTCTTGGCTTGGATATTTTATTTTCCCCTTGTACTTTAAAAGCCCAAGTGCATGGCCAAAGAATATGTTTGCAATCATGATCTTATTGATGCTTTTCTAATGCTCATGTGGTTAACATTCAATTTCACTCACAGCTTTTGTAATGGTTATGTATAAAGGAATGTTTCTCCATTCATCTCATTGGACTTGAATTCTATGAAAATATCATGTGGGGCCTGACTTGACACTTCTCAAAGGCAATTCTATTTTCTACTTTTGAGAAAAAGTGTGTACCAAACATTTTACCTACTCAACATTAATCATTATATTATTAGAGTTCAGTCTTTTTGACACTGCTGAATGAGCTACGAAAATTCATATGGAGGATAATCATCATTAAATGAGTGGACATTATACAGAAACTATGTCACTGAATGGGAAATGCTCACATGTGATCATTAACAGAAACCAAAGTTTAATGGATACATCAAATTCAAGATGACAAGATGTGTTAAAATAATTATACTATTATAGGTCATCACATGAAAGTACCTCCATAGTTCAATTATTTAGGCTTCAGTTTTTATTTGATAGGTTTCCTGAAATGAAATGTCACTTCTGCTTCTGATTGTTATTCTTCTTCTGATCTTCTCCCAGTTTCGGGCTCTCTCCGATCAATTTTACCGTAGCACTGACCATCACAAATTTGTTAGACAGCAAATTGTGAATCAGGTTTTGAATATTTTCAATATTATCATATCCTATTAATTATTGATTATACAGTTCTGTAATTAACTCTTTTCTTCCAACCTTTTCGCTTATCAGCTCAAATCGTGTAGAGAGATCTACGAAGGATATGTGCCCATGGCATATGATGATTATCTCCGTAAGATGTCAAAGTATTTTCTCTTCTACTTTTCTCTGATTGATTCTCCATATTTAATTTCTGTAGGTTACTATTAGGTTGCAATATCTAACCATTATATAAATGGAATTAGGAGTGGTGAGTGGGGAGATCATGTAACATTGCAAGCTGCAGCAGATTTGGTACACTTTCTTTCCCTTTTCTTTTATATCTTTTATTTATTGTGCTTTTTTTGATTGTGTTAATCTTCAAATATGCAACATTGAATAGTCTCGTGTTGTGTGCTTGCTGTATCTTATCAATTTGGAGGTTGGAGTTGTTAGCATGACCACTGAATAGTGATTAAGCTACTCTGGCTACTTTGAAGAGAGAAGTTTTCATGATATTTCCACTGAAGATTAGAGTCCTGCATCAGTTATTCTATTTTATGTAAGATCAAACCCAGTGTAGATAGAATAGAAATAAATATAAACAAGTCTTACTATCTACCTATGTTCATTAATTACAATTAAATCCAGATAGATAATACAATAGGCATCATACTAACAGTTGTATTGCTATCATGCCCTTAATACATACATTTAGCTTTCCAACTCACAATATCTATAAGTTTTGAAACCACCAGAGTCCAATCAGAGGGATCTGCTCGAGGTTCCAAATTTGTCGGGCAAAACTGTTAAGGGAGAGACTAACTCCAAACCTTGAGCAATGGATACATAATTTGATTCAACAATGGTATAAGAAATCATGCTATTATTATTATTATTATTATTATTCAGGAAGGTATAAGACCTACACCAGCTGAATGGTTATTAGATCAAATGGGACTAGTTTGAAAATTGAATGCCTAAATTTCAGTTAATTATTATTATTATTATTTTTTGGAACAAATTCTAATTTTCTGTTACTGTTATTGCAGTATGGTGTAAAAATATTTGTCATTACATCTTTCAAGGATACTTGCTACATTGAAATAGTCCCCAACATTCAAAAGTCTGAACGAGGTATTAAGATTTTTTAGTATTTCCATTTCCATTTTTTTTATTTACTTTCCGGGACAAGCTTCTTTTGAAGTATTATCACCCTTCTTTGTGTTACTATTTTCTTGGTAACATTGTCTTCTTTGTTATAGCACTTCATTTTTGTATATCCCTTCATCCTTTGTTGTTTGTGAATTATAAATAGATTCTTGTGGATATGTTTTGCTTAAATTTCTTTTTCTCTTCGACTTTTGACTGTTGGCATATGTATGCATTCATGATGCAGTTATTTTCTTGAGCTTTTGGGCTGAAGTTCACTATAACTCGATACATCCCGAAGGAGGTGAGATCTCCAACTCAGTTCGAAACCTTTTGTTTTCCAGTTAAAAATGACCTTGCATGAGTGTAGAATGCTTTATTTACATTGCAGATGTTATCGCGGTTGATAGTAAAAAGAAGATAAGTTCAGCCTCTGCCGATGAGCAGTTGGAATCTCAAGATAATTACAGCTGATATATTGGTATTTAACACCTCCTGAACTCGATGTCATCAACCATGTTAAGTCCCTTGTTGATACACCGGTGTTTCTATTGGCCTTTTCTTGGAACAGATTCGAAGCAATTAGCTGCTGGCATGACTCTACTTGTTCGAGAATTACCATTTACGAAGATAAAATCTGAACTTTAGTGCACCTTATACATTAGTCCCCCAATCTCAGGTGTTTGATCTCATTTCTCTTCTCAATCAACTGCTGAGATTGAGGCACTAATTGCAGCTGCAATTGCCAACATTTTAGTACTAGTATCTGCTAATTAACTAAGTCCAACTTCTGATTCAATCATTGCTTCAATATATTGTATTCGTAAGCCTACTTGCCAAAGAGGCAAGATGAATTATTCATAAATTCAGGCATTGATGAAACCATATGTGCATATGTAGATTAAGCCCACTTGATGTGTTGGGCCTTACACTTTTATTTGGCCCAATATGGTTGAATGTTTCTTCTATGTCTCTGCTTTAGGCCGTGTAGCATTGCCATTTGCCAGTTTGTAATCAGGGTCACATTGCATTGTGAATTAGGATTTAAAGTGATATTCAAATTATGTGTTTACAATTAATATATTATATGTTTGCAGTTAACAAATTATGTGCATGTAAATAAATTAAAGACATAATGCATTATGTGTTTGTAGTTAATATATTATGTGCCTTGAACTTAGTTACAGGCACACAATTTATTAATTGAAGACACATAATATGTTAACTGTAGATTTATAATTTTTGAACAAGGGTCCACAATGCACGGTGAACCATGGTTTATGATATATATACTATTAAGGCGGAATGCTTTTTTTAAGGTCCTGGCAAATTATATTGTACACCTTGAGGTCTATTTTTATCAAGTGGTTCTTGATACAAATTCATTTTTAGTATATTGCCGTATTATGATTTGTTTTCTCGTATCTCCGAAATTGATATTGTTTGTTAGAACTAGACAGAATATATGTTATATTCTGTATTACGTTTTTAAGTTACAACGTGCCATGATCTCCCTTTCAGACATAGTGATAATTACAGCTATGGCAGTAAAAATTACATCTTACACGTGAAGCATTGTAATTGACTAGCTATGTAATTAAGGGTTATATGATTTAAAAGTCAATTAATTATAACATAGCATTATTCAAAACACTAATTATAACGATTACATTAAACATTTCTACCATAACTCTATGGATCCCTCTTTCAGATTTTTATTTTTTTAATTTTTTTTTGGGGTACAATCCTGCATCGAAGTTAGAACCTTTGGGTGAGTGTCGTAGCATAAGTCCTCTCCCTTTTATCATTTTATTAAAAAAATTTTAAAAAAAAAGAACGTAAAAAAGAAAGACAATTTAAAGATAGTATAGTAGTACGTGTTGTAGTGACATTGTTTCTTAGATATTTCCGCTGAAAGAAACGCATTTAACGTGCAACAAAAATGTGGGTGGAATGTTAATAATTAATGGAAAAGGACAAGCATGGCAGTCAATGATAGTACTGCAATATATTTAATTTGTTTCACCCACAAGCTAAGCATGCATCCCCACATGCACTTGGTGGGGGTATGTCAATTTCGAATATGAATAGCCGAATAGGGAAGGAGTCAAGCCCTGTCCCGCTCTTGAAAATTGATAGCCATGTACAAGGCGCGTTATGCTAAGAAGTTTGGTTCCTCTTTTGATCCCAAAAAATTGATAGCTATATATAATCAACTCAACTCGACTTGTCGCCTAAATAATAATTTTAAAAAGTTTGATTCTTTCAATTAAGACTTTGCCGCTTTTTATTATTATTATTATTATTATTATTATTATTATTATTATTATTATTATTATTATTATTATTATTATTATTATTATTATTATTATTATTATTATTTTAATGTTAAAAAATAATTGTATTTGAATGATTTATAATTGTAAGGGATGATTTTATTACGCCCAAACCCATCATGAATGAGATAAAAGTAGTGATAAGTTATCAACGTAAATTCAAGATTTTAACGTGAAAATCAACTAGTAAAAATTAGGAGCCTTTTTTTTAATCACTATTTTTTGTGCACTAGTACATGTCCATAAGGTATAGAAGGTCCATGGCTATGGAGTCATGTAATGCTTTTGGCTATAAGTTGAAAGACAAAGGGTGTATTTCCTATCCAATATCAATCTATAGTGGAAGCATCCCCTTCTATAGTAATTTTCCTTTTATAAGTAGTTAGTGATAACATAATTAATAGTAGACAATAGTATAAAATTTGTGGGTGAGTATATTATACGAATGTGGATAGTAGAGTTTTATTTTTCTGTAACTTTTGTTTGAATAATTGATCATATTTAATTTAAAAAGAGTTAAATCCATTTTTTCATCATATCGATTGACCAATAAAGCATTTCGAACTAACCATAAGAAGATCAATAAGCATTTAAAAAATTTAAATTTTGGCTTGTGTGTGCCATGTTATCACTTGTAACATGGTCCCCCTATATTTTTTTTTTCTATTTACAAGATGCCATTCCATATCATTGATTCCCCTCAACTTCCTCCCATGATTCTGCCATGGGGTTTAATTTGTGCATTTCAAAGTTATTCATTCAATAAACTTGAGAAAAATATAAAACTTTAATTTAAATGTCCCCAGCCTGCAAGGCCAACGAGCTTGCTATATTATTGTGAACTAGTATTTTCGCCCGTGCGTTGCACGGAATGAATTTGTTATAATATTTTAAGAATATTTGGATCGATATACAACTATATAAATTATAACATCGAATATTATATAACGCAATTGATGAAATTAGTTGGATTGATTATGTTTTCTGATGTTTTCTTTGCTTGAATTAGAGCAAATAATTGTCCAATTACCCGTGCGATTCACGGATAAATTTTTGTATTATTTATTTAAATAATAAAATTATTTTTTAAAAATATAATATTGAACATGTACATTTATTTGATTATAAAATTAGTGCAAAGGTATCACTCAATTAATTGAATAATATGTCTGTTTTGTTTACAATTATCTTAAAAAGATCTATATTTAATATAACTTAAGTAATTATATTATTACAAAAATAAATATGGAAAAATGAGAAATAATTTAACTTTAATTTTTACGGAGTATAAAAATAAATTCAAGGAACAATATTTAGCTTAATTACCATAATAATTATTAGGTAATTATTAGTAGTCAATTACACTAAATTAATTATTGTTTGTTTCCTAATATTTCATTTCTTTTAAATATATTCATTTCATTTTTCCTTCATAAAAAGAATTAATATTGATCTCCATTCTTTTTTCCTTCATAATTTTTCCTAATATTTCATTTGTTGGTTACTAATTTTTTCATATGGAAAGTTGTGTTATATTTTCAGTGAAATATTAATATATATTCTTCGTTTTTCCTAATATTTCATTTCCTTATAAATATATTCATTTCCATTTTCCTTCATAAAAAGCATTAATATTATTTACATTCCTTTTTCCTTTATAATTTTTTCATAATCATTCATTTGGTGGTTACTAATTTTTTTCGTAGGGAAAAGTTGTGTTATATTTCCAGTGAAATATTAATATATTAATTTCATTTTTCATAATATTTCATTTTTCTTTTAGTATATTCATTTCCTTTTTCCTTCATCAAAAGAATTAATATTGCTTTCCATCCATTTTTTTCCTGATAATAATTGCCAATTAATTGCCTGATTCCTTGCCAATTAGTAAGAAAATAGTAATAACATATTCCCGATAATATTTATTTCTTTTCGTTCATAAAAAATTTATTATTAATTCCATATGATTAAAAAGTAATATAATTATAAAAATAATTGTTGAATATATTTTGAGCGAAATATTAATAAAAAAATTTCATTCTAAATAATTAATATATTATTATAATTATAATATAATTTTCGATTATATTTCCAATGAAATATGAATATATTCATTTCCTTTTTCCTTCGCATATTAATTTCCGTTTCTTTCCTTCTTAATTTCTTTAATATTTCATTTGGTAGTTACTAATTTTTTCATAGGGAAAGCTATGTTATATTTATAGTTAAATTTTATTATTAATCTCCTTTTTATTTGGCCTGATTCCTGTGCCAATTAGTAACATTAGTAACATAATATTAATAACAAATTCCATGTGTAATATTTATTTCCTTTTTCATTCATAAAAATTTTTTAATATTCATTTCCATATAATTAATAAGTAATATAATTATAAAAATATAATTTCCAATTATATTTCTAATGAAATATTAATATATTCATTTTCTTTTTCCTTCGTAAATATTAATATGATTAATATATTATAATAATTTAATTGTCAAAATAAATTCAATTCTTTTTGTTCCAATTTCAATCAAATATTTATATTAATTTACTTTTTCAAATGGCCTAAATTCCGTGCGTTTAATTTCCATTAATTATTTTTTTAATATTCTTTTTTTTAACTATAATTTCACCTCTGAACATGGTGTGAATAAACGAATAAAACGCCAAGCACCTTGTGCTCAAATGGCGTAGTGCCTCCCTCATATGAAAGGTCATGAGTTCGAGCCTCAGTGGAGTAAAACATGTATAGGGCAATGTATTAAAAAACGATAAACTACAATTCAGTAATAAATGATGATTATTACCAATAAGTCAATCCAATGTCATGATTTCAAAAAAAAAATTGCGCATAATCTTAAACAATCTTTCATTTGACCTGCATCAGAATTGAATATAAATTTCTATTAAAATTAAAATAGTATCTAATTGATAAGTTGTAGTTATTTGACAAATTAGCTTTACCTTTCAACAATTGAAGCTACTAACAATTAACCATAGCGCTTGTGATTGCAAATTATAAGAACCTGCAATGAATGTAACAAAAAATAAAAAGATAAGATGAAGTAAAAACAGTAAATATGTCACACTTTTATGGAGAAGGGTGGTTCTTCTTATGTACATCGATGCTTTCACAAAACGAAAAAAACAGAACTAAAAGAGATTAAAATTGTGGTGGTGGTTGACTGAGTTTTTCTTGTATTTATAGCCCTAAAGAGAGAGAGCAGAGCTATTATTAGTAATTAGTAATAATTGGTAATTGGTAATTCATTTGATTACCATTCATATGTTTTCACCATTAAGTAATAATAACATATCTTTTGGTAATAATTGGTAATTGGTAATAAATAAATGAAATTGTAAACAAATAGATATTGGAATATAATATATATGGAATTCAATTATAATTAATAGAATTCCATACGATTATAACTTATATATTTTATATATTATTATATAGATATAGATTATTATTCTACCATAATAAATAAATAAATAAATCTATACCATAAATATTTGTTTGTGTATTACATTAATGCATGTATATGTATTATAATCTATAAAATACAAATATACTATCGTAATAATTAATTACTATAAACAATTTTCAGTGGTATTACATTAATGCACGTATATGTATTAATCTATAAAATATAAATATACTACCATAATAATTAATTACCATAAACATTTTTCAGTGGTATTACATTAATCCACGTATATGTATTAATCTACAAAATACAAATATACTACCATAATAATTACCATAATTATTAATAAGGAATTACCATATACTATATATAATATATTATGATTACCATAATTACTAATATTATGATAGAATAATATTAATTAATTATAATTAGAATAATAATTACCATATTACTAAAATGCCCCTACGTTTGGGCGGGAACTTTTTGAGGAGGATAATGCTTTATATATAGTATAGATTTGTGAAAGCGACATTGCGCCGGTAGTAGGGATGCTCTTCGCTCTTTATTTTTATTTATTTATTTATTTTTGAGTATTATTTTCCTCTTTCCATTTCCCTGCGAAAGTTTATGCCCAATATTAAAACATTAATAAATATAGATAATTAAAAATTTTAATTCTAATTATATATACAAATATAGTATATGTATTTTATACACACACATATATGATTTACCATGTATAGAAATTTAATTAAAATATAATCAATCATTAAATTATTTAATTATATAATGATTTTACTAAAATATAATTAAGGAATAGGAAAATATATGATAGATATAGGTGTATGATAATAATGATGGAGTTAAAAACTAACGGTGTTATAACGGTGTAAGGGTAGTTTTGTATAACAACAATGTAGTAGGGATAATTTTGTCTAATAACATTGAAGTGTACAATATTTAAAGTAAAATGTACAAATTTATTAGCATATAAAAAGAGGACATAAATCAAGGATATAACCTTGATTGAGACTTATTAAGTTTTTAGATATATATATATATATATATATATAATATATATATATATATATATATATATATATATATATATATATATATATATATATATATATATATATATATATATATAATAAATTACATATTAAAAAATTCATAAAGCTTTTTTAAAGCAATAACGGGGTGTTTGGTTCACGGAATAGGCAGGGAATGGCATAGCATTCCCAGTAATAGCCTATTCCGTTGTTTGGTTCGCATTTGTATTCCCAGGAACAATGTTCCTGGGAATGAGCTATTACCCTTGCAAGGGTAATAGCTATTACCAGGGCCCCCCCTGGTATTAGTCTATTCCTGGCTTCTCAGGAATAGCTATTTTAATATATTTCCTCTTTTATCCTTTTTAAACCTAAATTCTTTTAGGCTCGCTTTTTCAAAATTCATCGACTCGCATCACCTTTCTCCCTCAGTCTTCGCACACATCTCACCTCCTCCATTACAAATTGGACTTCTTCTTCAAAGTGTTTTCAATCTTCTCTTTTTTTTTTACAAATATATATATATAACATTGTTGGCAGCACACGCTGCAGCCGCAACAATATATTTCTACACATATATTGCTGGGGCGCGGTCCAGCGCGCATATATATTATAATATATATTGCTGCGGCTGCGGCACAGCGCCACAGCCGCAGCAATATATTTGTAGTGGCAATATATTGCCACTACAAATATATTGCTGCGGCTGTGGCGCTGTGCCGCAGCGCAGTAATATAAATATATATTGCTGCGGACATTCGTTCTAAAGAATGTGATTGCTTCATCAATTATATTCGTGCTATCTGCATGAACAATATAATATAAGCAGTTCTCACCCTCTCAAGAACAAAAGAAACATAGGAAAAGAGAAATCTTAGATTTTATAGTAATATTAGGACTCCTGAATATCTAATTATTTGTTACAGAAAAACTCCTTGAAATAAGGAGAGACACACATCTCAAACTAACTTCTTGAATACTTAATAATTTTTTCTTCTGAATATTATTAAATGCTCCTTAAATTTGTTTGCTATTTATATGAATATTTTTTTTACATAATTTGTAGATAATTTTTTAATATTGTAATTCCTATAGAATAATATTATATAAAATATTATATAATATTAGTAGTAATAATAAAATAATAATAATAATAATAATAATAATAATAATAATAAATAAATAATCATTTGTACAAGGGCATTTATGTCTTTTAAATATATATTCCATTTTTATTCCTTCCGCGAACCAAACGATGGAATACGATTCCCAAGTCTATTCCTTCCGCGAACCAAACGCTGGAATACAATTCATATTCTATTCCTTACCTATTCCATTCCTTATGGAATAGTATTCCTATTCCTTTAAAATTCATTCCGTGAACCAAACGTGCTGTAAGGGAATTGAACCCCTAACATTTCTTAGCAAAAGAATACATCTATCAACTAGTCAACGTAACATCTTCGGTATATTAATCTATTTTTAGTTATATATAAGTATATAACTCTATATACCATTAAAAAAAAAGAGAAGAAGCTAAAAGCGCATGTGCTTCCCATAGGATTTCATTTGGTAAAGCAAAACGTGGCTCTACCATCTTGTCTAGCTAGCTCATTGTTTATTATATATGTTTTTATATATTTATATCTAAAACATGTATATATATATACATATATACATACAAGGCTATATAGGGGGGGGGGGGAGTGGGGGCAGTTGCCCCCACTGCCCCCACGGTGGTTCCGTCACTGGCTGTGACACACTGACACTAAGTCAAGGTCCATGTGGTGAGGTGTGAGACTAAGTCAAGACATCGCTGGGAGATAAACTCCAAGGCAAGTACGTTTAGCGGCCAGGGGTCTGACCTCGGGGGACTTCCCCCCTACCCGGTCTTGCCTTATGGTCTCTTGTGCAGTGCAGTGCCTCAGTCCTTCGCGTCCTACTCGGATCATTCCTTTTTCTTGGTCCCTAAGTCTTGGGGTCCTGGGCCATAGGCTCTTTGAGTCTTGGGTCCCGGGTCATGGACTCTTTTTGGACATTGAATTTTGAGTTCTTGGACCCCAAGTATATATCATTGGATTATTTTCAATATCTCCATAAAAAGTAAGACAAAATAATAAAAAATTTCAGTGACACAAATTTCACATAAAATATATCATAGTAATATTGGCTAAGGCTAAAACCAAAGGCCTTTCTTTTATATTGTTTACATGTGTTTAGTTGTTTTTTTTTTTTTTTTTTTTTTTTTTTTTTTTTTTGTTTTTTTTTTTTTTTTTTTTGTGTGTTTTGTTTAAGTAGGGTATTAATGGACTTGTGCCATATACAAACATATCTTGTTTAACAGGTCAAGACTTCATACACAAACATGACTTTGTAATGTGTTACAAGACACAACAAGCTAATAAGTTTTGGGTTACATGGGTTAACATGATTCAACTGTTAACCTGTTAATTTGAAATTTTTATTTATTTATTGCTAAATGATCAAAATAAATCCCTACAATTTACCACACATTTACATCCAAACAAAAATATCAATTTAAGAAAAATACAATTATAATATAGTAAAACACGTACTAATGCATCCAACCTATTCTTAGTGAATTAATTATCAAATAAGGAAAAATTATTGTATTAAATTATAATGGTAACAATGCATAAAAATTAGATGAAAAGTTATTGTAATAAAATACATTAAAAATTACACAAATTGTTAAATTACTGCAAATATAGATTATAACTTTATTGGTAGTAGCTTTCCTTATTATTCAACAGCTAAAAATATAATTAAAAATTATTATGAACTACCAAAATATTTAAAATATATTTGATAAAAGTAAATTTTAGTTTTATTTTAATAATAATTATTATTACTATTGTTGTTGTTTTTGTTGTTGATCGTCAGTATTATTTTAAATAAAAATATTTAAATTATAAAGGTATCGTAAACAAATTATTAACATGTCATGTAACATGTTTGTATAAATGTGTAAACACAATAATATTAATATGTTAAAACGAGTCCATACCATATCTTAACAAATTAACATGTTAAAAACTCAAAACTATATATGTCATTATCCTATTAACCTATTAATGATTCTGAACATTATAAAACTAACCAAAACTCGTTATTTTTTAATCTTGTATTGAAAAAAAACATAACTACTCTAATACTTCTATTTTATTTTTGTTCACATATTCAAAATATATATTGGTTTTTAAAAATATTTGTGGACTGTCAAAAGAGATGATGTTGATTTTTTAAGAGTCATTTCCATTTTTGGTCCTACTGTTATTGTGGCATTGTCAATTTTAGTCCACTTCATTAATTTTTGCCACATTGCGGCCAATTTTATTTAGTCCTTGCCACTTTTAGTCCACCGTTAAAAATTCTCGTCAAATGACCGTCCAAAACAAGGGTATTTTGGTCTTTTCATGCTTTGATCATCTCCTTTACCCTCAATGGTTTTCCTTACACATTTTCATCAAATGAAGAGGTCCGACAAAAGTCATGGCTTTGTAATGTGGCTCACATGGCTTTCGTTGGACCTCTTTATTGGATGAAAATGTGTAAGGATGTGTAAGAAAAACCACTACAAAGGGTCAAGGAGATAACCAAAGCATGAAAACACCAAAAACACCTCTGTTTTGGATGGCCATTTGACGAGAATTTTAACGGTGAACTAAAAGTGGCAAGGACTAAATAAGACTGGCCGCAATGTGGCAAAAATTAATGAAGTGGACTAAAATTTGCAATGTCCTAATAACAGTAGGACCAAAAATGAAAATGAATCTAACATCATTTAAGGTCTTATCTGACAAAACAAGTAACATGTAGTATATGTAAGGTCTTAATTAATGTACCATAAGGAAACATATGATTTGACGAAAAATATTGGTTTTAAAATACAACCTTCGTTTTGGACCGTCGTTAACGTATGTAGAATGGCAACGGAGGTTGGAGGCTTGAAAGAGTCAATAGTACCCATAGGTTTATAGCCCTCCAAATTGAAGTGGAATTAAGAATGAGGACCATATCATTAAAATGTGTGCCATACCAAGAATATGGACTGGCCCTACTTTGTCTACTTGTCTACTTATGTTTTACGTGTCCAATCCTACCTTTTTCTTGTTTTTATATTTAGTACGTGTTTTCTTAACTTATAATTTACTATCACTTACCTACCACGTAGGTAACATGACAACGATAAACGAGAAATGAAAATTTTGAACAACTCCAATCAAATCGGTTAGGTAATTAATTTAATAATCATAAAGTTTTAAGTTTAATTCTTCATTATTGAAGTAACTGTTTATTACCCTTCTTCGTTTGAGTCAGTTAACTATAAATAATCTATGTTTGTTTATTTTATTATAGTCTTTTGTCGGTTAGGCCGGGGTTACAAGGCGACAGACTTCTTCACCCAAAGTGCATATTTAGATAACGATTGACGTTTTCGAATAAATAAAGATATATAAATGAACAAGTAAACACGAGACTACTAATGTGGAGAAAACTTACAAATTAAAAAAAAAAAAAAAAAAAGGGTGTATATTTGTAACTATTTTTCTTAAATAAATATAAATATTTATTGATAATTAGTTTTATAACTAAAAGTGATACACTAACGTCATATTTAATTTGGTTTATCGAATAGTTAGGCTGTAATGGAATATTGGAAATAGGACATGACTAACATGGCACAACCCACCAAAAAGGGTAGAGCAATCTAAACTAAAACTCATACTAGGAATAGGTAACTCGAGCCAAAATCAACAGGTATATATAAATATTGACGAAAGTGACAACTATCTAACACTGGTCGGTAGGGAAAGATAGTCCTAAAAATAACAAATTAGTCATATCATCATCGAGACTTGAGTATAATTACATTTAGTTTTGTGAAGGTTATAAATATATACTAAAAGAGTGTGATCACTCTTGTATAAATACTTATTATTTAATGAGAAAAAGAAAGGAGAACCGATTAGTAACTGTCTAAGAAGTCTAAGATAGGCAAACTTCTATCTGGTGCAAATAATCCGGCCTCAATATAAATATTTGTATTTAGTTTATTGATTTTCACAAAAATGTACAATTTTGATTTCTTAATTATTTTGAATGCTTAAATATGATACCTTAATTATAAAATAAATACTTTTCATCCCTTGATTATCTTTTCAATTATAAATATGGTCCCTTTATCAGTTATAATGTGAACACATTTGGCCTCTAAACCATCTCCTTATTTGTAGATATATATGATCATATCATTCTACTTATAGCACAAATAACATAACTATTGATTTCGATCGGTGGTCAATAAATATTGTTGTTCTACTATTATTTGAATAAAAATAAAGAGGAAAAAAAAAAAGATATAACCCTAGTTGAGTTGGTTGGATAGTTGGATTGGTAACCATAAAGTTCCAAGTGGGAGATGTCTATTGGCTTTCTCAGTTTGGACAATCTAGACTGGTTTACCTATTTATGATTCTTTGCCAGTTAGGATCACAAAGAAGGCTTTAATTACCTAAAGTGCACATTTAGGTAGCAACTGCAAACATTCCCATAGAAAAATAATGAAGAATTAAAAAGAAAAAGTGTTATGCATAATTACCAAAACATCCTGCTTTAAACAAAAAATTACCAAAACATCCGTCCTTACCGTTGCTTAAACAAGATTTATTTGCTAAACAAATAGAAGAACTATATCTACAACTCAGAATATAATTACTGAAACAAATATGTTCATCTTATAATTAAAGAATCACATTTTAACATTCAAAATGATTAAGGGGTATATTTAGAAAAGAGAAGAAGAAGCTAGGGATATAAACAAAGAGTGTGCAATGAAGTAAATCAATTAAAGTTCATGGGTCTACATGTAATTACTAAAAATAGAATGATATATGATAAATCGATTTTCCCACACGACAAAATGTGTTGGTGCTTGTCAACATAGTAACATTTACCATTATTTCATCTCTCTTCTTTCGCATAATCACATATCATGCCATTTCTATTGTCCCCGGGCCACTAACTATCAAATTCATGATAAATGCATTCAATTTTGACCGCCGAGAAATACTCGAGTTTTCGACTACTCAAAAGTAATAAAAATCTAAAATTTTTAATTAGAAATGATCATTTAGACTTTTCAATTACTTTTGTAGATGTATAAAACTTCTTTTTGATAATTATGACTACCAGGTTAAACGGTCGAAAATTATATACCACTTTTATGGTGATCTGAAATTAAAGTTTGGTCGCGGGTCATAAACCCTAATGTTCCGACCACCTAGTGGTTTATGTTGCATGGGTTTCTCGCCGAAAGAAATCCAAACACACCTAGTTTCTCGTGTAGCAGTTGAAGCCTATCCTAATTGTTGGACTCTGTTAATATATTAGATTAAAAAAAAAAAAAGATTAACATGGAATTTATTCTTCCTTCCCTTATTTTTCTTCTTTGTTCCTCACTAGAGACTCTTGCTAGAAAATCTCTGGATGATTGCTAAACTTGTTTTAACATTTACAACAAATTAAAGGAAGAAAATAAATAAAATGAGTTTTGAAATGATGCCAAAGAGAACAAAGGATGCAAATCTATATAAAAAGAATTCAAAATTTTCATTTTTTTTATTTGAAATTTGTTGATAGTCAAAAAGTTGATTCTTTGTTGGGGTTGAAAAATTTTCAATTACATTTTGATGGTGATAAGAATCTTTGACTATTTTTGTTTTAGTAGTTGAAAATTTTAATTACTTCCTAGAAACATTACATGATGATTAAAAAAGGTAACAAATTTCTAACTACCTTTTTGTGGTGGTTGAAGTTTTACGATTTTCTAGTAATGTTTAAACCTTTTCTAGTAATGTTTAAACTTTGTGACATAGTTTTATGACTATTTAAATAAATTTGGTCATCTATGAAACTACTTTCTTAGTACTATGTGTTATCTCTCTTTAACACTTTTTTGGGTGGTCGAAATTTTACGATTTTCTAGTAATGTTTAAACCTTTTGGCATAGTTTTACGACTATTTAAATTCATTTGATCATTTATGAAACTACTTTCTCAGTACTATGTTTTTAGTTCAGTTAACAAAATTTGATTAAAAAATTTTCAATTCATTTTTTAAATATTGAATTTAGTGTGAATGCATACAATATATATAATACTATTAAACACAAAATTAACAAGTTGAACTTTAAATTTATAAGAAAATGTTAAACCAAATAACCAAGAGTTGGGTTGACCAATTAATAATAAAAATGAAATTTAAAATATGATAGAGGGAGTAGTTAATTCTATTATAAATTAATTGAATAAAAGTATGCCAACAATAATAAGACTTTGAGAGGGCAATCTGTTCAAACATGAAAGTAGAAGTTGAAATCAAAATAAACAATATAATAATCAAAATAAGTTTTAATTGAAATAGTCAATACCTATTGTACTAAATTGAAATCTCTAAAATTATTAAACTTTTTTTTATATACACATTGAAATTAGATTTTTTTTTTCAAAGAAGTACATTTTAATCATAGAATCCATATTTAGAAGAGACGAAAAATTCAATAGAATCTCCTTACAAGTTACATCTAAGTTTTTTTGAAAATAAGTTACATCTAAGTTAAAAACTATAAATCAAATTAATAAATACGGAGTAATAACCAAAGTCGTGAGTTTGAAAATGGAAGAATTTGTCTTTTGTGCACATGTTTAAATAAATATTTTGTCAATAATTTTGTACTCTAGTGACACGAAGTAACTTTTACATTGTACACGTTATCCATTGAAGCTTATAATAAAAATAAAAATAAAAGAGTTAATTTCATTTTTGGTTTTAAATTTATAGGCGACAGTCCACTTTAAGTCCTTTTTATTAGAACATTCACTTTTGGTCATAATATTATTGTGACATGACCATTTTTAGTCATTTATCAACAAAATAATTTAAATATCGCTAAATTCAATGACGTTTCGGTCTTCAATTGTGGATGTTTTTGAAAAATAAACATAAAAAATATAGCGATTCAACATACTTTGTATAAAAAGATTGAAATGTCTTTGTATTTAACGAAATTTTGACGATTTTGTAGATGAAAGACTAAAAATAGTCACGATGTAATAATACTAGGATCAAATGAAGATATTTTAATAAAAAAGGACTAAAAGTGAATTGTCAGCTAAAAAATAGAATTAACTCATAATATATTAACATTTATTTGTGACAATATAAGAATTATATTTTTATTTTGACATGACAAGAATTCGTGAATTGGTTTCACGTAAGGATTTACAGCCACGGTGGCGGATGTAATTTGAGGGAAATGGGAGTCCAAATCCGTCAATTTAAGCGGAAAGGATGAAAAGAAAGAAGAGCGAGCGTAAATAGAGAGAAAGTGCAAGTTGTTTTGGAGAAGGGGACTCGTGGACACAGTCCAGCTTTGATGCGTGGAAGCAGGTGGCTTACGCAGGGGATGGCGAGATCGCGCTGGAAGCTATATACTCCCTCTTCCCCTCCATCTCTGTAAACCCTAGCCGCTTCCTCTTTGATTTCATTGCGATTACTTAAGCCCTCAGGTTTCATTTTCCTACCAGATCATCTGCATTGCGATTCACGTTTCCACTATTTTTTTTTTTTTTTTGGAAAACCGGATTACGTTCTGATTCGTGATTTGGATTTGACTTTCTCTGCATTCGCATTACTTTTTTGTTTTTGTTCATATTGATCTTTGATTTCTCATTGTTCTGGTTGGGATAGAGAATGGCGATGGAGGTGACGAAGCTGTTGTACATAGTGGTAGTAGACGATGAAGATGGGAAGAGGGAGAAAGACTCGTTCCGTTACACGCGTTCGGTTCTGCAGAGTACTCTGCAGCTCATGGGGTGCAAACCGAGACATGCCTTTAAGGTACTTCTTTCCTCTCTTTTTTTGTTGTTTTTTTTTTTTGTTTCCTAAAGTAGTATAAGCTTCTTTTTTTTTTTTTTTTGGTTCCTCTATGATCTGTGGTAGTTTGATCGTTTTTGCACTCCTTTTCTTTTTGTTCTCCTGATATGTTGTTTTGAAATGTATTTTGTGCAGCGTGTAATACTTGCTTTTGTCAATTAATTTTGAAGAAATATTTATATAAGCCTTGGCACGTTCCAATGAAAAATTTCTGATCTCGGATGTGCTCTTTACGCTGCTATTTGTCTTGCAGTGGTAGATCGTTGCTGCATTCTCTTTGGATTTATGACTACCTTTAAAATGTTGACTTTTCCTGAATGCTTTAGTACAGTAACTTTGCAAAATTTAGTTAGTTTGAGTGGGAATTACGGGATTTTTGTGAAGTTAGATGAGGCTTATTTGAACTCTGCCGTTGGTGAGTGTTGGAAGCAACAACAACTATGCTGTATGTTTTTCCTACAAAAGGATGGGCACTCATTCTGCTATTCACTTTCTGATGTCATATTTTTCATTGATTCTTTCACTCTCTGCAGTCTGCAGTTTACTTGAGAGATGAGTGTTGTTTTCATGAGTGTTTGTTTAGGTCTAACCTTTGAAAATTTTTAAATTTACAGATGAAGTTTTTTGGGTTATATGATAGAAATTGCAAACTTTACCTTTTTTTGGTCGGACTTGTTCCATTAATATGGAGAGCAATTAAATTTGAAATTGCAAACCATGTCTTAGACTTGTATTCACCTACCTTTGGTGTTTCACTTGTTATATACTTATATGGTAATTTTTCTCTTTAATGAGACTGCAGAAGAATGTGACATAATGAGTATACTATTCCCAATTGTTTGATTTCATGGTAACTCTGGTATATTTTATTTTATGCCTGAGCCATCATTTGATATATTATATGCTATTGTCACTAAAAGTTTATTTTTCTATTCAGATTAGCCAAAGGGTTATGGAGAAGATGAGAAACAAGTCTACGAGTGACAGTTTGGTTTCAGTGTGTGGATACAAATCAGAGCAGGATACCTTAAATCAGCTTCAGGAAGATGACTATCATAATAATATTAGTGCATGCTTGGATAGAGCAAATGATGGAGCTAAAAGCGAACCATTTGAATTGTATAAAAGGCGCACAACTGTTGTTGTCAGAAGAAAAACTTTTCTAGATGTTATTTGTGATGCTCTCACAGAATACAAGTATGTTGGCCCAAATCAGAGGGCTGATCTAACTTTAGCTTGCAGGTAAGCTAGCTGACCTTGCACTTTAACTTATCTTGTACATTATGATCTGTGCATGTAAGTTGATGTTTGCATGGTCCTTATTCTTGAACTTTACCAAGGCATTTACAACATGTCTGCTTCATTAGGTTTATAGAAATAGAGAAGTGGGTTCAACAGTGTATCTTGCTTTGGTTTTTTAATGGGGTCATTACAGTTGTTATCAGGCTTGGTCTGGTAACCTAAACTTTTTGACAAGATTCAAAATCTTATGTTTTCTATGTATCTCCATTTCCTTTCAAGAAGTATACACCTCGTTTTTCTTTTTGTGAAGAGAAAGAAACATAAAGAAAAGAGTGACAGAAAGGGCTTAAATAGATCCATCCACTAAATTGTTTTGCTGCTGAATTTTGCCTTTTGTTGTTGGTGTAACAAAGTAACAATTGAGACTTGAGAGGGAGAGGTTTGGAACTCTGCAGAGCACTGCAGCAAGTGGGTAGTTAGGTGTTTGGCATGAATTCATTTTTCAGAGTGAAGTTATTACTGCAAGCTTTTATAGTTTGTGGATGTAGTTACTCATTTATCCAGACCTTCCTCCTGGAATGTCAGATGTTTCTGAATCTGATTAAAATAAAGTTGCTGCTGACATGGTTTGATGACTAGCATGGTTGGTCTTGATATTTAAAGATGTTTGTGGATGTTTAACTGAGAAAACCCTGAACTAAAGAGTAAAGTTCCTAATATCCAGGCAATGCAAACTGCATGATGTGCCATAGATTAGCACACTTTCTTTCAAACCTAGTGTCCACGGTCATTTAGATATGTGGTCGACTGGTCGATATGGTTATTTTACAGTTCTTTATTTTTATTTAAATTGTTATTGTGTTTTTCATAATGCATAATGCATAATCATTTTCACTTTTTTTGCTTTTGTTTTGTTTTGGTTTTCTTGGATACTAATACCTAATTGTTTCAGAATCCGAGAAAGAAAGGAATCTATTACTGTTCTCCTTTGTGGTACAAGTGGCTGCGGTAAATCTACTTTGTCTGCACTACTGGTATGAATTCTTTGACTGCCTAGTCCCTTTTAGTTTATGCTGTTGCTCTTTTGAACTTCAGGTCCCTTTTCTCTTTTATCCACCCAGTGGCCCATTGAACCTCACCCGTCCCCCAAAATAAATAAATAAAAACTGAAAAAGAAAAGCTACAGATTTTTCTTGGGGAGGGATTGACATTTCAGAATTATGTGGTCTTTAGTTTTTTCCCAGTGAAAGTGTCTCACTGAATTGTGCTTGACATCACATCTGTCCAACATCTTGTCAGGTGTCTGTAGATGTAACCTTTTATTTCTGAACATGGAGATTTGCAACTCATTCCTCCTCGCATGGCTTCTGGGTTTTAATAATGAGATCTCAAGTGCTGAACATAGTATTGAAAACAGTTAGTATCATCTCTTTTCTTCAGCTATGTTTATCTCTACAGGGCAGCAGGTTGGGAATCACAAATGTAATATCTACTGACTCAATTAGACATATGATGAGGAGCTTTGTGAATGAAAAGCAAAATCCTTTACTGTGGGCTTCAACTTACCATGCTGGGGAATATTTAGATCCAATAGCAGTTGCTGAGGCAAAGGCCAAACGAAAGGCAAAGAAGTTAGCTGGTTATTCAAACCCACAACTACAGAAGAATGATGCTACTAATCAGATGACAAGTCGAAACTCTCCTGCAGAGGGGAATCCTAGTGCTGTTGATTTAATCAGTCCAAAACAAATGGCAATTGAAGGTTTTAAGGCACAGAGTGAGATGGTTATTGATAGTCTTGACAGATTAATCACTGCTTGGGAAGAGCGGAAAGAATCAGTTGTTGTGGAGGGTGTGCATTTGAGCCTTAACTTTGTGGTATGAATCTGATATCTAAACTTGTGGCTAAAAAATTTCCTTTTCTGGTGTTCTTTTACCTCTTGTTAGTGTTTGATTCCAATTATATTTTGACTTGCAGATGGGACTAATGAAAAAGCATCCTTCAATCATACCTTTTATGGTTTTCATTGCAAATGAAGAGAAACATTTGGAACGGTTTGCTGTCCGTGCAAAATACATGACACTAGATCCTGCTAAAAACAAGTATGTTAAATATATACGTAACATCAGGACTATACAAGAGTATCTCTGCAACCGTGCTGACAAGCATCTAGTTCCAAAGATTAACAACACTAACGTTGATAGAAGTGTTGCAGCCATTCATGCCACTGTATTTGGCTGCCTACGCAGACGTGAGGCAGGAGAGAAGCTTTATGATCCAATCACAAACACAGTTCCTGTTGTTGATGAAGAATACAGGAATCAGTGTGCTGCTAATTCCTTGAGCTCCAAGGGTATGCTCCAACTGATTCAAAGAAAAGGTTCTTCAAGGCATTTGATGGCTCTTTTCAATAATGATGGATCAGTAGCAAAGGCTTGGCCAGTAGACTCAGTAGATAGCAACGGCAAACCCATCATGGAAAATGGATTTGGGATGTCTATGTATGGTCCCTTGCAGATTGGGAAGGCCGAACCTGTTAATCTGCAATTTGGGCACTTTGGGATCAGTGCTTGGCTCAGTGAGACTGGTTGCACAAGTCATGCCAGCAGTGTGGATGAATCAAGGGGAGACTTGACAGATAATGGCAGTAGGTATTATTCTTCCTGCTGCAGTTCACCAAGATTCCATGAAGGGCTATCCAAGGAGGTGAGTTTTGCTTATTCTAATGAATGCTTATAACTAGCTTGTATAGTTCAAAGCTTTTAAGTTAGAAGCTATTGCTGGTGTTTGTTCCACTGTCATTTCCCAATTCAATTAACAAAATTAGTACAATACTTTCTCTAGCTCCTGATCTTCTTTTTGAGCTTTGCAAATTTATTCTATTTTTCCATACTACTTCGTTTCCTTTGTAATCATTTTTAATTCTAGTTTCCTCCTCTTACAGCTCAAAGAAGAACAATCTGTGAATGGTAGTGATGAAGAGATTGATGAGCCACCTGAAATAGATAGTGATGAGGATCTTAGTGATGATGGTTCAAAACATTTTCATGAGGAGGTAGGCATGAAATTTGATGCCATATTCTTAGCAATTCTTTTTATTTTCTCCAGTCGTATTATTTGCTGAGCTGGCTTAGTGGCTTAAGTAAAATTATTATAAGTATTAGGAGATTTACAACCAGCTTGACACCCTTCAATGGTAACTTCCTTTCTTAGGGCTTGATAGTAGCTGCTGCATACATTTTTCATTTACTCCGTATTTGTTTCTGGGATACTATTTTTCACAGTTGGAAGGCTCAGTGGATGAGGAGTTTACCAAATCAGATGAGGAGTACGATGATCTTGCTATGCTTGATATCCAACAGGGTGGTTACAGTTCTGACAGGATGGTACCAGCCTCAGGAGATGATCAGATACCTAAGGAAGATAACGACGAGCTTGAAGAAATCCAAAAAGAAAACCCCAGTTGCTTCTCGAGAACCAAGAGTGAGACATTATTGGAGCCACCACTGCGCCGCTATTCTTCTTTCAATCGAGAGAAGAACGAGAAGAGAGCAGTGTGTAATGGCAACGTGAGAATTAAAAAGCGTTCTCTGAGCATCCCATCCCTCGGAAAACACGGTCCATGATATTAAACAGCCGTGCCCTTCACAATGCAACCTCGAGGTAAGAGGCACAGTTTTGCCACTGTTTGTTATTGTTGTTGTTGATGATGAGTCTTGTGAAATCCTCAGTCACTTGTGTTTTAACTTCCCTTGTCCTTTAACACGTCCCCTCCCTCCCTCTCAGTGTTGTATATAATGGTGCATTTAGATGAGAGCGTTGATGCACCTGTTCCAGGTTATTTATTGATTTTAACAAGTGCAAATGGTGTTACCTTCCTGATTAGTAATTTTATGGACCCGTTTTTAACTCCCCCAAACCGGTGCCTTTGTCCCAAATATACATTGACCAATCACACTAAAGGGTAGTAGGGGTGGGCAAACCGGTTCGGGTAACCCGAACCGAACCGAAAAACCGAATGGTTTTTTTAATTAAATATAAATATATATTATATATAATTAATAATAAATAAATAAATATATATATATATATATATAATTTCTAAACTAGAATGAATTTGGAATTCACAAAACTGGAATGAACTTCCAGTGGAAATTCATTCCAGTTCAGTTTTTATTTTTTATTTTTTAATTTGTTAATTTGTTAGGTTGATATTTAATATTTGGATATTAGACTTTAGATTTGGGTTATGTGATGTTTCATGCATAGTTATTACTTATTATTACAGCGCCCCGTTACGTCGCGGTGCCCACGACTGTCTTGTCGCTTAGGAAATGTTGAAATTCGGGGGTCGTAAACCGAACCGAACTAAATCCGAACCGAAATCAAACCGCTTCAAACCGAACTAAATCCGAACCGAAATCAAACCGCTTCAAACCGAATCGAACTCTAATGTTAAACCGAATGGTTTAACTTTTTTTTAAAACTGAAAAATCGAAACCGAAATCGAAAAAATCGAACCGAAGACCGAAACGCCCACCCCTAAAGGGTAGGCCATAATACTAATCTTTATCCCTACAATTTTCTTTACTCTCAAAACTGAATTCTACTGTTATATTATATTATGACATTTGTAATTTAACATAATTTTTTTTACATTATTAAATTTCAATTCATCTTAAAAATATAGTATGATAATAATATTTCAAATTATTTAAAAGGCCAAAAGTAAATGTCTTGCCAAAAGTTGTCACATTTTGTTAATTTACAAGCCTTCATTAGTTGAAAATTTGTAAACTTGCAAGAATAATTAAGACATGCAGTATAGTAGTATTTTTTGTAATCCGACTATTTGTAGGATTAGACATTAGACAATTTTTGAAATGTGTTTTAACTGTTTGTACATTAATATTCACAATTTTGTGATTACCAACAAAATTAAGTTATCAATTTATTTTAAATTTAATTAATTAGTTGAGTTTGTGTCTTAAAATTTAGAAATAAGCGGTGAAATAGATCATCGAAACACGATAATGCAATTAGGTCATTAAACTTAAAAAAAAAAAAAACTACAATTAGATACTTAAATTAGTCCATTTCATACAATTTGTTTAATTTGTAAGTTTTTAACATGTCACTTCAAATTTAAATTATTAAAAAAGTTTAAAAATAACTATTTAAAATTAAATTTAAAAAACAGAACGTCTCGGGCAGATATTAAATTCTTTTTTCTAAAAAATAAATTTTAAATAATTAATTTTATTTCTTTTTAAAAAATAATTTTAATTTGAAGTGACCCGTTAAAAACTTGTAAATTGAATAAATTATATGAAATGAATTAGTTTAGAGACTGTAAACATTTTACAATTTTTTTTTATGTTCAATGATATAATTGCAGTATCGTGCTATTCAGTATCCAATGACATATTTTAACCCTTATTCTTAAAATTTAAAAACAATTCAGCTAGTTTCATGATTTGTATTGAAGTATGTCTGCATAGGGTTTGGACTAGAATTTACGATAGATTGATGGTATTTGAAACAAAAACATATATGTATATAAAAAAAAATTCAAAAACAAAGAAAGATTTCTAACGAATATCAATATATCATTGGAAAAATAAAATAAAAAAGAAAATGGCTTAACTGTCCAACATTTGTATCGATCCCCACATGAATGGAAAACCAAGCCTCACGTGAAACATTTGACTGCCACGTCATTTACGCAGACGAACCTTTTTTTTTTTTTTTTTTTCGGTTCATTTTAGATAATGAGCTCTTGGATACATTTTATTGGCAATTTATATCATGGACAAGCTCCACGTAATATTACGGATTTTGGATCAAAACGATGAGATATATAATTCATACGGGTAAGGTACAGAATTTTATAATACAAAATATATACATATGTATATATTTATTTATTTTTCAAATATGATTTAAGTACATAATTTGTATTCATAGGTACAAAATTTCACAACACAAAACACAAATTCATAACATAAGACATAATTACTAATTTGTTTCAGGTGCATAATTCATACTCTTTGAACTTGTGTTTCCTATTTTTAAAATGCTGTAACTCACCTCAACTTCATTTTGAACAAATATATACAAAGAATAACACTTCTTTTTTTTTTTTTTTTTTTTTGAGTACAATGACAATTCTTCTTTAATTTAATATAAATTTAATTTTCAGTTATTTACGATTTAGATTCAGTTCGATCACTAGATTTTAAGTGACGAACTTAATTCAAAACCTTATGGTTTCGTTAAGATATGAAAATAATACATGACTTCTTTTCCCCAAAATATAACATTTGATATACATAAATTATGATTTATGAGTTCGCTTAGTCCAAAATGGGTAATTGAGTAGGTGAAATATAATTTTCGGATCAGAATGTAACTTCTTATTCGAACTTATTGAATATAATTTTTTTAGTATGTATGATTTACCTCTCATGTGTGTACACGACACTTTTAAAATTATAAATTATAAATTTAACTTTTCTTTTCCTTGAATGTTGTGCAACTAATATTATCTTTTACATATAAAATATACAAGTGACTTAGACGGCATAATCATTTGTGAGATAACACCACTATTAAGTAGATTCTGCTACTTTAGTTTCTTTAGTTATTATTATTACTATTATTATTTTAAAGTTTCTTTAGTTATTATATTGGATTATAATGGAGCAGACGCATATTAAATAGATTATGCTACTGAAATGTCTGGTTGAGCAGAGAAAGCAGAATGGATGAACATTTGCATATAATAAATAAGTATGAAGTCAAAATATGGGTTGAAGCCGGCAAGCTATAGCAGCTTTCCTGGTTCAAAGAACCATACTTCATGTTGGTTCAACCATCCCCTTCATATATTGATATATAGTTTCAATCAAACAACCATGGCCCATTCTAACTACACCATTGAATTAAATACATTAGAGAACTGGTGGTAAAGTTCTGCAATCGTCACTAGCTACGTAGTGGTAATAATAAGCAGTTGATATGATAATTGGTATCAGAAAACTATGACCGATAAATGTTAGAAGTGGAGTGTTGGGTAGAAGCTAGTTTGGAGGGTTAAGTCCAATATCTTACCATCAAAATGCGACACTAATAGCCACACAATTATAAAGGAATAAAGTTGTGTCATTGCTACTAGCTATAACTTTTATCATGGTGGTAAACAATTATTTAACAATTGGTATCAAAGAATTGAGACTGGCAAGTGTTGAGAATATGGATGACAATAGGCAGAGAGTATACTCACCTTCCCTGTCCCTGAAACTCCATGTCGATTCCCCCCTACACTCACATTGGTTCAAATGCGGTGCCCTATTCTCGTGTAGTCGTGCGGATTGCACCATTAGGTATGTATAAATGCACTACAAAGTGTTCAGAAATGCACCCTGGTGAAATACACCACAACCTTGAGACTGCAGTCATGCACCATTAGGTATGCATAAATGCTCTACAGTGTGTTCAAAAATAATGCACCAGGGTGAAATGCACCAGAAAACAATAATTAATTTTGTCAATTTAAAGGAGTATTAGTATGCTGAAAGGTGAACTATTTATGAAATAAGGAAAATGCTAAGCACTCGATAATTGCTACTCACAAAACAATCATTTCATAATGTTACAAAATGCTAGACACTAGTTTTTTAAGGAAAATTCTTCTTATCCCTGAAAATTTTTTTCTCTCTTAAATTTTCTTCCATGACATGACTTATAATTATTGGGTGTCATGAATTCACAGACCCAACTAACTTTTAATAAAAAAAAGTAAAGTAACCAATCAAACAATGTCATGTCAGAGGAAAAAATTTTCAGGGGCGAGTAACATTACTTTTTTTTTTTTTTTTTTTAATTTTAATTTTCTTTTAAATTTTTTTAATCTTTAATCTATTTTTTTTTTGAGAAAAATCTTTAATCTTTAATTTTTAAATCTTATGCAGTGAATATATTGTAATTGCCTGAATGGTAAAAGTAAGGGTTTGTACGTAGCATGCATGTAGTATTAAAATTGGTTATTTCTTATTGGAAAAAGTGTCAAAATAGGCCACTGAACTTATCGCTTTTGCGCAATTAGGCCATTGAACTTAAAAATGTGCAATTCAATCATCAAACAATCAAAATTTGTGCAATTCGACCATTTTTACAAAAAATTTCGGGTAAAATCCAATTATATTACTAACATATATGTATTAAGAGTGGCATTTTCTTCTACCATACTAGTTGGGAGTCAATATTGAAATATTTTTAACTCAAATTGAATTATTATTATTATTATTATTTTTTTGTAAAAATGGTCCAATTGCACAAATTGTGCTTGTTTGATGGTTGAATTGCACACTTTTTAAGTTCAATGGCCCAATTGCACAAAAGCGATAAGTTCAGTGGCCTATTTGACACTTTTTCCTTTCTTATTTTGATGGAATCACTACCCATAAAGAAGATCAAGGTGATAATCCAACTTTTTCACCCTCTTGAGAAAGCAATAAATTTATTTTACAAGGACTGAATTAGCTACTTCACAAAAAGTTTAAAGACTAAATTTATACTAAACTCTATACTAAAAATAATTGAGGAATTAAATTAATTCTATATATGTTGCGTATTAAAAATGTCATTTTTCTTAAATATAATGGAGAAAATTAAAATTATAAGCACCCCCAGTATATGTACAGATATATACTGGTAAACGATCTTGTGTACCCATAAGAATCTGTTTGATTGAAAATGATGAAGACTGGTCCTTCAACTTTTGCCATGCATTGTTGCATTCCTTGCTTGCCCTACATTTTATACCAACAGACCTCCACCTCTTATGAGGACCCCACCTATGCCCTTCACTCCTTCACTCAAGTGTCTGCCATTTTTTCAAGATACCTCAAAAAATTAATAAGTATGCTTCCAATGTTTTTTTTTATTATTTTTTTTTAATTTTTAAACAGTATGCTTTCACTGTTAAAGCATCATATATATATATATAAAAACATAAATGTATAATTCAAGTATTAAATGAAGTAAAATGTATTCTTCAATTTGGTATTTATGTGTCAATCCACTCGATAGAAATAAACTACAGATCACGTATTATGTTAGCCTGTCAAAAAGTAATTGACCTACACACATAAAAGGGCATGTTTTTTTTTGTAAAATTCGACATGTTTACTCTAAAGGCGTACCTTTTTTTTTTTAAAGGTAAACGTAGTTATTCCATTAATTCATAACATAAAACGTTTACATCAATGATCAATGAAATGTTAAACCATTCCTTACAGTCAGACATAGAAACAACTTTTCTAACTATGCTATAGAAAACTTGAATCGCAGACTGTTTCATAACTATGAAGCTATGTTCCTTCAGGGAGCTTAAAGCTTCATCAAAGATCTGGGTCTTCGTCATCATTCTTTTTTGCTCGCCCAGGATAAGATCAACACTTGTCGAAACCAAACTAAACGATTTATGCTAATGAAAATGAAAAGCTCGTGAAAGTAACAAGAAGAAAAAATACTCGTGAAACTAACGAGAGAAAACACAATAATAGAGAAAATAAAAAGTGGGTAAAGTCAAAGTAGGGTCGTTGGGAGTTCAAGACTACCAACACAAACGCCAATACCTACCTACTATTATTTTATTCAAAGGAAGAGAAAACGGAAGAAGAAGATCTGTGGCGGTGGTCGGAGGTGGACGGAGCTGCGACGGTGGTCGGGGCGGAAAAAGAGCGAGAGCAAACATAGAAGGTGACCAAAACCGCCGGCTCAAAGCTCCATTAGAGCTCCGGCTGGAGGCCGGCAGTGGAAGCCGGAGTATAAAAGGGCATGTTAATTAAACACGACATATATATAAATATATAAATACACACACACGGGGTTCAAATGCAGTGCACTTTTCCTTGTGTGGCTGTGCGGACTGCACCACCATGTATACACATATGCACCATCACATGTTTAAAAATATACCAACGAGAAATACACAAATGCACCATAAAATACACAAATGCACCACATTCTGGTACATTTCTGAACAATTGGTAGTGCATTTATGCATACAGAGTAGTGCAATACTACATAGGAAGTAGTAGTTGTACCATATCTTGACCCTATACATATATATAATATAAAGTTAATTTTGTCTGATAAAAATAATAGAAAGATATTTGTGATGTAATGTAGAATTCAAATATTTGTGTTCCGATAAATGCTCATGAGAAGGATGCGAGTACTATGTACCAACACATACGTGGCTCATCGCTGTTCTTAAAGATTACACAAGACATATCAATAGTCTGGTGTGTGTGTTGGGGGTGAGCTCATGTTTCCTCTTTGATTTACTCATACACGTCATACAAGCATTACTCTTGGTGGGACCTTGTAGTACTAAGGCCTTCTCCAATAGTTAGAAATTTGGTGGAGATTTTGAGGAGATTTTGTAGGTGTGATTAAGAAAGAGAGAATGAGGTGGAAGAAAAAAAAAATACAAAACAAAGTTGACAGGAAAAAAAATTAAAAATTTTTTTTAAAAAAAGGGTATAACGCGCCCAGGCGGGGGCGTGCAGTGCACGCGCCAGCCTGGGCGCGAATCTGCGCCTCACTTGCGTGAGGCGCAGTGATGCTGCCACAAGGTGGGGGCCACATGGGTTGACAAAACTTGGTTCCTTGCAGGAGAAAAATATCACAAATTTTGCTTTCCCACATTTGTTAAAACTTGATTCCTTAAATTTTAATGCCTAAGACTTTGTGCCAAATCCCACTATTGGGGAGGGCCTAACAACCTATGTCATAGGTGAACAAATTTAATAGGTTCACAGTGATTCAATAGGTTACACTTCACGTAAAAAGAGTCCCTCTCATTTTGAGAGGTTGTTCACTATTATTAGTGATACTTAATCTTTTGGTCTTTTGTGATAAATTTCACCCCTACAATCTATTGAGATGTTCATGAAGGGTAGTTGTTATTTTTTAACTAGTAAATGGCAAATTATTGTGTGGACCATGAATATAAAGTACATTTTTGTTATACTAAAAGTACATTATTTTTGTAGAGTTAATACCCAAAATTTTCCTCTGTTTTTCTCAATTTTATCCTAAACGACTTTGGTCTCATAAAGTAGTCCCAGACTTTTGTGTTATCGCTCAAAATTGTCCTCCATTAGTTAAGGTGCCAAATGGGTGTTAAGTACAGGGGCAATTTTGTCAATTCATGTTAAAGTCAATTGAAATTCATGTCAATTTTGTGAATTCATGTCAATTGAAAGGAGCTTTCTATTTAATTATTTATTCATTTATTTTTGTTTTACACACATTAACTAAAATTAAACTTGTTCCAGATATCTAGAACAATAAGCTGTGTTTCTACGCATTGACTGAGAGAAGACTTCAACATGAATTGACAAAATTGCCCCTGTACTTAACACTCATTTGACACCTTAACTAACGGAGGACAATTTTGAGCGATAACACAAAAGTCTGGGACTACTTTATGAGACCAAAGTCGTTTAGGACAAAATTGAGAAAAACTACTATAGTCAAGGACAATTTTGAGTATTAACTCTATTTTTGTATGAATGTACATTATTTGATAATATATATAAATAATGTACTTTCAGTACTTAAATAATGTACTCTAAAATAATATACTTTATGTAATATATTTTTAGCATATTAAAAATGTAATTTTTATTTATGATCCACATAGCTGTGTGAACCATGGTCCATGCAATAATGATTGCTAGTAAATATCATGAGTCATGTTAGAGCTACCATCAAATATGATATATGCTATATAGGTGTGGAGGATGGGACATCACAAGAATGTGAAGTGGGTGTTTCGATTTTTAGTTCGATTTTTTCAAATTCGATTTTTCAATTTTGAAAAAATGAAACCATTCAGTTTCAAATTTAAATTTGCTTGGGTTTCGGTTTGATTTCAGCTCAGATTTGGTTCGGTTCGAGAACTTAACATTCCCTAGTTCTCTTGTGCACATAATTAATTATTTATTTATTTTTGCTAATAATTTAAATTTGAAAATCTAAACAACAAGTCCACAATACATATTTCAAATTTCTCAATCTAAAATAAGTTTAAACTGAACCGAATAACCCGAATCAAAATAACCACCACCCCTAACAAGAACTGCAAGAGTTGTTGCCTTTACCTTGCACTATATATAATTTATATAATATATAATTGTCTCTCTAACTTGAAGTTGATTAATGAATACAAAAGTATGATGTTTAAGGTACAAGTTTATACATTACAAGAATTACACACTTGTGGAGATCAAGACATCAATCAAATTACATCTTTGCAAAGATTGAGACGTCACAAGAATTACACGTTTTTATGTTTATAGTAAGGAAATGACTGATTTTCTAACTAGTAAATTCCATAAACCATACTACAACTACCATCAAATTTAACTTTTACTCTTAAATTAGACTTCGTTTCACTTTCTTAGATAATACAAGTACAAGCTATTTCCTTTACCTTGTAAAATAAAAATTGCCTTTCCATGTAACCTGAAGTTGATTAATGTGAGTACAAAACTATAAAGTGACTTATAGTATCTTCAATAATGGAAATTAAACAAGACTTCATTTCACTTTCTTAGATAACACGAGTAGAAGCTATTTCCTTTACCTTGTAAAATCAAAATTGCCTCTCCATATAACCTGAAGTTGATTAATGTGAGTACAAAACTATAAACTTATGTATATATGTAGTATTAATGTCTGCATATGCAACTCAATTGGTCACATGAGTAAAGTTTGTAAATAATAACCCGAAATTGAATATCACCAACACCAGTGTGGGAGCCACCTATCCAAGTGAGGGGAGCTCTTTGTGCGCATAATTAAGTAAAGGTCTAGCTAGCTTCTGAATTATCATGATTTACATCTTCTCAGATGCTCTGTCAGGCCTGGGCGTAGGGCCGGCACCCATGGGGTTGGGTATTGGGAACAACAATGTATGTAGTATTGATGTCACAAATGAGCAACTTAATTTAATCTATGCTTTTATATACATATACTGAAGATGAATTAAGATTTTTTTTTTCTATTTGACTAAATACAAGAACAAGCACCTTGTGCTCAATTGGCATGTAGTGGCCACCCTTAGATGGGAGGTCATGAGTTCGAGTCTCAGTGGTGGAGATCTCGAAATTGACTCTTTGTGCTTCAACAGGTTGAGAGTTGTATTCAAAAAAAAAAAAAATACAAGAACAAGCTATATATTATTTTTATTGAATTGTAAGCATTTACCATTAAACATGGTAGAATGAAGCTAGTTTGGGGTGAAATATCAAATAAGAAAACATGAAGGGAAGTAGAGGAAAAAATGATGGGGATCAAGAAAGAAGAAAACGCAGTAAATGAATGTCATTCACACGTACCAATGAAAGGTGATGTGACAAAGAATCAAGGACAATGATACATATAAGCAGGCCAAGCAAACATTATATACATTGACAATCCAAGTGGCATGGAAATGGGCAATTCAAAATCAAATTGAAATCATCACTCTTGTGAAGATGGGAAATGTGATTAGAATAACCATTACTTGCCAACTAGCCCATACTATATATAATTCATAAACTTTGCAATCACCCCAAGCAAATTACCATTATGTGTGCATATATAAATGGGAAAATGTCACTTTTTGTCTGCTAATCATTTGCAAAGTGATTTCTATTTTTGATTCCGGTAAGATAGTTGGATTAGAAACGAGAAAAAAAGTTACTTTGTAGTATGAATATGACAAAAATGTATTCCGACCAATAGGATAAATATTCTCGTATTACACAATGCATCACATGCTCTCTTTTACACATGTTCAAGATTTATTAACAAAAAATTAACTATACATAGTAATCCTCATTAGGAAGGATAATGGCAAATAGTCTTATAATACATTTGGTTTTCGAAAACAAAATGACTCCTAACCTACCTAAACCCTATCATAATCAAAATCATCATCACTATCATCATCAAAAACCTTAACCACCCGGGGCACTACTATGTATATAAATATACACCACTCAATGATACAAGATGCACAACACAAATATGCACCATTAGGTATGCATTACCAAAAAACACACCACTAAGCTAGGTATGCAAATATACACCACACAGTGTTTGGAAATGCACAATTAGGGGTAGGGAAGTTATGGTGCATTATTTTGGGTGTGTTGTGTGTTTTTTGGTGTTTGTGTATTTTCATTGTTGTGCATTTTCCTAACTACTAGTATTGTATACCGCACCGACCGCACGGGAAGGCACGATCACATTTGAGCATACATATATATATATATATATATATATATTACATGATTGCACCAGAAGAGATATATATTATCTCTAACATGGAACATACCTAAATTAAAACCATAGGAGTTACCCCATTTGATTGAAAAGCTCCATGTGAAGCAGTCCTTGGATAGTGATAGAGGCGCACACACCTCCATATAGTGCTAGCAAGGTGAACAGCCTGCCTATTCTTGAATGATCACTTTCATGAATTATAAAAAAGCAAAAATTCTTCCAGAACAATAATGTTATATATTTTATGGTATCAATAATACCCAATGCCATTATTGGTAGAATTTGATACAATCAAGTTTTTATTCATGTTGTATTGAATATAATAAGATGTTCATCCTTCACATCTAACTGGTGCATTGTACTAATTAAGGATTGTATTAATTATGCCCTATATATATTTTACTAATGCAATGCAACTTACATGGTGTCTCAACAGAATTGGTCCCTACATATAGGGATGGCTGATAGCCACTTCATGATCATCCAAACCCCAACCAAGCAAGCTATTAAAGCCATAAAATCCAGAAAACATGGGATCAGAAACTAAACCCTCAAACCACTGGTCCGACATTCAACAGAACCATAAAAATCCTTTGGAAGAATGTCCTAAGCACATATTATAATAATCATGTATATATATTGAATATATCTTTCTATTTTGGGGAGGGGAGGAATAGAGAAGGCAAATTTTATTGTCCACACAAAACGGTCCTTTTTTTTTTTTTTTTAATGAAAATTAAAGAAGCAACACATGCTTTGTATAATTAGTTCTGTTTGTATAACATATTCAGTTTCATTTTATATATGATGTAATTTTATTTCAACACAATTAATGTTTCATTTGGCATCATACATACATCTTATTACAATGAGACCTGTTTATACACATTACAGTCTTATTACTGTTTCATTTTATATACACTCTAGTTTCATTAGAACACAACTAAAGTAGTTTCATTATGACAAACTAAAGTATCATTTTGGTATAACTACAGTTTCATTTGACAATATACACACAATATGTGAGATATGTTATACACTCATTTTGATATAACTACAGTTTCATATGACAATATACACTCAATAGTCAATATGTGAGATATGCTATACACTCATTTTGATATAACTACAGTTTCATATGACAATATACACTCAATATTTTTATACATATTGTAGTTTCATTTCAGTAAAACTAAATTATCATTTCAATTCAACTATAGTATTATTTGACAATATAAACTCAATTCAATCACTTTAATAACAATCTATGAAGCTCATGATTTTTTAGATGACAAGAAAAATACACTGCCACTACTCGAAGGTGTGTATTGGGACCTTATGACTTTAGCCAACAAAGTACCACACAATGAGGTAAACCATTATAGATTGTTCATTAGGTTATTAAGGCAAACCAAGAAAGTAAATAGACTACTTTGCCGGAAAATGAAACTTGTAACTTTGTGGTTATCAAGTTTACAGTAACACAACAGAGAAAATAAGAGATCAAAGACATACTTTGTATAGTACTAGTACTAGGTTAGATGTATGAATGAATAACGACCAAGATGTTTTTCTCACCTTGATCTCCTTCTGAGCTTCCAATTGGAACAATCAATTAATCACCATTCACCACCCAGAAATCCAAGAAATTAAAAGCAGTACTTGAGCTTTAAAACCCTGAGAAGTTTTGGTGTGGTGAGATTAATACCAGAAATAAACAACATTATTATATTAATCAAGATTTAAGTAAATTAAACCAAAAAAAAAAAAAAAAAGTGAAAGAAGGAAAATGAACATGTGAAGGAGACATACCTGGGCACAATTACTGCTATATCTGATTAAAAAAACTATCATCAGCAGCATCTTCTTCAGAACTTGAAATTGGCAGAAGAATAATCACAGTTCCACAGATCTATGGCAGTCAGCATCTATCACCACTGTCTTTTCCACCAGTCTTCATCACCCTCTCCAACCCATCCAGTTGTCAAAACCCACAATTTTATAAAAGAAACCCCCAACCCAAAATAGCATAAAGTACACCCAATTTTACCATTTCAAACCAAAAAGAAAAAAGAAGAAGAAACAATACCCACCTGATTGGACATAAAATACTGAGCCAATATATTATCACCCTCTGGACAAAAGGGTTCGATCCATGGATCCATTTCAAGATAGACTGAAGAATTGATAATAGCCGTGTATTGCTGATGCAGCATCATCAAGATTCTCACCTTCAAAAAAAAGCTATGGCAGAAAGATCCAACTCAAAACCACCTTGCCTTTAATTTGCATGTGAATCTTGATGATGCTACACCTGCAAACCACGACTGTGGATCGGGGTTCATGCATTCAAAACCTCAATACAAGCATAGATATTAAGGTATAGCCGCCATTAAAGGGTATATATAAGAACAATCAAGAATTAGTCTTGGGAAACCCTATTGTCTTTGTGGGAAAAGTATGGTGGACATTTCAAATCGTGGAAAAGAATTACTTGCTGATGAAATCCCACTTTTCTTGGATTTTAATGGGTCAAAGAAAGGAAAAATCTTTTTTTTTTTTTTTTGGGGGTGAGATTCCGGCATTTTTTGACCACATTCCTCTCAAACCAGTCCACCGGGAACACGATAAGGTGGGGATTAAAGAACACCCAACGTTTCACAGAGACCATTTGCTGGTGATTACGATGGGAATTTCATAAAAAGCTAATGTTAATATATATAAAAAAAAAAAATCTATCAATCAGTAAAAAGTAAGGCATCTAGGCATCCAAAGAACTTTGATTGATAGCGAGATGGGAGAATGAAAAACAAGAACTTTTTAGATCTAAGCGGTTCTGAGATGGAACTATGTGAGTTTATACGTTCAACGAGAGAGAGAAGGGAGAAAGGAAGAGGGGAAGGGGGAGGGGGGGGGGGGGGGGTTGCAGAGAAGTAACAAGTGGGAGAGGGGTTTGACGGCTCATGAGGATGAGATGGTTACAGTGGAAGGGGATATATATAGTCCGGGGGATTGAATATTTTTCTATATGTACATATTTCTTTATTTTTTCATTGGTTGATGCCTTTGATTGTGGGGTTATGACGTTATGTGATCCTTGAGGTAGGCAGGTAGCTGTATTCTCTCTTTAATCACGTTTTGTTTATTTATTGGTCAAATTAATTAGAAAAAATGGTACCAAAAGCTTCGTGGTCAAGCGGCATAGATGTTGCCTTCTCAATCATTGTGTTTTAATAGTATTCAAAAAATTAGAGGAAATAATTTTTTTTTCAAAGTTATATGTTAAAAATGACGGATTTTCCCCATTTATTGTTAAATAGAAATTTTTACACTTAAAAATAAGTATTTCATTCATTTTTCTTCGCCAACAAATTATTGCATATATGTAGGGATGAGTACGGTTTGATTCGAACTTAACCTGAAACTTTAACAATCAAACCGAAACAATAGGGACGATTTTGGTTACGATTCAGAATCGAAATAAAATAAAATAAAATAATTGTTGAATTTAGACTATTTTAAAAATAAATAAAGAGTTAATTCCATTTTTGGTCATAGAATTATTGGTAACAATCAACTTTTAGTCCCTTTTTATCAACACATCCACTTTTGGTCATAGTATTATTGTGATATGACCATTTTTTGTCCTCTATCAACAAAATAGTTTAAATTTTGTAAAATAAAAGGGCATTTAGATCTTCAATTATGGATTTTTTTTTAAAAAAATAAACATAAAAAATATAATGGGTCAACCTACTTTGTATAAAAAAGATCTAAATGTCCTTGTATTTAACAAAATTTCAACGATTTTGTTGATGGAGGACCAGAATTGGCCATGTCACAATAATACTAGGACCAAAAGTGGGTGTTCTTATAAAATAGGACTAAAAGTGGAATGCCATATATAAATCTAGGACCAAAAATGAAATTAACTCATAAATAAATAAATAAATTTTGAATCATATGTTCAAAACTGAAACTGGAACCGAACCAAACCAATTTATCATCATTTACCAATAATGTTTGATCATTTTCACATTTATTCTAATTCAACATATAAGTAGATATGATTGCAATTCAGTTTTGGTTCTAGTTCGCGGTTCTGGGAAATGATAAATTGGAACGGGAATCTTTTAGGAAGGTTCCAGTTTCGGTTTGAATAGCCAATTCGATTATGGTTCATGATTCTTGGAAATGATCAATCGAAATAGGAACCTTTTAGGAAGGTTCCAGTTCAAAATTTATTTATTTATTTACTTGTTTTTGTAAATTCTATTTCTTATTTTTAAAATAGTCTAAATTTAACAATTATTTTATTTTTTCCAGTTCTGAATCGTAACCAGAACCGTCCCTACTGTTTCAATTCGGTAGCAACAGTGTCCGGTTAGGTTCAAACCGAACCGTGGTCATCCATACATATAAGCAATAATTTGTTGAAGAAAAATAAATGAAATACTTATTTTTTTAAGGGTAAAAGTGTACATAAAAGGGGGAAAATCGTCATTATTAACAAAACTGAGGGGGTCAAATGTAGATACATAAATAACTCAGTGAGAAAAAATGCTATAAGCATATAACTACTATGCGGACCACAGTCCAAAAGCACATAGAGTAAATTATTATAACTCATAAAATACATTATGCCAACACATAAAACTACATTATTCTAACTCATAAAAAAACATTATCTTATCTCAGAAATTTCATTATTCTAACACATAGAGTTTCAGTACATTATACATTATTCTAACTCATAAAATACATTATCTTATTTAAGAAATTTCATTATTCTAACACATAGAGTACATTAGACATTATTCTAACTCATAAAATACATTATCTTACATCAGAAATTTCATTATTCTAAGAGCATCCTTATCAGTTGGGATATTTCGCGATTATTGAGAAGTTTTTGTAAGTGTGATTAGGAAAGAGAAAATGGGAAAAGATGAATAAAAAAACAAAACAAAACTGAAATTGAAAAATAAAAAATAAAAGTTATGCTGCGGTTAGGTGTGCCTGACGCCCCGCGTGCACTGCACGCACCCGCATGGGCGCGGCTGTGCGCGCAACGATCAGTAATTTATTTATTTTTATTGGGAACCCAAAGATCCCCAAATTTGCAGAAACAACAATTTCCTTCTCTCTCCTACTCCTCACTCCTCCAAATAAATATTTACTGTTCCAATATCTCACTATTATGCATTGATGGTGTTGCTCTAACACATATAAAGTACATTATTCTAACACATATAAATTATATTATTCTAGCACATAAAGTACATTATTCTAACTCATAAAATACATTGTCTTACCCCAAAATGTTCATTATTCTAACACGCACGCAGAGTAAGAACTTTTTTTTTAAAATCAAAACGACTGCGTTAGTTTTAGACCGTGATCCACACAGTTGTATGTACAATAATTTGCCATATTGTTTACTGATAAATAAGTTAAATGAATACGTACTGTACAACTCATTATCGTAGTATATAATTGCTTTTAGAAAAAACCTTCCCAATCCATTACAGTCACATCCTTCATATAGACAAATGAGAACTACTAATAACAGAAGTAGAACTGTCTTGCACTATATCCTGCATACCAAGGCATACATCCTCTAGTTTAAGGTATTGTAGGACATGTCTATGTAAAACCTCCATGTAGTTGTATGCAAACCCCAGGCCTAACTATTCACCCCTTGTGCAACTGCCCAATACCCCCATTATTGAATATTACAAAAATTTAAAATGTAAGTGACTCGAGTTCGAGTCAAGTTTTAATAATTGAATTAGACACATAAAATGAGATGAAATTTATACTATTCTTAGTATGAAACTATAATCTTCTTTGATTGAAAATATATTAATATAGATTGAGTTTTATTTATTTGTCTATAATAAGTAATTGTATTATAAATTTAAGAGTATGATACATTATGCATTAATGGAATTTTGTCAAAGTCCCACTTTAAACTCTTGACTATCTACTTTTATTTCGTACACCGTACTTTATTTTTCTTATTGAATCATATTACACACATATTTACAAAGAGTTTCCAAAACTCCAAGCTGTTTTTAAATAACAAAAAGATTCCTATTGCCACCGCCTCACTTTACGCATCCGGTATTTGTATTTAAACACCAGACATAAATTGTCATATTTTTATGGTAATTTTTGTATTAGTGGAGAAAGAATAAAATGAGTTGTCAGACACATTGCAACTTGAATTGATTGACACCTACAAGTCTATGCATAAGACAAAATGGTGATAAGGGGACTTTTTGAACCAAAGTATACTTATACATGAATAGGAAAACGGTCTTTACCCTATGGTTTACAAGTTGCACAAGTAAATGAATTTGGTAGCAGATTTTCAAGGATTGTGGCCGCTTTTGGATAGCTACCACTTGTTGAGTGACAACCGGCAAATTCGTATCTCAAGTTGGCACTCAACTCTCCTCATCTATAAAAGGAGGACCTCAAACTTAGAGAAAATGCCAAAAAAAATAATTTCTTGTGATCAAGTACTGAAGGCGATTGAGAAAAACTGCTTGCAAAATCTAGTCTTCTAAGTTGAAAGAAGAATCTCTTTGACTCTTTAAGAGTCCAACACTCAACAAACACCATTTTTCCAAGCTAAGGAAGTTGGAAGATCATCCTAGCAATGCGACTTGGTGATTGACCCTTGGCTAGCTCTAATCAAGTAGTGAAGATAAATTGACAAGGAGTTTTTGACTATCTTAAGGATTGCTTAAAGTTGAGTTTTAGTGGAGTTTGTGTGAGAGGGTATCCTCACACCGGATATCGTGTCTGAGGAGTCGCCGAAAGGGAGTGAATAGTAAGTGGTTAATCACAAGAATGTCTAGTGTTTGGAAGCTAGTTCAAAGAGTAAGTTGCAAAATATCCCCATATAACTAAGTATAGTGCAAAAATAGCAAGCAATTAACAAAAGTAATTGACAAATGATAGGTACGTAAAAGTAGGGGTTTGGATCAAACGTGTGATGGGTTAACATGAATCAAAGAAGATGCTACTCAATGTCAAAGTCATTAGACTTCCAATTAGAATTAGATCTCATTATTATGGTGATTAATTCAATTGGTATATTTCATCAAACATATAGTGTTCACGTCTTCTCCCAACCTCCTTTTCTGCAATATTAAAAATGTGAGTAGTGTAACCATAGTGTTGTCCTATTCTCAATAACATACAGCACACCTCCATGATTATCTTGTATGATTGAACCCTAATTATACAAGAGTCCATACAATTTACCAAACTCACAACAAAAACCCTACCAAGTATTAGTTGGGTCAAGTAATTAACTCTAAACTATAATGCAAGTCATGATTAATTAAAACCTATCTATCAAATTCATTTTCTTACAAAAATATGTTTTTCTTGTATATTGTAAAGAATGTTTTAATTAAATATACTGTTTGCTTATCGGATTTGATAATCTTATCTATTCCAAAATGAAAAAGGCCATGCACATAAAAGATTATAAAGTTGTAATAAGTGATAGCATAATATCATATTTTCAGGAAGGATAGCTTGCTTTAAAGGAATTTCGATCTTCATAATTAATTAGTAGTATTAACATGTTTTGGTAGCTAAGTACTTTTTTGTGTACTTCTTGTCAAACTCTATTGGTCGAGTTCATTGCACATAATCTTTTTAATACAGTTTATCTCTCTTGTATGATTTATGGGTTATTATACATAAAATGAGTTTACCTAGTGCACACACTTGAATAGTGGCTGTGGTGTTCTCTCTCCATGCACCCAACAAAAAATAAAGTCATGTTGCATTATCCTCTTAATTTTATTTTCTAACAATCATTTTGTTGGAATTTCTGTTAAAAAAAAAAAAAAAAAAACTACAACAATGTTACCGTCAATCTTGCAAATCTAGAAAATGAAGAAATTTAAAAAAATAGCCACCATTGCAGCATTCTAAAATGTTTATTGTGCACCATTTAAATATATTAGAACTAATATAAATTTACAATTTATTTTATTTTCTATACTCAACCTACTTAGATTAAAAATAAAATCAACATCAACATTGACAACAAAAACACTCGGTATATAGGATGTAGCCACTGTTTAAAAAAGATTTATGCAAAAAGTGTCAATAAACTATTTAACTGCATACATTGTGATGAAAATTAAAGGCAGAAGTGGTTCTCCAAGGTTTGTATCAATTCAACAAAAAGAATTTACAAAAAAAACACGCGCACGCAGACACACAAAATCAAGTACTACACTAATTCATACTAATTCCAAAAATATGAACTTCAAAATGAACATGTGTAAAATGGATATAAAAATTGTTGATGAAACTGGATACATTGCAGCATAATAAGTATTCGGACTACTTGCAGATTCATTACTATCCAGTAAACAAGTTATGAAACTAGAATAAGAGGTACTACGTACTTATTATGAACCTTCTACAAATATAATAAATATTAATATTTTGTTCTCAATACTTTCACATGAGAATCTACGACACACATCTCACACTACAAGAAACATGTAGGAAAAAAACTATCACTGTCAAATATCAACATACACTTGCAACATCAAAAGTTCATAGTACAACTAAAATTCCAGTCATATACACAAGGCAAATCCACATCTTTCTACACCATAATCTCATTGCATGAGGTTGCCCTCTATGCTGGCACCAGTAACCCAATTACACATGACACACTACCAATAAAAAAAGAAGATGACAAGTACTGAAGACGAATACAATGACAATGCTATTCAAAAGAGAATTACAAAGACTTAGAGAAATTCAAACAAATAGTACATATTTAGACTATCAATTTTAGACTATGTATTTAAACTAGTTGCAAACATTTATTGTAATGATAATTATAATCAATCTCTCCTATATTATCTTGCATTTATATACTTAAATTACTGATTTAAATAAATAAATTCAACATTCAATTACATATGCATAAATATCTATATAATTATATACTTTGAAATACTTATTTAAAAATAAACATTAGGCATTATCTCATTCTCAAATGTCCGGGGAAAACTAGTTTTTAAAATAAAAATAAATAGAAGGGGAAATAAATATTTGAGCATCAAGTAGATTCTTTATCTCAAACAGCGGAGCCTCCACCTGAAGATGGGACCCTCCGTCCGTACGATCTGATGTGGCTCTACTGCAATTGTCTGTAATTTCTGTGGGCCACTCACAGTTCAAAAAGATGCCATTCACACCCTCTTGAAACGGAAATTGTTTATTGCATTTTTATGTCTTGTTTATATAAAAAAAAGAAAATATAATTTGTATTAAAATTTTACTCCATATATTTTATGATTCTAATTTCAACCAAATAAAGAAATTAGACCAAGAAAAAAAAAGAGAAGTTAATAGAGTAGAGCCTTTGTATTAATTATTATAGGACAGACATAGAACTCAAGTGCAAATTAAAGTAGTAGCTAATATTCTCACAAGAATATGACTTTTCTTTTAATAAAAAAAGCTATTAACTATTAACTAGTAATTCGTAACAGATTAGTTTATATATACTCCACTACAAATTAATCAAATAAAATAATAATAGATATAAGTAATTCATAATGCAAATAAACTCTGTTCAACCTATATACTGAGAATGAATAATAGAAAATGAAAAACGAGACAAAACATTTTATGTGAAAATCTATAGAAAGGGAAAAATCTCAAACATTTTTAGGTTGGGCTAAGCCAAAATTCACTATTATTGTCGAATAGTAAATGTTCCGACCTACCCTACACAATGTTATTGAAATATAAAATAAATATAAGGAAAAATAATATGGTCAGGAAGCTAACTAAGGGTTCAGCCCTATGAGGTCGAGGAACTCCGGGCAAAGTGTTGCATGTTGGGCGTAAACCCCCCCCCCCCCCCCCCCCAATGAGCCACTATGGTTGGTCACGACACATGTAATATAAGTTATTGAAGTGATAGCTGGTGAGGTGACGGCGGATCGGAGTTGGCATATCTAGCCATGCTGATAAGGAAATGTACTGATATAGAGGTCAGTAAATCTACATACAAGAAGGTTGACAAGTCTACAGACGGGGTGACTGGTAAGTATATTTTGATTGATAAGTTTTCTTATACAGTGAACTTTTCGTGGTTTCTTGTTAATTTATTTACGATTATGTCACCGCAGGTTTTTTTTTTTTTTTTTTTTTTAATTTTTTAACAATACACTACCCTCAATATCTGTACATAACTATTTTTTCAACCTACTGAAGCACAAAGAGTCAAGTCAACACCGCCTCCACTACAGCTCGAACCTATAACCTCCCATATGGGAGTGCAACTTGGTACCACTAGTGATTAGTAATATTATCATATCAAAAAGACTTAAAACCACCTAAATTTCTTTCAAGTTTCTAATATGCACATACATGGCGAAAAATATAAGTTTGATAGATCATCATCTCATGAGTAGTTTGCCCAATTTACAAGTGAAATTATGATATGATTTCATATCAGTTTTGCAAGAAATTAAAGAAAGATACTTAAATTTGATGAGTTCTTCCACCTATTGAATTAGTATTTTTGGATGAACTCGTTTCTTGGATTTGAATATCTATCATTGATACTCTCATTAAGCTCATAATACATGATAAGGAAAGGGTTATTTGATGACAACAAAGTGAGTTCAAAGTGAAAGTTGTCCAAAATGATAAGTAACCATTTGTCAATAGCCTATTTGTACTACGTGCTCTATTACAATGTAATATGTATCTGTTTATATATATATTTTCTCAACCTATTAAAGCATAAAGAGTCAATGCTCCCCTGAGGTTCAAACTTGTGACATTTCATTTGGAAGAGCTACAGACGCAAATTTTACTGTGGACCGCGCATCAAAACGACGTCGTTTCGATTAATGAAAACAGACGGATGAAACGACCTTCGTTCCGCGCCATTCACTTTCAGTTTATATACACTGCAGTTACATTTCAACACAACTGCAGTTTCTTTTCAATATAACTGCAGTTTCATTCGATATTATACACTCAAATATGTGAACCTGTTATTCAATTTCATTTCAACACAACTACAGTTTCTTTTATAATACAATGCAGTTTTATTTCAACAAAATTATAATATGATTTCGATATAACTACAGTTTCATTGGAAAATATACACCCAAAAAATGTGAAACTGTTATTCAGTATCAATTTAGATACACTGCAGTTACATTTCAACACAACTATATTTACATTTCGATATAACTACAGTTTTATTCAGTATCAGTTTATATACACTGCTTTTACATTTCGATATAACTATACTTTCATTCGATAATATAAAAGCAAATGTGAGGCAGTATGTTTTGAGATGAACTGTAATATCAGTTACAGAGCTCCGTTACGATTTACGGCTGTCGTTTCTCCTACTTACTGAAACGACGTCGTTTTGTGACCATAGTCCACGGTATAACGACTGAGCCATAGAGGTGTCATTGAGCTACAAAATGTGGGGCAAAGGCATGTATTAATTAATTGTGTGATTATTAGTGAAGAAATGTATGATTTTAGTGGAAATGGGATGTTATCCACATAATAATTAAATTTTCAAAAAAAAAGAAAGAAAAGAAGTGGAAAGTAAAGTGTATGGTGGGAAGTAGTTGATGAACGGCGGCAGGGTAGAGGTAGCTAGGAGTTAGGAGAGTAATCTACGGACGGTGTGGGGACTGCGTTTGGTACAATGCGAATTGCCAAGTGAATAAAAAGGTGGATTTTGTGGGGAAGTCCTTCACGTGGAAACCACGGGATGCTGTTGGGAACAGAATTACAGAATGCAAAGCTTACCCGCCTTAACCCCACCCCTACCCCCACACAGGCACTTCTCCCGGTGAGGTGGGGTGGGGTGGGGTGCCCCCTCGTGCACGTTCCATGCATGGCCCCACCCGCCCCACGTGATCGTCCCAATCCCCTCCAACACTTTTTTTTTTTTTTTTTTTTTAAATACATTAAATTTCTGTCCAGCGCACAAAAACTCTTCATCACTTTTGATTCGTCAAATTTTTTAATGACCAGTCTTCATCACCTTTAATCGGTCTAGATCTCTTAATGACACCCCCATAAATTTAGATCGGAACAAAGTCTTAGAGTGATTGATCAGACCAACTGAATTAGCTCCACGTGAATTTTAATCAGTTTGGTAACTACAATATTTTAAATTTCACTCTCAATGAGAGCGGTCTGTTCTCGATTTATTATAATACAATTTACTTCTTTTATGTAATTTAAAATTATTATACAAGAGTAAAATTTATCCTGTATATACCATCAAATAGTGGCAATAAATTTTTTCCTACGAAATAAAAACAAGAAAGAAAGAAGGATAAGATTCATGAGAATGACGTTTCACAATATTGTTTTTTTTTTTTTGAGAGTACGTTTTACAATATTGTTAACAACATGTTTAACGTTGTTCCAACAACAGCCAGAATATTCCACCGAGTCACTACTCTCTCTCTCTCTCATTTTTCTAGTCTATGATATTTATTAAGAAAATAATAATAAATTATAATTTAAAATATAGAATATTATTAAAATTATGAATAAATATAATGGTCCTGTTTAGTAAATGGCTGTTAGCATATATAGTCGTTAGCCGATGGCCATTAGATAATTAGGTTAGAGAGTATAACTAGTTAATAACATTAGCTAGTATTTGGTAAATTAGCTATTAGCTAATAGCTGTTTGGTATAAATTTTTTTTCTCAAAAAGCTAATTAAAAAGTTGTTTTGAGTAGCTTTTTAAATTTTAGCATTTTTGAATTACAAAAAACTTATTAATCAAACACTTATATTGATTTTTTAATCAAGTCAAACAACTAATAGTGATCACATAAGTCAAAATTTATTGATAGGCTAACTATTTTACCAAACAGGGCCTGATGACATTTTAAATTTACAGTCGTCTAAATATTTTATCAATATAAATATGAGTTTTCTTAATTTTTTAAAGATTAACTTAAATACTAATCATTTCCATGTATTTTAATAATAATAATAATAATAATAATAATAATAATAATAATATTATTATTATTATTAATTTATTATTATTAATTTTCATGGACAATTTAATTTTTAAACTAGATTTAAAAAAAAAATTGAATACAACATCCGATATCCGCATTAATGTGGGGCGAAAGACTAATTCATATTCTGCCTTGTTTGCACTCGTAGAGTTTGATGTCAACTCAGAGAAATTCCTACACAGTGTTGAATAAAATAAATATAATATGGCATGTAATGACTCTCTCATATGGGAGATCATGAGATTGAAACTGAGCGGAAGTGAATTGACTTTTTGTGCTTCAACATGTTGAGAAAGTATAAGTAATAAATATGCAGCTCCAACTATAAACATAGCATTTTCGTTGAGACGAAACACATTCTTATCGTCACCCGATAAAAAAAAAAAAAAAGAAGAAGAAGAAATTGTGTCCACAAGTAGCTTGACTCACTGAAAAGTAATCAACAAAGCCCACATGATCACTGCAGAGGTAAATTGCTAGTTGCGTAATTGGGCCAAATGTTATGAGTTCGAATCTTTATCATCATGACCTGATTAAAAAGAAAGAAAGAAAGAAAGAAAGAAATTATGTGTCCACAAGTAGCTTGACTCACCGAAAAGTAATTAATTATATAGCAAAACCCACAAGACCATTACAAAGGTAAATTGCGAGTCGTGCAATCAACCCACCGAGACCTTTCATTATCCTTGGGCCTTTTTTCCATACATGTTTCCAGTGAGATTCAAACCCCCACATTGCTGCCTTTAGTCATGACATTTAGGTCAGGCGACGAATCAACTACGCTAATCCCTGAGGGGCTCCTACCTCTAATCATGCAATTACACAAGGCCAAATCTATCATTTAAGGCAAATTACCACACATATGTGTGAACCACAATCCAAAACAACATCGCTTTGACCTTTATATGTGTGTGTGTAATTTATGTGTTAAGATAATGTATTTTACGAATTAGAATAATGTACTTTATGTGTTTTTGGACCGTGGTTCACATTGCTGTGTAGACTACTGTCCACATAATAATGATTAATTATTTAATAGGTCGTGAAAAGTAAAAACAAGAACCCTAAATACATAATATATGAATGATTTGCTCATTTTTTTTATTGGACTTGAGCTTGTAATTTGCTTATCAATTGTTTTAAATTGTTGAGTTTTTATACTTCGTACAAACGAAGTTATGAGCCATGAAATATAGCGTAATATTCAGTCTTACGTAGCTCAATCATCACCACAGGTGAATATGAGGCTATGAATAACGTTGTGGTCCCCCTTGCAATTTCATCTGGAAAAATGGTTTAGATATTTTTGGCGAAACAAATTCTATAGTTTTTTTTAATAGTTGTCAAATTGAAAAATACAATCAGTTGTAAAATTAAATAAATTATTAATTTATAATTAATTAATCAAAATACTTTTCAAAAAATATGTATGATATGATTCTTTGATTAGTTGGCGATGAAAACTTGGTGGTGACAATGTTATATGTAAAATAATAATTTCTTTATTCCATTTTACCTTTCATATCTAAAACTAACTCTTTTTTTTTTCTTTTTTTTTTTTTTTACTTTTTTCTTTAGTATTTTCTTATTAATTTTTAAATTTAAATTTTTGTGCTTAATAGTACTTTTAATTAAGTTTCTATATATATAATTTTATATATACCAATACTAAACTTAATACTATAAAAATTAAATTGTAAATAATTTCAATCAAACATGGTTAAGTAAACTAGACATATAAAATGAGACAAAAAAAAAATGAACATTCCATTTGAACCTCACAAGTGTCAATAGTTATACATTAAATGTCAAGTAACTTGTAATTCAATAGCACCTCTATGACTCTTCCAAATGGGAGGTCACATGCAAGGCCGGCCCTAGGCATGTTTTCCTAGTGCCACTGCATAGGGTTCCAAAATTTGGGGGGCCCAACTGTAAAAAAAAAAATATGAATATATACATACATATATATATACTAGTTTTTCTTATGCGCGATGCGCATCAAATATGTGCCCAATATAGTAAATAATAATAATAATGTAAAATATTTTTATAAATTGGATATTTATATTTTAAAAAATAACTAACATATAACTCTAATATTTAATGTGTATAAATTATTATTATTATTATTGAAGAAGTTAAGAAAATATATGGTGGATGCATGTGCATAGTAATAATAGTGGAAAAGATAACGGAAGTTATAACGGTAGGGGTATATTTGTCCAAAATTTTATGTAGTACAACTTTTATAGCATAATGTACAAAAAAAAAACTTAACGGAAAAAACGGACATAAATTAGGGGTATAACTTTAATTCATTACATATATATATATATATATATATATATATATATATATATATATATATATATATATATATATATATATATATATATATATATAAAAGATATAATAGTATTTTTTATGTAAAAATTTTACATGAAATTTGGTGTCCAATCACTTGAAAGTATCGAATGTAAACAAGAATGGAAGTTGTTAATTTGAGTATGATTAAAAATAGACAGATCAATTTGAATGTGATTAGAATTAGGCAAGGCAATTTGGGTATGATTATGGAAGGGTGGCATAGAGATAAATTGGAATAGATTCATAGCTTTAGCACATGTAAGGGCAAATTATTTGGCAATTTCTTTGAAGATCGGAAGTCAGTCAACAATTTTTCGATAATTTTGATTTTCAAACAAGTTCACAATTTTAATTTTAGCATCTCTTCAACTCTTTATGTCTCAAACAATGAAATTGCAAAAATCAATTAATTACGGTAATACATAATTTGATAAGTTTTATTTATTTTTAACTATTTATTGAACAACATCAACAAGGTTTTCATATATCTATAATTTTATATAACTTTATTTTTGTTTCAATAGAATTTTATAATTATATTTTCTAGAAAATATGTATTTGGGTTAGGTTCGAGAAGCGTAAAAAGAAAAGAATAATCGACTATTTCAATTACTATTGTCTTTACAAAAAAAAAAAAATATTCAGTGTTGAAATTTTACTTGCGATCAAGTATCTTACATTGTAAGAGAGAGTCAATGGATTAGTTTTAATTGAAATTGAAAATGAGATTTTGAAAAAGGTTGATATCAAAAATTAGGTGTATGATTTTGCATTTAAGCATGACTAACGCAGGATAGTTTTTAAATGAAATATTAGATGTATTATTTTTGAATAGTTTATGTTTTTGACATAATTTTTAAATAATTATATATATATATATATATATATATATATATATATATATATATATATATATATATATATATATATATATATATATATATATATATATATATATATATATAGGAACGGCCCTGGTCACATGTTCAAACTCCGAGGCATTGGCTTTTTATAATTCAACAGGTTGAGAAAGCATATATTGACAGATACTACATTGTAATAGAGTCAATAGTACTAAAAAAAAGTTATACATTAAATATACTCAGTTATTGTCATGTATATTTTGTTATCTCAAAATTTTTTGAAGTGATGATTTTGGTCATTTCTATTAATATTTCATTATATTTAGATAAAAAAAATCAATAAAAGAAAGTTTTACTCTTAATATTAAATAGATGTTCTTATTGTTAGATAAGTTTATTTGACAAATCTTAAACTCGTTTTTAAGATTCTTACTCATTTTTTACTACTAGGTTGGAGTTTGACGTTTTCCAAATAAACTAACAGGAATACTAGGAACTTCTCACTTATGGGCTGTTTGGTAGTTGGGTGGAATGAGAATGATTATTAATAGTTGGGGAAGAGATGATGAAGGAAAATGAAACCCTTATTTAATAAGGATATGAGTTTTTTTGGGTATTCCAAACCCATAGTAGCATTCTCAAAATCTATCAACCAAACACTAGCAATCACTTTTATACCTATTTCTTATGCCTAAACGGCTAAACCCACCAACCAAACACAACCTAAATTGACTTTTCATTCAAATCTAACGAAATATTAACGTGTATAAAAGACCAAACTAAGAATTCAATTTTTTAAAGACTTTATAATAGTTAAAATATTGAGTCTATACTTTTAATTGAAACATAACTTTAAGGGGGCGTTTGGTTCGCGGAATGTTAGATTACCTTAGGGAATGTTAGATTGCTAGGAATGTTAGATAACTGGAATGTTAGATAACTGTGTTTGGTTTAAAATTGAACTAGGTAAATAAGACAACGGA
>CP025650.1:10606565-10662808 GCA_003576665.1 Ipomoea trifida
TTTTAATTTTGGCATCTCTTCAACTCTTTAAGTCTCAAACAATGAAATTGCAAAAATCAATTAATTACGGTAATACATAATTTGATAAGTTTTATTTATTTTTAACTATTTATTGAACAACATCAGCAAGGTTTTCATATATCTATAATTTTATATAACTTTTTTTTTTTTTGTTTCAATAGAATTTTATAATTATGTTTTCTAAAAAATATGTATTTGGGTTAGGCTCGAGAAGCGTAAAAAGAAAAGAATAATCGACTATTTCAATTACTATTGTCTTTACAAAAAAAAAATATTCAGTGTTGAAATTGTTGAAATTTTACTTGCGATCAAGTATCTTACATTGTAAGAGAGAGTCAATGGATTAGTTTTAATTGAAATTGAAAATGAGATTTTGAAAAAGGTTAATATCAAAAGTTTGGTGTATAATTTTGCATTTAAGCATGACTAACGCATGATAGTTTTTAAATGAAATATTAGATGTATTATTTTTTAATATTTTATGTTTTTGACATAATTTTTAAATAATTATATATATATATATATATATATATATATATATATATATATATATATATATATATATATATATATATATATATATATAGAGGAACGACCCTGGTCACATGTTCAAACTCCGAGGCATTGGCTTTTTATAATTCAACAAGTTGAGAAAGTATATATTGACAGATACTACATTGTAATAGAGTCAATAGTACACAAAAAAAAAAGTTATACATTAAATATACTCAGTTATTGTCATGTATATTTTGTTATCTCAAAATTTTTTGAAGTGATGATTTTGGTCATTTCTATTAATATTTCATTATATTTAGATAAAAAATCAATAAAAGAAAGTTTTACTCTTTATATTAAATAGATGTTCTTATTGTTAGATAAGTTTATTTGACAAATCTTAAACTCGTTTTTAAGATTCTTACTCATTTTTTACTACTAGGTTGGAGTTTGACGTTTTCCAAATAAACTAACTGGAATACTAGGAACTTCTCACTTATATAAAGACTAGTTTTTCAGGCCCGTCGATAATGCCCAATGTTTATTTTTTAAATAAGTAATTTAAAGTATATCAATACAAGAAGACAATGAATAATGTAGTGAATATAATTAATTAATAAATTTGAAGGTAAAGAATATTTTCATTGTAGAAAATAAAGACAATATAACTCATGAAATTATATCTCTTTTTTTTTAAAAAAAATTTTGATAATAAATACTCAGTAATTTTTATTATAGAAAATAGAGACAATATAACTAATAAAATTATATATATGTTTAATGAGGTTCGAACCTAAGACCTTTATTATAAAAAATTAATGGGTAAGTTAAAAGTTAACGGAATATTCTGTTATTAAAGTTTATACTAACGGTATGTGGGCTATTATTTAAGGGAAAAATAATACAATAGATGGTAAAGAAGGAAAATCATAAAAAAATTATTAAAATCAAAATAATATGAACCACTCGTTTAAGTAAAAATTAACACAAACATTTTTTTTTTTCCGTTAGAACCTTAATTTTATTGGCTCTTATTAAATTGTATTGTATTGTAGATAACAAGATAAAATAAAAATTTCATATTTACAGTTGTTGTTCAAGTTTTTTTAAGAGTGTGTTTGGTTCGCACATGGGAATCGGAATCGGAATCGGAATGGTATCAAATACTTGGTAAGGGTAATAGATTTTGGTGAAAGTATTTATAGCATGCTTGGTAGTTGGGTGGAATGAGAATGATTATTAATAGTTGGGGAAGAAATGATGAAGGAAAATGAAACCCTTATTTAATAAGGGTATGAGTTTTCTCATTAATAGGGTATTCCAAACCCATAGTACCATTCTCAAAACCTATCAACCAAAAACTAGCAATCACTTTTATACTTATTTCTTATGCCTAAACTCACCAACCAAACACAACCTAAATTGACTTTTCATTCAAATGTAACGAAATATTAACATGTATAAAAGACCAAACTAAGAATTCAGTTTTTTAAAGACTTTATAATAGTTAAAATATTGAGTCTATACTTTTAATTGAAACATAACTTTAAGGGTTAAATATGTCATGTTCCTTTTATTTTAAACAAATAATATTTATTTTTTGATTTCTTTATTTCACTTTTGATATTACAACTTTGACATGATACTTTTAGTTCCTAAGTTTTAATTTTTATTACTTTTTAGTGTATGACTATCATTTTTGTCACTTTGTTCATTTATTCTTTTTGTTAAGTTTTATTTTTATTACATTTGGTGTTTGATTATCATTTTTCTTCACTTTTTTTTTTTTTTTTTTGGAATAAGATAGAACATATATCTTGAACACTTGGCTAACAACGTTTAACCGTGTTTATTCTTAAACTAGGGATACCCAATATATCCCATACGTATGCCGTTGAGTCATCATGATTTATCCAATTGTTATACGGTGGACCATGGTCCAATACAACGTCGTTTCTTTTAATTAAAAGAAATTATTGCCATTACTGTGAACCAATGGCATATCATATTATAGATATGTATATTTTTAAATGAACTTGTAGTAGAATTAAAATGATACTTTAGTATTGCTATAATGAATTTATTGTATGTATAAAATGAAATAGAATAGCATGGCTCATACAAATATGTATATTGTCAAATGAACCTGTAATGAAATTAAAATGATAATTTAGTGTTGATATAATGAACCTATTATGCGTATAAAATGAAACTAGATAGCATAGACATGAATTATAATTAAAATGATACGTTAACATTACTATAATGAAACTAATGTGTGAAAAAATGAAATTTAAAAAATAGAACTCGTACAACAGTAACAAAATAGGAAAACGGTAACAATTTTGATTTTCTAAAATTAAAATCAAACGATGTGGTTTTACTTCATGGTCCATTGTAAAATTAGCGTGATTTACCATTTACTATTTTATTTAATTGGATTGGGATTTAGGGCCGTGAAAGTAAGAGAATTTTGCTTTTTATGGACAGAGAATAATAAATCATTAATTAAAATAATGGGCGCTGTTGAAAATTGATTCTCCATAAAGGAAATCGATACTTTTATTATTACTTATTTATATAATTAAATAAAAGTGATTACAACAACTTTTAAATAATTAATACATCTAATCCAGCTACAGCAAGAAGAGGCATTATTACTCTGTTTTTTTTTTTTTTTTAAATACAAGAAAAATCTATAACCACCATATATCTATTGGTATGTACTAGATAAAGTGATAAATCGTGTTCTTGTATAATAACTCACAAATTATATTGAAGAAGTAAACTGTATTAAGAAAATCATGTGCGACTTGACAAAAATAATATTGACAATAATCACATTCGTGACATTTTAATACGAAAATCATGCTCCACCACTCGACCATTCCTTTTGGACAACATAAATTAATAATCTTTCTTCACAAAAGGTTGAATCCCCAAACCATAGGGTCCCCATGCCCCGGCCCGACAGAGCATCTGATAGGACGTAAATCATGGTAACTCAATTGAACACAGAGGCTAGACATTTGCTTACTCCGCACAATGAGCCACCCTCACACTTTGAGAGATTGTTCCCACACTATCGTTGGTGAGACTCGATCCCGGATCTTTCTTCCCAAATTTCACCATTGTGATCAACTGAGCTGCACTTGCGGGCAAACATAAATTAATACTCTTGAATGATTGAATGGTTGCACTATAGATCCATTTTGAGGGCATCTACCTCACTACCTGAGATCTATACTAGATTTATATTTTTGTACACATAAAGCTGGTCGTCATTTGCTGTCTTTATCCATTTCATCGAGAGACTAATCCACCTTTTTTTTTTTTTTTTTTTGAAAGCAGACTAATCCACCTTTAATCCGCGCGTTTGTATCATCAAAAGTTGAACGTGATTAGCGTTTAATAATACACCATTAGTACGTATTAAGATTCTTTGAAGTTAAAAAGTGATCATTTTCTTGGATACATTAGTCTTATTAGTTTATTTATTAGTAATTAAGAAAAAAGAAAAAAACAGAACTCACATGATCACAGCATCATCGGATCACCATTGCAATACATTGCATTAATTAATTATGTTGATTGAAACATCCTAGTTTCCAGCTTTACAATTCTGTGTGCCGGTTTTGATCATTGCCAATAATGTTGGGTTAGCTAGGCACCAACCTGGCCGGTACGAGGATATCATTTAAATATTAATAATAATAATACTCTCTGTATTTTGGACCATACGAAATGGTTCCGGAACTTTTAATTGAATTGGTCTCAACTTTAAATTCCTTTTTCTTTTTCTTTTTTTTTTTCTTAGTTTAAATTTTATTTGTCAAGGTGTTATATTTACCTCTCTTATGTAGTTTGTAAGTAATTAATTAGTTATTACACAATAATGATGTTTAGACAAAGCACGTCCTCAACTAGTAATTGCAATTTTTTCTCATCACCCAATAAAAAAATGTAACGAAGTATTTGTTTATTTCAATTTTTATACAACTTACACAAAATTAATTTGACTTTTTTCATATAGTTAAATCAAACAATATCCTACTTGATGGATATATTAGAAATGGAGCAAACCGATCCGAGCGGACTCGAGGCCACAAGGTAGAGCCCCGTGCTCAACCCGGGTGGCCTAGGCCGAGCCCATGCTTGGGCCTCGGCCCACCAAGCCCCAAGCCTCGGCTAGGGTGCTCAGCCGACGTCGAGGGGGTATGGTGCTCGGCTGGGGTGCCCGAGGGGTGCTCAGCCGAGGGGATGCTCGGCCGGGCGCAGTCCAAATTTGTTATAACCAACTCCATCCCCTTTTTAGAGAGGCGGTTAGGTGGTTAGCTATTATATAAGTTTAGTCCTTTGTCCTGTTTAGACATCATGAAATCATGGCAATAGCATTACACACCTCTTGTAATCATCCTACACTATTATCAATATAATTTGTCTCTTTGACTTAGCGCATTATTGTTTTGCTATTACATTACCTGTTTTCATATCTATTATTCTTGTTCTTAATTATCATGTTTATTAATTCGGACCCCCGGGTTAATTAAATCCATCACTTCTAAATGCTTAACATTTAAGAACATACACCGGTTAAAATCTTGTATTTTTCGACTAGTTTCTGGTTAAATTCAATTTCCCGTCCATTTTTGAGATTTAAAAAATTCTTCATCACTATTACCAACTATCAGTTAGAAGTTTTAAAAATTCTAATAACTTCTTCGGTGATCAAACATTTGATTGATTAAATGTCGAACTTATTCTCCTAATTTATACCATAGGTGGTAGGAAAGTGGTCGAAAGTTTGAATATTAGTAGTTGAAAATGAATATTTTAATACATACATACATACATATATATACATATACGTACATACATACATACATACATACATACATACATACATACATACATACATACATACATACATACATATATATATATATATATATATATATATATATATATATATATAAGATCATATGCGAAGGAGACTTAAAAAAAATGGTTAAATCTCAGCCATAGATCTAGTCTAAATCAACAGTCCAGAATGAAGTAGAATTAAAAAACACGCAGTGTCTCCGAGTGCACATTTTTCCTCGAAGAATTAAGTTTATACGTTTTTTGTGTTCGAGTGCACATTTTCCTTCTTCGAGTGCATGCATATGTTTTGACTCAGTGCAGAGTTTCTCCTTTTGAGTGCACATCTTTATGACTCTAAGTGCATAATTTTTGCCTTTTAGTGCATATTTCTATGGCTTCATGTACATATCACTACTACAAAACATAGCTACTACGGCGGTTATTTTACACATAGACGGCGATTTTTGAAGTACCGTGTAAGTGGTGGCGTGGTAAATAAATACTTTCTACTATGGTTCTCTGTATGTTACCTATATATGGCGGTTAAAAAACCACCATATAATCATAAATATACACACCATATAGGGCGGTTCTAAGTGAGAACCGTCGTATGAAGTTTGATTTTAATAAATAAATATGTATGTATGTATGTACGGTGGTTCCTTGATGGAACTACCATCTAATGTGTATTTTATACAACGGTTTCATCTCAGAACCGCTATATATACCTGTATATACATTTTAAAATAGATTACACGGCAGTTTTCACGTGGAACTGCCGTATAATCTATTTTAAAACAAAATATGCACACATATACAACGATTGCGAGATGAAACCACCACATATACATGTGTTTAAAAAAAATATTTTATATGGCGGTTCATCGTGGCGATTTCAAGTCGGCATTGCTGGTTCTTGAGCAAAGCAGGCAGCGACTTTGGTGGCGTTCCAACAAGGCAAGACCTTCTCCGGCGTAGCGGTTTTCCTAGTGACAAACAACAACCATCAATAATGGATCTAGAACTTCTTTTTTTTGGCGACCTTCTCCTCCTCCAATGAGCTTGACGGCAATGGCGGCGACTGGTCTATCCTTTGACGGCGATAGCCACTCTATCGATCTCCAATTTCTCCCGATAGTAGGCAACAACGAACAGAGCATCGTTGTGGCGGGAGCTTCCAACTAACTCCGACCCCTCTCCGCCGTAGGCAGTTCTGATGGGCGGTGTTGGCAATGGACGGCGTTGGCATTGGATAGTGTTAGCAGTTGGACCTCTCGTCCGGCGTGTTGGTTGTTGTGGAAGCCTCATGTTATGCTAATGATGATCAGTACAAACCAAAAGAAAGATTTAGGTCTCCATTTGGATGAAAATGTGTAAGGAAAACCAGCGCAAAGGGTAAAGGAGACAACCACACCATGAAAAGACAAAAACACCCTTGTGTTGGACGACAAACTGACGGAAATTCTAACAATGGACCAAAAGTGGCAAGGGCTAAATAAGGCTGGCCGCAATGTGGCAAAAATTAATGAAGTGGACTTAAATTGACAGTGCCCTAATAATAATAGGACCAAAAAAAGAAATGATTCTAAACTAAAGTGTGTATCTTACTTGTAAACATATGGTGCAAAATAACATTTTCTTTTTCCTTCTCTAATAGTGGCAGAAAAAGATTTTGTCCTACTTTCGAAACTTGTCAATTTGGGTTGAATGGAATTTTGATCTAAAAACCATATGCATTTTTGTTTGCCAAATCAAATTGATCATAAAGAGTAAATAGAACAATTGTTATTGCCAAGGTCGATCATGAGCAAGGGTGGGTTGGGCGACTGGCGACCGCCCAAGGCCCATGCTTGAAGGGGCCATCCACACACACACACACACACACACGCACACATATATGTATGTATGTATATATATTCTTTAAGCATTTTAAATTTACCTTGAGTAGACGAACATATAGAGTAGTTGAGCAGAGGAGTTACCGTGAGGCTCGTGAGGGCTAGGGCAGCGGCATAGAGTGCTGTCTAGCTGAGGAGTGACTAGGTGAGGTTGAGGTCAGGTTAGAGGAGCGAGACCGTTAGTTGAAGGGCGTGAGGGAGACAGAGAGTAGAAAACTGTCAGCGTCAAAAGAAGCAGAAGCTGAGAATGGAGTCGTGGAGTTTGCGAATGCCATATCTCATATTGGAGAAGGCGAGAAAGTGAGAAACGACGAGAAGGAATAACCGAATAAGGGAAAGGTCAAAGGGATTAGGGATTTGTGTTTTGTGTTGTGTTTTGTAATTTATATAATTGAATTTTGAATTAGGCTATTGGATATTTAGATATTTAAATTAGGCTATGGGTAGAAATTCTAACACTAAGGTCTATGGAAGGTTGGATGGGTAGTATTAGTCCATATTATATATATTGGTTATTGGTCACCAACCAAAATCGAATGTAAAAAACTGTAGAAAAACTAAAATATCGAGTAATAAAAAAATTCTAACATCAATAATTGAAATCGATTGAAAATTGACTTTTTCGATTAGTTCGGTTATTGGACCGTTAACATATATTTTGTTTACCCCTACGATCCTATCATCTTGTACAATAAAATTCAAGATATGTGCAGACCATCTAATTAACATGAGAAAATTCACCATTACAAACCAAATCATTTTGTAAACAAAATTGTTTCTTTAAAATGTTTTGCATATTATCATTAGCATAAACATTATCAAAAGTAATAGTCTTTTTTTTTTTTTTTTTTTTCTCTATATCCCCATCTTTCAAACATTTAAGAAGTTTCTTAGTTAACTCACAGCCAGTATAGAGATGTGGCATAACACAAAATGCTAAAATCTTACTGTATAATTTCCAATTATTATCAATATAATGAGCAATCAAACAAATGTGTCCCTCGGTTGTGCATGTTGTCCAAAGATTTGAAGTCAAACAATTTCTACTAGAAACTCTTGACAACACATTCTTCAATTTGACTTTTTATCTCTCATAAAACATGTAAACATCTGTTGTAGCTGTATTTCTACTTATAAACTAATAATCAAAATTCAAATACTTATGCAACTCTCTAACCCAAGTATACTACACCCAAGAATATGAGAAATCATGATAAATTATAGTCATACTAGTCATCTCATGAACCTAATTATGATATTTTTTTTGGCACGCAACTTCCCTTCATGGTCAATAAACATATTACCACATCATGATACTGAAGTTTTTGCTTACAAGTGTTTATATGACGATTTAAAGTTGATCTTCCATACTTGTGTGACCCAGTAGTGTATTCGCTATGACAATAATGGCATCTAACTTTTTCTTTATCAGTACTTGCCGTTTTTTCAAGTATTATAAAATGATTCCATACATTTGAAGTGAGCCGTTTTTTTTAACATCTTTCTAGGATTTCATTTAAATCTCAAAGTTGAGAAGGTTGTGTTATTTCAATGCCATTTTCCGTATCAACTTGAGGTGAACTTTGTTCTTGGATTTATTATTATAGGCATTGAAGTAGTTGGATTTATTATTATAGGTATTATTTTAAGGGTTTAAAATTTTTTTTTTCGAAAACAAGGATTTAAAATTTAGTTAAGAAAACTTTGGTTAATCGGTTAACCGACCGTTTAATCGAATTTTTTTTGATTTGATTAATTCGGTAATACAAAGTTCAGTTCGATTAACGGTTAAAGCTTTAAAAATTTTGGTTAAAATAATTCGGTTAACCAAATGCACACCCCTACAAGAAATCAAACTAACAATTACACAAACTTCACAAAAGTGACAAAACCACAAAAAATTTTGTTTGTATTTTTTAAAAAAATTATAGCAATGGGGAAGTACGGAACAAAACTTACTAGTGAAGAGATGAGAGTGCATGACCACTCACGTCAATCAAACTGGTTCTATCTCTACTCATTCATTTCTCATTTCTCAAAAAAAAAAAAAGTAAATCATTTCTCTATCTCCTATTTTGGTCTACTAATTGGGCCATATCCTATACCAAACTTGAAAATTTGTATTATCCCCGAAAAAGCCCAAGCTCAAGGCCATTAGAATTTCATCGTTAAAGCCCATTTGGTATATTCGGCGTAGTGGCATTTCCCGCATACGTAATGAAGAGTATATATTATTCCTTATTTTGATTTTTGCGTTGCGTCTGAGAGCAAAAGGGGTTGTATTTAGTGAACATAAATTCATCGCATTTATTTATTCAGAAAACGTAAAATTATTATTTGTCGCAATTTTGGATTCTAGATTCTGATGGCGGAATCGTCTAGGTGAGAAAGAAATCTGAATATCTGATCGCATTTGTTTTGTAATCTTTCCTCATTTCCGAAACTATTCTAGTATATGTATAATCCTCTCTTCTCTCCGCCTAGGTTTTGGTTTTGTTCCGTTTTTCAGGTGATGTCTGGTCCGTTTTCGCCTTTCTTTCCCCACCCCCTGTTTTCTTCCTGTTTTGGCGCATTTTTCCAAGTTCTTTACTGAATTCTTGATTGAGTTTTTGCTTCTTTGGTTTGTGTATATATTTTGTTTGATCCTTTTCTTTTGATTTGTTTCCGCGGGCTTCCAGCATTATTTTTAATTTTTTTGCGGATCATTTTGGTTGTGATGCTTCTTCTTTGATTCTTTTGAAGTGTAGGGATATAAGGAGAATCTGTTGATTGGATATTGCAGAGCCGCGGATAGCTAAATTAGGTTTGCTTCCGCATCTGTAATTTTAGAATTGGTGTTTTACTTTGTTTTAGAATTGAATTTTGAGTTTTGGTTTGTTTTTAATTGAATAAAGTATATTCTTTGACTGAATCTGCTAGTTGAAATGATCTGTTTTGTCTTTTCAAGAGTTTGGAGTTTATGTTGGAGCTCATTTTATCTCTTAGCACGTTTACCTTTTTGGGGATTTCAAGTTTCTGATTGCTTTAATATTATTTGAAGCTAGGGATTAATGAATTGGATCTTAAAGTGTAGTAAATTTTATGATTTTACATTGCTACGAGCAGGTAGTGGGATCTTCGGATTAAACATGCATAGATTTCTTAGGCATGATAATTGGTTTATATTAAGTTACTCAACTTGGTATGTTTGTTGGTTATTGTGAAATTAACCTTAATGAGCTCATGTTAGAAACAACTGGAATGATTTCTAGCTTGCCACCGCTTGATGCTTTACGTGGCATAATTTGTTTTGTAACTCCTTGCCATGTAAAAAGAAAAATTTAGATACCACGTGCCGCTTGATGCTTTATGTACAGGTAGCGGGATCTTCCGGTTAAACATGCCTAGATTCCTTAAGCATGATAATTGGTTTATATTAAGTTACTCAACTTGGTATGTTTGTTGGTTATTGTGAAATTTAACCTTAGTGAGCTCGTGTTAGAAACAACTGGAATGATTTCTAGCTTGCCACCGCTTGATGCTTTACGTGCCATAATTTTTTTTGTAACTCCTTACCATGTAAAACAAAAATTTAGATACCACGTGGTACCGCTTGATGCTTTATGTGCAGGTAGTGGGATCTTCCGATTAAACATGCCTAGATTCCTTAAGCATGATAATTGGTTTATAGTAAGTTACTCAACTTGGTACATATGTTGGTTATTGTGAAATTAACCTTAATGAGCTCGTGTTAGAAACAAATGGATTGATTTCTCGCTTGCCACCGCTTGATGCTTTACGTGCCATAATTTTTTTGTAACTCCTTACCATGTAAAAGAAAAATTTAGATCCCACATACTACGAGGATGTAACTATTGGCGGTCCGACATCACTTGTCAATATAGTTTACATGTGTCCTGTGGGCATAAAAGTATCTGCTTATTGTTTTTCCATGGAAGAAAAGCGTGCACTAACATTGCTATTGCTTGTATTAGTATATATAGGTTTAGGTTGGAAACTTAAGGTTTGTGGATGATGACATTAGTACAGTTGATCAGTGTGTAACTATGTGTGTTGGTTGGTGAGTCAGCATCTCTCATGGAAAAGTGACTCATTTTTTTGATTAAAGTTTTGCTAGTCTAAACATCATTCTATGGGTGCTTACTCGCTTAGGTTAGTGTGAATTGAATGATGTTTTTAGATTTGTACATGCATTTTAGATTCTCACACAGAGATCTGTTCTTGTCAAAGAGTTTGGGCTTTGTAGGCTGCTTTCCCTCTTTCCTTTGTATTCTGCCATTGTGTATTACACTATTACTAAAATTGTTACTTCACTTGGAAAAAAAAGTGAGAAAAATGTTTTGAGAGGTCAAACTAATATTTTCTTTTTTTTACCATCATGATTCATGCGTGCATATCAATGGTTCATGTATGGTTAATTAATGATGTCATCGGCATCCATCTCTTGACTTGGAATAATTTCTGCTTGTGGAATTTATTTTTTTGTTTAATTACAAAACAATTTGCAACTTGGGCTTGGTAATGGTGGCCAAGTGTTTGCATGTTTAATTTTAGGGCATAGCTTGAAGCTTTATAAACAACCTCTTGAAGCTGTGTGAAGCTTGTGGATTTCTTGTTTTCTCATACCTGCATGGTGCTCTGGGCATCTAGCCTTTAGGAATGTCTAAAGATCTACTTCAGCAGAATGTTATAACTTATGAAAATGAATCCTTTTTTGTTAAAATGTATAATGAAACTAAGGTAAATCTGGTTCCTTGATGTGGAGCATATGCCCTAGCTTCTTCCTTTCACCTGAATGCTAAAAACTGTAAAATGATGTGGCGTCTTTACAAAATCGTTCCAATGAACTTGTGTGAATGTGGATTTCTAAAATAGCGTGTGCATCATATTACTTGTGCATTATTTCTTCTCACTTGTTTTTACTTATTCATTATACAGTTTCAATACAAATTTTTTTAAATGTCCACATTTCCATTTTGAACCACTTCAATTAATATGCACTAAATCACTAATGCATATCGTACCGAATTTTTATAAGCCAAAAGGTCTTGAGGTGGGAGTTATTGTTGCTGCAAAGTACGGAGGCACCTGTAGATTGCCTATAAAAGCATGTTTTTGTTATATCTATATATGCATAATTATTATATTTCTATGCTGTGTTACATACAAAGATCTGAAGTATCAGATGAAGTTCTCTACATGGTTTGGATTAATACACACACAGACACACACAGACTCTTCTACACAAAAGAAAGTCATGATAGCTACTATGGCATGGTGATGAGTTATGGATTCAAAGTATGAGAGGTACGATTTTTACCTCTTGTTTAGTTATGAGATGGTGTGTTTTGGGGTACTGGGATAGGAGGGTTAACTTGCATCTGAAAAAGTGAGGTTGCTAAATAGAATAGTGACACGATTAGCCTGAAGGTGTTCTATATGTTGACTTGTTTTGCTATTAATTAGGGTGTGCATAGCCATAAAGAAATGGCAAACTCGTCAATCTCTCTGAATTTACTTATAATTGTAGTAACTGAACTTTATTTGTTATCTTGTGCATTCCAATAAAGATTCAGAGTTGGAGTTAAAAGGCAACTGTTTTTGCATATTGCGTTCTTTTGGTAAAGTTTCAATTAGTTTTTGCAGCATAGATGGAACAGTGTGGTAGGTTTAATTTCTTTCCCACTTATATCCTTTGCATTTGAGACTCTTCCACCCTTGAAGCTTTTCTTTTGGTAGAAACTGAAGTGTTATGCTGATTTACTTAGTTAGCACATGATCTGAATTCAAGAGTCATGGGGTTAGCTGAAGATGTATAGAAGCGTAGTGGCAGCTTCTCATTTATGAGTTTTCAAGAAGAGTTTAACTTGTCTCTCTCCTCATTTATGAGAAATTTGTACATGTTTATGGAGCTTTTATTTACTAAATCAAATGTATACTTTCAACTATTCTAGTTAGGTTTTGTTGGATCCTCAAAAATTAAAATATACTCCGTAAATGAGTTATTTTCATTCACTCCTGAAGAAATAGTAACTTGTAAGAAAGTTGAGGCTGTCAAAAAACAACCTCACCGTTGCATAATACTTCAGAATATCTGATGACAAGGTGCGGTGTTGCACTAGTTGATTATAATTCTTATTAATGACTGAATCAATATATTTTACTTCAATTGAAATATTTTTTATTAAAAGAGTAGTTGGCTATTTGTGTTGTGCTATTCTCTATTTGTGTTTAGTATTGACTGACAAAATGGAGCAAGAGTAAGGTGGATGTAGGCCGGTATTGGTTCTTGCCTTCATGAATGTGTCTTCTTTTCATGTTCTTCTTCAAGTTGTGGCTGTGTTTTGTGCAATTGAAGAACCAATTTTGTAGTTTTTGCTGAAGTCGTGATTATTTCTTCTTGGAATCAAATCATGAAGAAATTTTCCACTGAAGTCTTTTTTGGATGTTTCTTCATCATGATGTGCTTAGAGTAAACCCCTTTCACTGCTTGCTTCTGCCTCCATAAGAAGGACAAGGGACCAATTCAGTTAATTAGGTGTTTCTTTATTGGATATGGGGGTGAAATATAACTTCAGTGACATGGTGATAGACAAAATGGAATTTTTATTGGATATACAATCAGATTTTTCAATTGGGTTTGTATTTTTGTGGTAAAGGATCTCATGCTTACGGTAGGGTCTTTTCTTAGAAACACTGAGAATTATTACTCTTTTTGCAAGTGCTCTATTCAACTTGGAAAGGATTAAGATGACTTCCATTGCTGTCTGTTAACTTGATTCATTTATAAGTTGCACAGTTGTGCATTTTGAGAGGAGTAAGAGCAATAAATAATTGGTCAAGTTAACAGAGCGTGGAAAGAGTTATGAAAAGAAGATAATTTGAGGTAACAAAGTAAGAATTGAGCCTCTAGGTGGGGGTAAAAAAGAGGGAACCAGTCAACCCAGCTAACGGTTTCTGTAAAATTTTTCAAAGAAGATATCGGTCCACTTTTTGTTTCATGTATTGTGACTCTTAAAATTCATGTGGATATTTGGTTTCATACTTTCACCCCTCTTAAATTATGCCCCTTAATTGATGAGTAGATGTTCATATGGTTACGTTCGGGATTCTTATTCATACAGTATTCTTATTCAGGTTCTTCCAATTGGAGAAGCACTGGTTACTGACAACTTACATCCTTGGCTAGTCATTGCTACACTGCGTTCAAAATGAACCGCCAATATAAAGAAGATCATGTATGTTTCGAAATCTTAATTAGTTGACTGATTGTAGTACTAAACTATTTCCTTAAACTCTTCCCTAGAATGTGTTATGTGTACAGGATGAAGTAACTGTCATGGGATTTGAAGTTCCGAGATCACCTGATTCAAGCTACAACAACGTGTACCCCGGGAATGAAGACGAGGGGCGGGAACCACCTCTATTCCCCCCTCACCTGCACCAGACCGTGCTGAACCACCCAGCAAACAGAGACCAATCTGCATCCCTCCCGTCCCCACAGAATGTGGTCCTAAACCATCTTTACATCGAGAACAGCAACCGAGAAACACCAAGAACCGTGGTGGCACTAGGTACAACGCATCGCTTCCGCTCAAAATACGTCACCGTTGTGCTTTACAAACCGGTCCCGAGAAGGGGTGGAAGCACCTGAAATTCATCCATTCATCACAATGTACGCATACTACATCTGTGTTGTGCTATTGAAGAGAGTAGTGGTAAAATTCAGAGGCGTTTCGCAGCAAAAAGATATTTGTTTCAGTGCTGCCTGCTTGCTGGTAAAATGTAGGATTTGAAATAATGATATGATGGTTTAGGAGATGTTTGACCTTCTAGCTCTATATTTTGGTGGTAGCATCTTTATGTTTCAATGATGATGATGCAGTGCTACATTGAACAAGCACAGCAATGTTGCGTTGCAGTGGAACCACTTTGTATTAGATTGATGATACCACATAACATTGATTCCATCAGTGCTAAGAAATTACTTGTATACTATATTATGCTATGGTGCTGTACATTTAACTAGATAGCCTTTTTTCATGTTTATTTGGGAAAAAATGACCTGCCCATATAGGTGAGCTTACCTATGTTGGCAATGGACTAAATTTGGTCGTTGTAGCCCCTCTATTTTTTTGTGGTGTTGGTGGTGGTGGTTTTGAAATGTGAATATAAACAAGGCTTTGTGTACTCGTAATCAAACCCTGATATGATAAATACTAGGGATGAGCAACAAAAAAGTTGGCCGATCGGAAGATTTTTTAATTTTCAATTCATAATTGTTATAGAACTAAGTTAGAAGCTTATTGAGTAATTCATGACTGATAATTGAAATAACAGAAAATTTTAATTTTCAATTGATTATTGGTTATGATTATCGGTTATGAAATTAAGCTAGAAGCCTAGGTGGGTGATTAGGGATGAAAATTCATATCAATTAGTACTTTTATTCTAAGGGTATCCCATTTTAGTGTTCTTGGCGTGGTTTAAAGGAAGCATGACTATGTGGGGAGAGAGGGTGAGGAAAGATAATATTTTGCCTTCTTCAGCAAAGACCTTGGTTTTTGCAGGAAAAGAAAAAAAAACGTACAAGAATGCGCTTGGAGTGCACTGTTGCACCCCTATAGACGCATGTTTTTCACGCACCCGTTGAAGCACTTTAGTGGTACTTGGTGTGGTTTTTGAGGAAGCACAACTGATGTGGAGGAGAGAGAGATAGTATTTTGACTTCTCCTACAAAGACTTTGATTTTTACCGGAGAAGAAAAGAGAAACGCCCAGGAACGCGCTTGGAGCACGCTGATGTGCCCCAGTGGGCGTGTGTTTCCCATGTGTCCACTGGGCCGACATTTTATCGTTGCTTTCAAATTTTTTTTTTTTAATTGTCAGAATTTATTTTCCTTTTCTTTTTCTCTTCTATTTTTCTCTCCTACTTAACTTCTTAAAATGTGGTGTAATCAAACTATTAAAGATGCTCTAAATTAAGCTACTTTTATCCCACATGTCATGCCACTTAGCCTTTTTAGTTTCAATTTTTGCAATCCTTTCATTTCTGCTATCATTTTGTTACTTTTGACGTACAGTTTAAATTACAGCCCACCTTGCGTGCCCTTTTTATTTGACAAGGTGAGCTTACTTTTCTTTTGTTTTGTTTTTAATAATAATAATAATAATAATAATAATAATAATAATAATAACAATAATAATAATTATTATTATTATTATTAAAAGTGAGATAAAATTGTAGCAATGTAGAGTAAACAATGAGATAATTATCAATATGATGATCAGTGTTGCAAAAATCCCGCCTAGGCGCCGATTAATCCCCGCCTAGGCGCTAGGCGCTGGTCGACCGCCTAGCGTATCACATTAAATGGTGGTCTAGGCGGCTGGCCGGCTAGGCGACCGCCTAGGCCGCCTAAGCGCCGCCTAAGCTCCGCCTAGGCCGCCAAAGCACCGCCTAGGCGTCGACTAGACCGACTAGGCCTTTTAGTCGGTTGATTAACTATTGTTCTTTTTTTCTTTATGGGTTATTTCACTTAAAACAACATCGTTTTGAGCGAAATAATCATAAATTGTACAATATTTAGATATTTTTTAGGTTAATATTTAATATTTTAGTATTAACTATTAAAGTATTATATAATTTATAATTATTAGTCTTTAAAAAATTAAAAATACTTAAACAAATTTTTAAAAAATAAAAAATAAAATAAAAAATACACTGACGCCTAGGCGCCGATTAATCCCCGGCTAGGCGTCCTAGGCGCTAGGCGCTCCCGAGCGCCTAGCGATTTTTTCAACCGTGATGATGATAAGACAATAAGGTCCATTTTTAAAAGTGATCGAGAATAATATATACTGATGAGATAAATATAAACTTAGGTTGCACTCTCCATTTCTTCATTTCTAACTTGATTGATACATACAATAGATAAAAGAAAGTTCATAAACAAGAATATAAGGGATAATTAATACTCTAGTCATATCATTTTATAAGGAAAGCTAGTACTTACATGATTTTTAATTGAACAAATAAGAAACATTTTTATTTCTAAATTTTCCCTTCTATTACTCCATAGGCCTTTTGGTAAAAAAATTACATAGATTCTGTTTGTAGCAACAGTTTAGAGGCCGAGTCCAATATTCTGTCGTTGGAACGTGACCATGACTTTTATAGAATTATAAATAAATAAAGTTAAGGCTTGACTAATAACTATGTTTTTGACATAGTGGTAAATGTTTGATCCTACAATTGGTATCAAAACAGGTGACCAGATAATGGAGATAAAAAAAATTACATTATTTTTATCTATTTTTGTCAACTGCAATAACATATATCAAATTGCAGTTGACAAAAATAGATAAGAATAGGCTTTTGAGTATTACAGAGCAGTAACCAAACAGTACGTCTTCCAAAGACTTTGCGATAATTATATTAAAACTCACAACACTTCATCTCCAAAGGGCTTTCAATGCTTTTGAAAGGTTAAGAAACGCTTATCAAATAGTTTATGTCTGTATCTAGGTCGACAACTTGATGATGAAGATGACGATGATATGTACAACATTCAACAACATATATATAACTGCAATACAACATCACAGAAGACTTTTGCTAAAAATATCTAGTCTAATGTGAACATTCGAGTATACATGCATGTGTATGGTTTCCAAGTTTGTATTATATAGTATTAAAATGCTAATTCATTTCTATAATGTAGCTTGCATATTTGAATTTCAAATTATCTTTTAAAATGTTGTGTTTTATCTAGAGCCGTCAAAACGGGTTTTAATCCGTTAAATTAATCTATTCCGCATAGTAAAAAGAGCAGAGCAGACTGTAAGTTTTATACCCTGCCAAATTGGTAGGCTTTTTAGTTTGCCCCACCAAATGGTAGGCTTAGGCTTTAGCTAGGCGGGCCTCCAGGGGCATCTAGTGTGTGTATGTGTGTAAATATGTATGTGTGTGTGTTGGGTAATGTTTCTATGAGAACCAACCTCAGCTCCCCATAATAAGTTATTGAGAATTAATTTGGTGCATTTAAAAAAAAAAAATGTTTGGATGAGATAAATTGGGGGAATTAAAAACGCGCGTGTACATATTAATCATTTTTATGTGTGCTATTAAGCATGTGTTGTGTGCAACATATGAACATGCTTAATATGCACATACACATCATAATGCTCCATAAGTGTGTTTTTAATTCTCCCAATTAATCTCATACATTGATATATTTTTTTAATACACCAAATTAGTTTTCATGGACTCATGAAGCGGTTGGTTCTCATATATATATATATGTGTGTGTGCGCGCGCCCCCATAATCAGGTGATGAGAACCTATGAACAAATCCAAACCATTGATCTAGTGGATCTAACGGTTGAAAATAAACAAAACTTTGTAATATTTATGAAAATGACCCCGCTTATTTTTTACTTGATTTTCCTCCATTAGATCTTGCAAATTAATGGTTTGGATTTGTCCACAAGTTCTCACCTGGGGAGTGGTTCTCATATGATTAGGATTATATATATATATATATATATATAATGTTATAAGAGTTGTACTATACAATATTTTGGTTAAAAATACCTCTATTGTTATAACTTTCATTTTCTTTTCCAACTATTGTTACCATGCACATGTATCCACTGTAGGTCTGTATATTTTCTTATATTTTTCAATGCTAATTATATATAGATAATATATATTGGAGTAATATATAAGTTATTTTCTAAAATATAAATATCAAATTTATAAAAATAGTTTACATTATTATTATATAATAATTTAAATATCTAAAATCTAAATAAATCTAAGATTTTAATATATATTGCGAAAAGTTCAACACCAATGATAAATTAGGGACTAAAAGTGAGCAAGACCATTCTAAAAAAAAAAAAAAAAAGTGAGCAAAACCAACACTTATGGACGAATTCTACAATTATCATATAACTTAGGGACGAATAGTGTAATTTTCCCTGGAATAAATTCTAGCATGTTCTAGTTCTATTGGAGATTTGGAGGAAGAAAATGTTAAAAAATTTCATTCAAATACACATCGAGAGTATCAAAAACTTTTTCTTGATTTTACATTAATTAGGGGTTGAATAATCTTGCATTCTTACCTTTGAGGCTTGTTTTAACAGAACTAAATTGAATCTTGTTATGATTGATAGGATATATCCGACGCTCGCAATACCGTAGATCCACTCGGTATGTATGTTGTATGCCGCCCAAGCCTTGTCCTGAACAGGTTTGACCTCGTTAGGGTCCAACTCGACCTGAGTAAGCGTTAAAAATAGTCGGCGGGACTTCTACGTTATTCCTAGCGCTCAGGAGTCAAGAACCGACCTGGTAAGGTTGGAAGGGCTACCCTAAGTCCGTAGCCTTCAACGATTCAAGAAATTATCCCAAATCGACTGCCTTGTCCGATCACATCCAAATAGTGCAACAGTTAGAAATCTCGTCACACGTGGACCAATTGAGAGGGCCCCACTCAAAGTCCGTGTATGTGGGGCGTGTGGCCAACATGCCGAGTTCCCAACATTTGTCCCCTCCAACTCTCAATATAAGGCATATTTAATGCCTTGTGGAAGGACTTTGGGATCTTTTCCTTTCACAATACATCTTAGCTCGGGAGCCTTTGACCCATTTTATAAGTTACCGGAGCTCGTATACTTCGTAAATTTACGTAGGGGTATTCAAAGATCTGAGTTTATGATAAGCCGCAAATTGGCCTACGATTGTGCTCTACATATTCTTATTATTGGTTAAATCTTTGGGGGTATTGTTGGTATTATGAATGACTTTTGGTGTGTTTTTTATGGTAGGGAGGATGGAGTGGGCTTAGGCATGCACAAGCTTGAAAAGATAACAATTCTGGAAGAAATCAATGCAAAATGGGCAAAACGGAAGCTCGCGAATATGGCATGGAGCAAGGAAGCAAAGAAGGAGTCCAAAGCATCCTGTAGAGGTGGTCATGGTGCGGTTCACGGCGTGAACCCCACCGCGACCACGCTAAGTAGCTTGAAAAGATAACAATTCTAGAAGAAATCAATGCTAAGCCCCGCTTCTACAAGCTGGTGGGCAGCATCACTTCAGGTTCATGGCGTGAACTTGACCATGACCACGAGCCCTATAGCGGATCCGAGGCAATTACTTTGTGCGCGAATTTTGAGTATAATAAATTGTTCCAAGCTGCTGTTTTGACCCATCTTTAGTTCCCTAATTAGTTTCTTCCTTTAGATCTTCTTCCATAGAAACTCTCCCAAACACTTCTACATTAGAATCCATCAGCCTTTGAAGATCTAGAGAATTCAACTTGTAATTGTTTTTCAATCCTCAATTATTTTAGATTTGATCTTTCTATTTCCACAATCAAATCTAAGTTTTCATTTTAATTGCAATTTGTTTTTCATTTCTAATGCTTCCATTGATTCTTTATCTTAGCTATTCAATCGTGACAATATCTAGCTAATTCTTAGGGAATTAGGATTAGGTTTATTTTTGAGGATGCTAGAATGTTTTGATTGCAATTAGGAAGTGACTTGATGTATTGACTTGATTCTTGTTGGATGTGGATTTTGTATAAAATATTGTACGGTGATGGCCACATCAAGCAATAGGTCTTGGAGGTGTTTAGTTGCCAAGAGACTAGGACTACACTATAGCCTAATCCACTTGCATTTCCCACCTTGCACCGAGAGGTAGAGCTCGAAAGAAGATGTAGACTCTAAAGTGTTTTATGAAATGTCTCATGTGTAAGGTTGCTATGAGACTATAGAGTAGGATTTTACTACTTGATAGGCCAAATAGTCCACAAGAGTGGCTTGGCAATGGAAATATCTTCCAACAATCATGATCAATGAATTACACTACTTCCTATACTTAGGGTTATTCTTTTGCATCCAATCAAGGAACACCTAGTCCTAGTCCCCTTCATTCACTCAATTGCTTCTTTACAATTACTTGTTTCTTTGCTTTACTTGTTACTTTGATAATGCTTTTGAGCCTTAGCTTTCTATGGGTCTTACGCACTTATGCTTAGCCGCGCATTGTTCAATTCCCATTCCTATTGGACTTCTGGTCGTTGAGCGATGCTGAATGAGGAAGACGATCGGGAATAGATTTTTTTATATAAATATATCTTATATATAATAAAAAATAATATAATAATCAAATTTTGATATTACTTAATTATCCAAGATTATAACAAAAACAAAAACTCACAAATTAATCTAAACATTAAATCCTTAGGAAAAGTCAGGTTCTGATACCATTATAAGAAAATTCATTCAAACATGAAGCAAAAACATAATTTTTGAAATTGATTTTACATTAATTAAGGGGTTGAACATTCTTACCCTTGAAGCGTGTTTTAACAAAAAAAATTCTAAAACCGTTCAAATGTCTGGTCTCTAGTTCGTCCAATGGTCGGGCATGCGAGAGCACAAGAATCCTAGAGATTTTATGTAAAAGTTTTTTTTTTTTTTTTTGGTAAAATCTCTTGTGTTCAAGAAATGGCAAGACTATTTATATAGTTTGGTTTGAGCCCAAATGTAGTACTCCGTACCTTTTAAAAGGTCCAAAACTACCCAAATTAAATTAATCCATTAATCATCTATTAAAGAATTAATTCAATATTGATAACCTTTTATTAATTTCTTTTAAAGCTCTTTGTATTGGCAAATTTTACTATGGAGCATGTTCCACACAGCTATGTGGACTATGATTCAAAATGGTGTCATTTCTTTTAATAAAAAGAAAGGACACCCATTCCATGTAATTAAAAATGATACTTTTTCCCCCTATGTTATGTGCTTATAGCACTTTTCCCCCATGTGTTATTAAAGTGACATTTTTTCCCCCTCACTTATTTTAAAAGTGGTAGTTTTCTCCCTTGTAATATTAAATTGGCATTTTTACCCTTAAAAATAACCATTTCATTTATTTCTATTCTCCAACCAATTATTACTAATATGTATGGAAGATCACAGTTCGATACGAACCTAATCGAACACTGTAGCAATTGAACTTAAATAATATAGACGGTTACGCTTACGATTCATAACCGAAAAAATAAAATAAAATAATTGTTGAATTTAGATAATTTTTAAATTAGAAATAAAATTATAAAAATAAATAAATAAATAAAGAAATAAGTTTTGATTGGAGGTTCAAAATCGAAATTGGAACCGAATCGTACCGATTTATCAAAATAAGTGTTTGATCATTTTTACTATATATGACTGTGGTTAAGTTCCGGTTCAAGGTTCAACAATTATTTAATTTTATTTTTTCGGTTATGAATCGTAACCAGAACCGTCCATACTATTTCGGTATGATTGCTACAGTGTTTGGTTAGGTTCGAACCGAATCGTGATCATCCATACCCATAAGTAATAATTTGTTGGAGAAGAAAAATAAATGAAATAATTATTTTTAAGGGTAACAATGTCAATTTAACATTTCAGGGGGAAAAAGTGCCACTTTAATAACACAGGGGGGAAAAAGTGTTATAAGCACATAACATAGGGGGAAAAAGTGCCATTTTCCCTTATGTTTATGTATAACATATTCAGTTTCATTTTAGATAGATTGTAGTTTCATTTCATCACAACTAAAATTTCATTTTGTTTCAACTACAGTATCATTTGACATTATTCATGTAATAGTCTTATTACAGTGAAACTTGTTATTGAATTTCATTTTATACACAATGTAGACTCATTATTACAACACAATAAATTATAATTATAATTCAACTATGGTTTCATTGGACAATATACACTCAAATTTTTGAAACTGTTATTCAGTTTTATTTTATATACACTGTAATTTTATTACAACACAACTAAAGTATCATTTTGATATAACTACAAATTTCATTTGAAAATATACACTTAATATGTGAGACATGTTATTCAGTTTCTTTTTATACATACTATATTTCATTTCAGTAGAACTAAAGTATCATTTCAATGCAATTATAGTTTCATTTGACAATATACACTCAATATGTGAGACATGTTATTCAGTTTTATTTTATACATATTGTAATTTCATTTAAACACAACTAAAGTATAATTTCAATTCAATTACAGTTTCATTTGATAATATAAACAAAATATATGAGACAAGTTATTCAGTTTCATTTTAGATACACTTTAATTTCATTTTGTTCTGAACACAAAAGAAATATAAGATTTATTAAATATAACGGCCGACATTTCTTTACTTAAAAAAACGACGTCGTTTTTGAACCGACTGTGTGGACCATGGTTGTGACACCCCAACCTCACACAGGCTGAGATAGCTAAAACTAACATAACAGCTGCCAATCTCAACCAAAACCATAACAAAACATAGCGGAAGCGAATTTAAAACTTAAGGGCATCATGCCACATCTAAGTATAAACACAGCCTAGATGCACAGGCTAAACACAAGAATAAACTAAGCTGTCATATCATAAAACTGAAATAAAATCCTCAAGGTATAAATCCACAAATATCCAAAAGTACCCAACTACTAATCAAGAGTATATCATAATATCTCGAGGCACACAGGCCTAAAACCAAAGTCTAAACAAGGCAATCTACGTCTACGCATCCTCAGAAAGGGAAACTCTAGCGCACTCTCGCGTAGACTACTCCATACCTGGAAAACACGCAAAGAACCATTAGCAAAAGAATGCTAAGCAACCACCATTCACACCCGCAAGGAGATATAGATATATAATAAGCTTGTAAATAGGTTTACACACCCATATAGAATATAAACACCAACGAACTGTGCAATAGTTCAAAACGGATACTCAACAACAATAAGCTGAACAAATCATAAGCCCAAAACTCATTCAAATAAAGCCAAAGTCCAACGACGAAAACATAAGGCAACAACGAGTCAAAACCAAGGTACCAATTGAACACGAGTGTAAGGAATAATCAAGCATAATCGAGAACAACGAGATATCAATCGAATAAACAAAGACTCATAATCAAAGAACCGAAAGCAACCCAACACCAACCGCCAAACCTCACACCAAGCATCATCCCGAACCCAATCCCAAACAGAAACCAAGTGCACAGGGGTAAAAACCCAATCACAGGGGTAATGAACCCAATCACAGGGGTAATGAACCCAATCACAGGGACCGTAGTCCAATCACAGGGACCGAAGTCCAATCACATGGGTGAATCGACCCAATCACGGGGGTAATGAACCCAATCACAGGGGTAATGAACCCAATCACAGGGGCAAAAGCCCAATCACAGGGACCTAAGTCCAATCACAGGGGTAATCAACCCAATCACGGGGGTAATGAACCCAATCACAGGGGTAATGAACCCGAATACAAACAATAGTAGCACATATAGTTCACCCAACAACTCCAATGATACCAACAACCAACATCACATACTCATACTCCAACATCATCCCAAAACTACCAAACAAAGTGTTCATCTCATCCATGAACACAAACAAACTCCCAGGTAATGGAATATCAAGAATCAATAGACCAAGAGTACAAAAAGGGGAAACCAAAGACAAACTCCCAGGTAATGGAATATCAAGAATCAATAGACCAAGAGTACAAAAAGGGGAAACCAAAGACATGAATAAATCTCCAAGACAAGGTAATAAATACCCAACAAAAGGCATGGATAAATGCTCCAAAGACATGGCAAAATACTCCACAAAACAATCCAACAATAATCAGAAACAAAGGAGAAACAACAGACAACAACATCACAGAAACAACCTCTGGAAGCAGATTCCCAGAGTACATGCGGAACACTCAGGCGGAACACAGTCCTCCGCCGCACTCCTCCGCAGGAAGGAGGCGGACCACCCCAGCGGAACACCCTCAACCGTTCAACCCAACCGCCTTGGCCTTGCGGATCACCTCGGCGGGTTACATTGTGCCGCCTTGGTCCTCCGCAAGGTCAATTACAAATCCCAGACTCCAGAGAGCAAAGCAGACACACAAGAAATGTTTCCAGAGAGTATAATCAGACCCAATACATCAACATTTCATCCAATTTAGAGGCCAAAAACATGGAAATCCAAACCATCAATGATCATACAACACTAATCAAAAGATCAAGATGAAATCCAACAAATAGATTCAACAAAATAGGCTAATCACAAGGAATTTTCAGGATTTCCAATCACCAAGAACATTATATAGAATAGGAGTGAATAAAATAGTTTTGATGGACATGGATGGTTACCTTGAATAGCTTTTCCAACTCCAAGAAGCCCTAAGCAAGATCACAATGCCCCACCTTCACCTTGATCATCTTTTCCCAAAGAACCCCAAAAGATCATCATAAGAATATGCTTAAAAGATTATCAAAAACACAAAATACAAAGGAGATCCTAGGCTAGATGAACTTACCCACTCCTAAGCAACCATAAAAGAGCAACCTTTACTTGAAAGCTTGTAGGAAAATGGAGATCAAATTTGGAAAGAAATGGAGAAGAAAATGGCGTGAGAGAGTGTAGGGAGAGAGGAAGAGGAGTGAAAGCTTTTAGGGGTTTTGATCTTCCAAATTATATACTAAGAATACATACAATATTTAGGGTGTAAGACTTTAATTGGAATTGGGCTTAAATATATAACATGATGGCTACAAGAATTAATTATATATTTTCAAGACTAGCAAAATGGGCTAATGAAATCATCCCTTATAATTAATAATGGAATTGGAATAAGAAAGCCCATAGGAATGTCTTAGGAACTTTATATATATACATAATATAATATAAGATCAATAAATTGGGCTTGTAGGAATATTTAATTACAATATTGTAAGGATCCAAATTGAATAAAAATCCCTTACAAGAATAATTCAATTAATTGGGCTCTTGAATAGAATAATTAATTTAGGCTCAAGAATGTATATATATAAGTGTATATATATTAAATTGAAGGAATTAGCCCAATTAGAATAATTAAATCGCCCAAGGAATTAATTAACAAATCGAAAGGCTTGAACGAAATTACGGGGTGTTACAATGGTCCACCGTATAACAATTGCTTTAATTTGCATTAACACAGATCATTAAAGTGTGACTTACTAGTTCATAGTCAAACCAACAACAAGCAATAATATCATTCCACACAACACTAACAACATGTCATGACTACCTAGTTGACAATGAAACTATATTATAATGAGCATTTCTGTTACAAACATCATGCAATAATATCATTCCGCACAACACTACTTGTTCTGAACTAGATAAAAGTTATGGTCAAATCCATAAACCTAATTTAAAATGTCTATTTAATAATCATAACAGGAAATCAAACTTCATTACACTTTGGTTAGAGAGTCTCATTGTAAGATTATTGAACATACTAGAACAACCTTGTTAGCTCAAGGCGGTGGATCCTTTATTGAACACACATCTTCATACAAAATTAAACTAGGTCACCAAGTATACTTGTAGCCCCATGAGGGAATACACTAGCTAACACTAGTCCACCATATGTACAAGACAATCATGTTGTCTCAAGTCAAAGTACTATTGCATATATACTTGTAACATTCAACATACCGATGACACGGATTGAAGGTAAACACCATGTGGTACGTTGCATACAATCATTGTTCAATGACTTGTTCTTTAACAATCATCCACATGTCCACTCTTTGTATCACATATAGAAAGACATGAGACTCCCAGTAAGTTTTGATAATGTGCTAGTTTTATTGAAATTCTAATGCTCAATTAGAATTCCTATGACAAGGAACATTTTACAGCATTTTATTAATAAATTCTTCATCAGTCAAATTCTTAACTCTTAAGAATAAAGAGTTATGAATTGAAGTTTGTATATGGAATAATATCAAATATTAATAAAGTCATAATAAAATAAATAAAATATTTATTTATTATAATAATTGAATTAGAATACAATGCCCACAATAATAAATGTTAGGCTTCTAGAGTACGTATACATGTCTAACATAATTAAAAAAAAAAAAAAGAAGAAAAAGAAAGTAAAGCAAAACATAACTCTCATATTCTTCTGTGTTATTTGCACGCCTAATGAATACCTTCAGGTAATGATTACGGGATTCGCTCGACAAAAAAAAATTTAAAAATTAAAAAAAAAAAAAGAAAGTAGGGTCAAGTACAATATGACTTCATATTAATCTAATATAGTGGTAAATTTTTCCTTTATTTATTTTTACAAATAATCTAGATTTGGTCAGGCTTGGGTCACACCTTGAGCTGCAACAATTCCTACTTAGAGGAAAAGCTTAGTTTAGAACTACTTAATAGGTTGCGAATTACCCTAGTTTGCTGCGTAATTTTTAATTCAATGTAAATGTATACAAATATCAAGTTAAATACCACTTACAATAAACAAAGTTAAGAACCAATTACAATGTAGTTGATTCTTGGGATATTCAGAAGCCCAATCCAGTTGGCGATGACTAATGAGCTGAGATGTGGCGAATATGGAATCCAAGTGGATCAATTATTTGTTTTTAATGTTGTCAATTAGCCACTGGAATCTCCATAGGGTATACACACGTTTGCAATGTCAACGCTTAATCCCTATATAAACGCTCATTGTTTCCCAGGATTCAGCAGACTAAAAATCCCATTTAAGTATTCTTAAACACTGATTTCAATTCCAAGAGACAAAGACATTAATGGCGGATATAGAAGGGTCTCCAGGAAGCTCCATGCATGGAGTGACCGGCAGAGAGCCGGTTCTGGCTTTCGCCGTGGCCTCCCCGATTGTGCCCACAGATACGACGGCGAAATTCGCTCTGCCGGTGGATTCAGAGCACAAAGCCAAAGTGTTCAAGCTCTTCTCCTTGGCTAATCCCCATATGAGAACTTTCCACCTCTCATGGATCTCTTTTTTCACCTGTTTCGTCTCCACGTTCGCCGCCGCTCCGCTTGTTCCCATCATCCGCGACAACCTTAATCTCGTTAAGTCCGACATCGGGAACGCCGGAGTGGCCTCCGTCTCCGGGAGTATTCTGTCCAGGCTGGTGATGGGTGCAGTGTGTGATCTCTTGGGGCCGCGTTACGGCTGCGCTTTTCTCATCATGTTAACTGCCCCCACCGTGTTTTGCATGTCATTTGTGTCCTCCGCAGGCGGCTACGTGGCGGTCCGGTTCATGATCGGATTCTCTCTCGCCACTTTCGTTTCCTGCCAGTACTGGATGAGTACGATGTTCAACAGCAAAATCATCGGGCTTGCCAACGGGACCGCTGCGGGATGGGGGAACATGGGAGGTGGGGCCACCCAGCTTCTAATGCCGATTCTTTATGACATAATCCGGCGAGCCGGGGCTACTCCGTTCAGCGCCTGGAGGATTGCTTTCTTCATTCCGGGATGGCTTCATGTGGTGATGGGAATTCTGGTCCTCACCCTCGGCCAAGACTTGCCGGACGGAAACCTAGGGTCGTTACAAAAGAAAGGTAACGTTACCAAAGACAAATTTTCAAAGGTGTTTTGGTACGCCGTCACCAACTACAGAACCTGGATCTTTGCCCTTCTTTATGGATATTCTATGGGTGTTGAATTGTCAACTGATAATGTCATTGCTGAGTATTTCTATGACAGGTTAGTTAATTGCTTTCTTTATTTTGTTTTACTCTATACATTTTTTTGGTAAGAATGTCTTTTTACTGTAACATTCAATATCTTCAAGATATTTCTTTGTAGGTATAGGTCTTTATAGTGTACCATGATTAAATCCTCTCAAATACTCTTAGGATTGGGGCGTGAGGTTCTTGGATTGAGGATTTAACTAACCTTTTGAGAAGAAAGATATGAATATGATAAGACTAATTTAGATTCTATTAGAATTATGTTAATTATTTTTAATTTGGAGACAATTTGGCTAGGTAACTATATGTTTCTGATTCAACTCTAGGTGAAAATAATCTATTAATTTAGTGAGGTATTTAAAATTTTGTGTTTTCAGGTTTGATCTAAAGCTCCACACCGCTGGGATAATTGCGGCGACCTTTGGAATGGCTAATCTGATTGCAAGGCCGTTCGGAGGATTTGCGTCGGATTACGCCGCTAAGTTCTTCGGAATGAGAGGAAGGCTATGGGCCTTATGGATCTTACAAACGATGGGAGGACTTTTCTGCTTCCTCCTGGGGCGGGCGAATACGCTTCCCTTAGCCGTGACATGGATGATCATCTTCTCCATCGGAGCTCAGGCAGCCTGCGGGGCCACTTTCGGCATCATCCCCTTCATTTCCCGGCGGTCGTTGGGCATCATCTCGGGTCTCACCGGCGCCGGAGGCAACTTCGGGTCCGGATTAACGCAGCTAATATTCTTCTCGACCTCAAAGTTCTCCACCGCATCGGGGCTGTCGTACATGGGGATAATGATCATGGCCTGCACTCTTCCGGTGACTTTGGTTCAATTCCCACAATGGGGAGGCATGTTTTTGCCAGCGTCGAAGGATGCTGTGAAAGGAACCGAAGAGCATTACTACTGCTCTGAATGGAGCGAGGAGGAAAAGCAGAAAGGTATGCACCAAAATAGCCTCAAATTCGCCGAGAACAGCCGCTCTGAGCGGGGCAGACGCGTCGCTCCGGCTGCCACGCCGGACCATTTCTGATGATTCCGTGAACTATCCAAACTCTATATTCCAAACTCTAAATTATTGTGTAATTTAATGGGTAGAAATAGAACAAATATAAAAGAAAGGCCACCAATGGAAAAGAGACATCTTTCATTTACTCACTACTCAGCCCACACAGGCTCTTTATACTCTACCTTCACCAAATGAAAATTCTATTTGGATTCTCATATTTTACCCCTAATCTTTATTTTCTTATTTAAATTTTTGATGTTGAAATTTTTTTCTTTAAAAACCAACAAGTTGAAAATAACTTATCATTGTTTTATACATTTTAGCGAGTAAAAATAAAGGAGTAAAAGTGAGGAGTATATGTAGTAGAACATTTTACCAAATATATAGCATTCATGATACAGATGGGTGTTAATTGATGGGTGTTAGTTTCTTGCAAGTAAAAAATTTAGAATGTGGTTAAATAGAATATTTAAAATTAGGGTCACACTTGTGTGAAACCGTCTCACGGATCCTTATTTGTGATACGAGTCGGGTCGGGTCAAAGCACCATGCAAATGTGATACTTATATGTGCAAATGTCATACTTATGTGCTCAAATATAACACTAATCAAGAATACAATTTTTGTTACTTAATAAGTAATGTTGACAAGTGCTCCTTACTTATAAGGGCAAATATAATACTTTTGAGGAAAAATGTACTCCCTCCGTCCCGAAATGGATGTCTCATTTGCTTTTTGCACGCTTTTTAAGAAATTAAAGTAAATGTAGTGTGCTTTCCAATTATGCCACCAACTTTTTCACTTTTAGAAATAAAAGCAATAAAGAAATGAAAAGTCATAAGGGTAAAGTGGAAAAAGTAGAATGATGGTGATGTTCATTTTTAGAAAGAGGACAACATTTTGGGACAAACTAAAAAGGAAAGTAAGACACATAAAATGGGACGGAGGGAGTAATACTTTTAAATCGAAATGTAAAAGTATTGTATTTTTTCTTAAAAGTATTACATTTACCCTTATAAGTAACAAAAATTTTATTCCTGATTAGTATTACATTTGAGCATATAAGTATGACATTTGTTCATATAAGTGTTACACTTGCATCTCGACCCGACCCGTCTCATGGTGAGACGGTCTCACACAAGTTTTTGCCTTAAAATTATTGTATTTAGTATCTTCATCTATACTGTACTTTCTCAATCTGTTGAAGCACAAAGATTCGTGAATGTAGTGGAAATCTTGCTTGCGAATTTAGTGATTACTCAACCAAGTGATCGCGAACACTTCCATGGACTGAATATTGGTATAATACTAGTGTTCAGAGCTTAACGAGATTCTTTCTTTTCAAGTTGTGTACGGCAAACCACCACCGCCATTAGTGGATCAATGGGTTGTTAAGGTGGATAAGAAGAAGATGCTAAAGGTTTTTGTTCAATGGGATTGTACATCACCTGCAGTCTGCATGCATAAGCCATCCCAATCATCAAACCCAATTTTCCTTCTATGGAAATAGGGGTAGATTGGGGCTTACATATAGCTTTTGTCCTTCAAGAACTTAGGTTGATACACCATGAAAATGGGGCAACCTTTGTTCTAATCCTTGTGGAAACTTGGATTCCTTTTGTGCTAGCTTCTAGAACCTAGGGCTAATGTTCATCCCCCAATTCTAATGTTGAATGCATCAATAGAGTAATTCATCTAGTCTAACCCATCCTTTCCAATAGAATTTAATCCTAGTTAAATCTTGTTTTCCCTTATATCCAAAACTCCAAAAATACTATACTTTAGTTTTAATCTTGATAAAAAAAAAAATGATTTGCTTGGATCCTTATGGGTTCCAAGACCTTAGTGCCTAGAAGTTTAGATAACCGCTTTATACGTGCCATAAATCCCAATCCTCGTGGTTCGACATTGACACTCATTTTCACACCCCCGCTAACCCTACATCACGGGTTAAATTAGATGTATTACTCTAATAATGCATTAACACTTAGGTTGGGGGAAGAACATTTTACCTAGGTTCTAGAGGCAAGCACAAAAAAATCCAAATTTCCACAAGGATTTAGAACAAGAGTTGCCCCATTTGCATGGTGTATCAACCCAAATTCCTAAAGAACAAACACCTTGTAGCCCCAATCTACCCCTATTTCCATAGAAGGGAAATTGAGTTTGATATTGGGAAGGCTCAAGTCTTACATCTAATTCCTATTTTGATGAAAGACTTTCCAAAGACAAACAATAATCACTACGCAATAACTATTGAAAGAAAGAAATAAAACCCAACTCAAACTCAAGAATCCTACGTGGGTGTTCAACCCCTTTATGCAATAATTGCATAGCTAGCATCAATAGAAGTAATAACCACCCCAAATAAAGGACTACTCACTCATTTGGAAGGTAATTAAACATAGCAATTTCAAGTAAAGAAACCATAAATAAGCAATAAATGTAAAGAAGAGAAAAGATGAAAAATAAACCACTTTGGTATTAAATGAAGGAGAAGAGTTTGTAAGATCCACTCCAAATCTTCAATACGAAGCTATCTAGGGTTCTAACTTTTTCACAAAATGCAGAAAATTAGCTTAAATATTGTGTAGAGTACAGAGCACACGGCCTCCCACACGGTCATGTACACGACCGTGTGGTGCCGCTGCTGAACAGAAACTCGTCGGGGGCAAACGGCTACTCACACGGCCGTGTGGGTGGCCATGTGAGGTCATTTTTCCTGCTTTTTGTCCCGCTTCGCGTTCTGCTGCTCCGATCCTCATTGAGTGAAATCTTGGCTTCTAAAATTGTTCCATTATGCTCCAAAAAGCCTCCTATTGACTCGTTGTGACCCACTTTATCTAAAAACATCAAACCACACAAACAAGTCATAGATTCCACTCAAATTAAAGCACTTTGTTAGTAAAAATCGGTTAAAGTATGGGATAAAAAGGGGTCAAGAATGAAAGGTATCACGCACACCTTATACTCATATCTACACAATGTATTAAACATATTGTTTTAGCCTGCTCCAAACCACCAACTGTTCACTCTCAAGCTATCTAATCAATGCATTTTCATAATGAGGTTCATTTTTGAAATTTAATTAGCTGCCAAAATTCGTCCGCCTAAAATTTTTGGACATTTTAAATTATATAAACTCGTCCACCAATACAGAATGGAATAATTGCATTTTATTTTTAAAATTTTATTTGTAACAATAATTAGAAAGTGATTAAAAAAATAGGGAATGAAAAAATCCCAAATCCACCATCACAGATATTAAATTGCAGTCCAAGGTGGAATTCTAGAACATCTACGTCTTAAAAGGATATGAATAGGGTGTAATCAAGCCCTATAATAATATCAATCCTCTAAAAGACTTTATGATCATAACTATATTAAAACTTACACTGCATCCCCAAAGGGCTTTCAATGCTTTTGAAAGGTTAAGAAACACTTATCAGTGTAGGTCGACGACTTGATGATGATGATGACAATGATATGTACAACAACATATAACTGCAAACTACAACCGTACATCATTGGAGACTACTTGCTTTAAAAAATTGGAAGTTTAAGTATGAACATGAGAGTTACATGCTTCTGTTAGATATTAAATTTTTCAATTTGGTGAAATTGTGGAATTATAATATGGTTAGTATGATGGGCCAACTATTACTCATCTTTTGAAGTTCAATTTTTATATATATGGTATTAAAATACATGTATGTTATTTGGTTTACGGGAAAGCTCACGGATTCTATTTCATTGTTGACTCTGCTCAAATTAAAAAACTCAATAAACATATGTTAGCAAGTTAACTAATTGACTAACTCGATCTACATGAGTTATCCCTAATAGGATTAATTATTGTAATAGTTTTCATTAGAAAAACGTTAGAAAGTATATTCAACCAACTCAGTGATTTTAGGCTAGATGGACTAATATCCCTAATTGTAACTCATTTTTTTTCTCAATTGCTTAAAGTATATGTCACATTAGCATAAAGTAACAAAAAGAGAAACATAGAAACCTATTGATGATGAGTGTTGTTTTTTCCTCTTATATCATTCGATATCCAAAATTATGAGACTAATCCAAATTTAATTTAAATCATAAGTACCCACAAAAGTTAAGTCTTGCACAAAGAAAAATGTGTCCCAAAAGTGGTTAGCATGACACTAATTGCCCATGTTGCCGGTAACTTTTAATTCATTGCAAATGTACAAAGTCAAATATTTAGTATAAAGAAGATGGAAGTAATTTAAAGAACCAATTAGAATGCAGTTGATTGTTGGGATATACATAAGTCCAATCCAGTTGGAAATGAGTAATGAGATGTGGCGAATATGGAATCCAAGTGGATCAATGTATATGTTTTTTAATGTTGTCAATTAGCCACTGGAATCTCCATAGGGCATAGGCGCGCTGTCTAAACACGTTTGCAATGTCAACGCTTATTCCATATATAAACGGTCATTATATTGTTTCCCAAGATTCAGCAGACTAATAATCCCTTTTAAGTATATACTTAAACACTGATTTCAATTCAAAGAGACAAAGACATTAATGGCGGATATAGAAGGGTCTCCTGGAAGCTCCATGCATGGAGTGACCGGCAGAGAGCCGGTCTTGGCTTTTGCCGTGGCCTCCCCGATTGTGCCCACAGATACGACGGCCAAATTTGCTTTGCCGGTGGATTCAGAGCACAAAGCCAAAGTGTTCAAGCTCTTCTCATTGGCTAATCCCCACATGAGAACTTTCCACCTCTCATGGATCTCTTTCTTCACTTGTTTCGTGTCCACGTTCGCCGCCGCTCCGCTTGTTCCCATCATCCGCGACAACCTTAATCTGGTTAAATCCGACATTGGGAACGCCGGAGTGGCCTCCGTCTCCGGGAGTATTCTGTCCAGGCTGGTGATGGGCGCGGTATGTGATCTCTTGGGGCCGCGTTACGGCTGCGCTTTTCTCATCATGTTAACTGCCCCCACCGTGTTTTGCATGTCGTTTGTGTCCTCCGCCGGCGGCTACGTGGCGGTCCGGTTCATGATCGGATTCTCTCTCGCCACTTTCGTCTCCTGCCAGTACTGGATGAGTACGATGTTCAACAGCAAAATCATAGGGCTTGCCAACGGGACCGCGGCGGGATGGGGAAACATGGGAGGCGGCGCCACACAACTTCTAATGCCGCTTCTTTACGACATAATCCGGCGAGCCGGGGCGACTCCGTTCAGCGCCTGGAGGATCGCTTTTTTCATTCCGGGATGGCTTCATGTGGTGATGGGAATTCTGGTGCTCACCCTCGGCCAAGACTTGCCGGATGGCAACTTAGGATCTTTACAAAAGAAAGGTAACGTTACCAAAGACAAATTTTCGAAGGTGTTTTGGTACGCCGTCACCAACTACAGAACCTGGATCTTTGCCCTTCTCTATGGATATTCTATGGGTGTTGAATTGTCAACTGATAATGTCATTGCTGAGTATTTCTATGACAGGTTAGTTCGTTGCTTTCTTTATTTGCTTTACTTTATATATATATATTTGTTTGTAGCTATAGGTTTTTTTAGCGTAACATTCAATATTTTTAAGACATGATAAGACTAATTCAAATTCTGTTAAAATTATGTTAATTATATATTTTCAATTTGGAGGCAATTGAGCTTGGTAACTATAAGTTTCAGATTCAATTCTAAATTAAAGTAATTTAATTAATGACCTGGTTTTTATTAGTTTACCTACTTGTAATTTTTAAGGGTCACACTTGTGTGAGACCGTCTCACGGATCCTTATTCGTGAGACGGGTCGGGTCGGGTCAAAGCACCATGCAAATGTCATACTTATATGTGCAAATCTCACACTTATATGCTCAAACATAACACTAATCAAAAATACAATTTTTGTTATTTATAAGAGAAAAAGTAATACATTTTTTATAATAAGTAAGGTTGACAAGTGCCCCTTACTTATAAGGGCAAATATAATACTTTTGAGGAAAAAAGTAATACTTTTAAATTGAAATGTAAAAGTATTGTATTTTCTCTTAAAATATTACATTTACCCATAATATAAGTAACAAAAATTTTATTCCTCATTAGTATTACATTTGAGCATATAAGTGTCACAATTACATATTGACCCAACCCGACCCGACCCGTATCATGGTGAGACGGTCTCACACAAGTTTTTGCCAATTTTTAATTATGGTTTCTCCGACAATGAGTAATTATTTTAAATTTTGTGCTTTCAGGTTTGATCTAAAGCTCCACACAGCTGGGATAATTGCGGCGACCTTTGGGATGGCGAATCTGCTGGCACGGCCGTTCGGAGGATTTGCGTCGGATTATGCCGCGAAGTATTTCGGAATGAGAGGGAGGCTATGGGCCTTATGGATCTTGCAAACGATGGGAGGACTTTTCTGCTTCCTTCTGGGGCGGGCGAATACGCTTCCCTTAGCCGTGACATGGATGATCATCTTCTCCATCGGAGCTCAGGCGGCCTGCGGGGCCACTTTCGGCATCATACCCTTCATTTCTCGGCGGTCGTTGGGTATCATCTCGGGGCTCACCGGCGCCGGGGGCAACTTCGGGTCTGGATTGACCCAACTAATATTCTTCTCGACCTCAAAATTCTCCACCGCGTCGGGGCTGTCGTACATGGGGATAATGATCATGGCCTGCACTCTTCCGGTGACTTTGGTCCAATTCCCGCAATGGGGAGGCATGTTTTTGCCTGCGTCCAAGGATGCTGTGAAAGGAACGGAAGAACATTACTACTGCTCTGAATGGAGCGAGGAGGAAAAGCAGAAAGGTATGCACCAAAACAGTCTCAAATTCGCCGAGAACAGCCGCTCTGAGCGGGGCAGACGCGTCGCTCCGGCTGCCACGCCGGACCATTTCTGATGATTCCGTGAACTATCCAAACTCTATTATACATTAAATTATTGTGTAATTTAATGGGCAGAAATAGTACAAGTTTAAAAGAAATGCCACCAATGGAAAAGAGACATCTTTCATTCTCTCACTGCTCAGCCCACACAGTCTCTTTATACTCTACCTTCACCAAATGAAAATTCTATTTGGATTCTCATATTTTACCTCTAATCTTTATTTTCTTATTTAAATTTTTAATGTTGACATTTTTTTTCTTAAGATCAACTAACTAACAAGTTGAAAATAACTTATCATTATTTTATACCTTTCAGCCAGTAAAAATAAGGGAGTAAAAGTGAGGAGTCTATGTAGTAGAACTTTTTACCAATTATATAACATTCATGATACAGATGGGTGTTATGTTGGGTAAATCTTTTAAACTAACAATATTGGTAATTGATGGGTGTTAGTTTCCTGCAAGTAAAAATTAAAGTTTAGAATGTGGTTAAATAGAATATTTAAAATTATTGTTATTTAGAACCTGTTCATTTATACTGTACTTTTACAACCTATTGAAGCACAAAGATTCAGTACCATCTCCATTGAGACTCGACCTCATGACCTCTCATTTGGAAGCGTCACTACATTCACTTACTTGTTAATATTATTTTGTAGTGGAAGTCTTGCTTGCGAATTTAGTGATTACTCAACCAAGTGGGATCGCGAACAGTACACTTCCATGGACTAAATATTGGTATAATACTAGTTTTCAAAGCTTAACCAGATTCTTTGATTTTCAAGTTGTGTACGGCAAACCACCACCGCCATTAGTGGACCAATGGGTTGTTAAGGTGGATAAGAAGAAGATAGGTACAGGTTTTTGTTCAATGGGATCGTACATCACCTACAGTCTGCATGTAGAAGCCATTTAGGAATTTAGGAACCCCTTCAACGCCTCTTTTCCAACCATTAGCCTTGAGTACAAGGCTTCTTTTGATGGGGTAGGTAATGTTACGCATCATGTTGAAGGGTTGTGAGAGGGCCAAGAGACAAGTCTAAATAGGAACATTTGTAATTTAGATTTTGATGATACCAAAAGTTAGGAATTTTTTCCAAATAGTTACTTTTCGGATAGTCAAGTTAGTCCAAATAGGTAACCCGAATGGTTACGTTTCAGAGAACGTAACCATGAAGAGACCTTGAAAAGTTAAAGATCAGAAGAGTTCGGGACAAAGATATGCTAAGAGTTCAAAACTGAAATGTTGCAAATTAAATGCCGAATGACGAAAGAGTTTACCTTTCGAAGAGAAGAAATTTTAAAAAGGAACGAATGATAAGGACAACCATTCGTAACCGAAAGGTTGAAAGTGTTAAGGTTCGAAACATTAACTCTATTAATAAAAGTTTACCACTAAAAAAGGACTACTCAAGACATTCTGGGTGCGTTTACTAACTGGAAATTTTCTCTAATTTTCTGGAAATTTTGAAAACTAGAGAACAGAAAACAGAAAACATGTTTACTAGCACAGTTTTCTATTTTGAAAACAGGAAATAATTTTTCAGTTTTCTAGAAAACTGAAACACTATAAAAAACTGTTTTCTAAATAGAAAACAGCATCAGCTATTATCTATTAGACTATATATCATTATAACCACATTCTCACCATTATAACCTTACATATTTATTCACTACTATGATTACATTTATATCATATTCTTTTAATTATCATTATCTTCTATTTTTTCTATTTACATTATTTATTTAAACATAACTTATTTGATTATGCTTAAAATTATACATCATTCACATTATCTAAATTAAAAATTGAAATCTATACCACACTTTATATTTTGATTGAACTCAATTGATTATTGGTTTTGGTCTAGATATCATATATCGAAATTTCACACATATATTACTATATTAGAATTCAAAATAAAAATTATATATTACCTACATGTCATTCAAATGAATATATCCAAACATATTTTAAATATTAGCTCAAAAAATATTAATATTATCTAAACTAAATTTTTTGTGGACTTAATAGGTTATTGGTTCAAATATATTTTTATTTATGTTATATACATATATAAATTAGGTCCGGATATCAAATGTAATTTTTGTTTTTTACATATATTGGACTTCAAAATAAAATATATATTTATTCTATTTAAACCAAATATATCTTAAAATATTTTAAATATATGTTCTAAAAATAACTCGAAATTAAACTTATTGTTAATTTTATAACGTTAATTTGAAAAAATAAATTTGAAAAAATATGTGTTAGTAAACAAGTTTTCTAAACAGAAAACAAAGAATGAAAAACAGAGAATGAAAACTAAAAAAATGAAAAATAGAAAACAGAAAACAATTTTCTGTTAGTAAACAGACCCAGATGTGCCAACATTTCGAATCCTTAAACCGCTAATGCGTTATTATGTAATTTCTCAAGCAAAAATACAAACCAACACAATATCGCCTTATACTCGTATCTACACAATGTATTAAACAGATTGTTTTAGCTTGCTCCAAACCACCAACTGATCACTCTTAAGCTATCTAATCAATGCATTTTCATAATTTCATCTCCTAATATCTTATCACATAGTGTAATTTCAAGTCCCCACACCGGTTTAATTTACATTATCAATAAGAGAAAGGTGTTATTTTTAATTTCCTTTTTATTTTATTTTTTGTTTGAATAGTTTTCTCTAGATATCTATAAGTGGTTGTCTATATAACCGCTTAGATTAGAGCCAAAAAGGATACATTAAAATTTTTTATCACCGACTAAGTCAACAGGAATATAATTTAACCAGCCAATTCTTTTTCAAATTTTTATTTTGAGTTTTCCACAAATATAATTTAAAAAAAAAAAAAAAAAAAAAAGTGATCTAGATTTCTTGAAATCTAGACAAATTAAATTTCCAATTTTTTTTTTGAAAATCTAGAAAGGAAAATTATTTTTTTAACTACTCACTTAAAAAAAAATCTTCTTCTTAATGAGGTTCAATTTTGAAGTTTAATTGCCTGCCAAAATTTGTCCGCCTAAAATTTTTGGACATTTTAAATTATATAAACTCGTCCACTAATACAGAATGGAATAATTGCCTTTTATTTTTAAAATTTTATTTGTAACAATAATTAGAAAGTGATAAAAAAAAAATAGGGAATGAAAAAATCCCAAATCCACCATCACATATATTAAATTGCAGTCCAAGGTGGAATTTCTAGAACATCTACCTCTTAAAAGGATATGAATAGGGTGTAATCAAGCCCTATAATAATATCAATCCCGGCCTCCAAAGACTTTATGATAACTATATTAATTAAAACTTACACTGCATCCCCAAAGGGCTTTCAATGCTTTTGAAAGGTTAAGAAACACTTATCAGTGTAGGTCGACGACTTGATGATGATGATGACAATGATATGTACAACAACATATAACTGCGATATAATACTACAACCGTACATCATTGGAGACTTTCTTTTAAAAATTGGAAGTTTAAGTATGAACATGAGAGTTACACGCTTTTGTTAGATATTAAAATTTCCAATTTGGTGGAATTGTGGAATTGTAATATGGTTAGTATGATGGGCCAACTATTACGCCATCTTTGGAAGTTCAATTTTTATATAGTATTAAAATACATGTATGTTATTTGGTTTACAGGAAACTCAGTACTTGTATCGTGGACCGCGGTCCACAGTGCATTGTGGACCGTGGTCTCAAAACGACGTTGTTTCAGTAAGTGGGAGACGGAGCCCGTAATTGACACTACAGTTCATCTCAAAAGATACTACGTTACATTTGTTTTGATATTATCGAATGAAACTGTAGTTATATCAAAATGTAACTGTAGTTGTGTTGAAATGTAACTGCAGTGTATATGAACTGATACTGAATAACAGTTTCACATTTGTGTTTTATATTATCGAATGAAACTGTAGTTATATCAAAATGTAACTGTAGTTGTGTTGAAATGTAACTGCAGTGTATATGAACTGAAAGTGAGTGGCGCGAATTCATCCGTCTGTTTTCATTAATCAAAACGACGTCGTTTTGATGCACGGTCCACAATGCATTGTGGACCACGGTCCACGATATAATTTGCGCGGGAAAGTTCACGGATTCTATTCGTTGACCTACTCAAATTAAGAAACTCAATAAACATATATGTTAGCAAATTAATTGTTCGACTAACTTGACAAGAGTTATCCTTGTTAGGATTATTTGTAATAGATTTTGGCCTTGTTTGATAAATGGCTCTTAGCTGATAGCTGTTAGTTGATTGGGTTAGAAGACATGATTAGTTGATAACATTAGCTGGTTGTAGAAATGTGTTAGATAAATGAGCTGTTAGCTGTTTGGTATAATTTCTTTTCTCAAAAAGCTATTTGAAAAGGTTGCTTTGAGTAGCATTTTCAATTTTAGTATTTTGGAGTTACAAAAAGCTTATTAACCAAACATTTACATTGATTTTTTAACCAAGTCAAACAACTAATATTGGTCAAATAAGCCAAAATTGATTGATAGACTAATTATTTACCAAACATGACCTTTGATAATGTACAAAAGTAGTGTATAAGGACTTTAGACCTCTCTTTGTAATTGTAAATCTAGATAGGGTTCGTCATCTATCCATCTGGAAGGAAGCAACTTTGGAAGAATGCAACCGAGAGTAAAGGAATCATATCGGAAGAAGTTCAAGGCCAAAAGAAATGTTGAGGGATCTTCATTGGAAACAAAAGACATTCAATGCATGTTTTCATCCTAAGTCTAAGGAAGCTTTATTGAAGAAATTTTAAGGAATATCAACTTCGAAAAGATTTCAATCAAGGAAAAACAAAAGAATGTTGAATAGATACAACTTATCTGACAACTAGGAGTCTATGCATGAGACAAATTAATGATAAGAATGTAGGAGCACTTCTTTTTTAATTTGGAGTTCTTAATTATATGCTCAAATAGGAAAATGATCCTTACCCTATGGATAATCAAGCTGCACAAGTTAAGGGACATGACAGTGAATTTTAGGGAATTGTGGTAGCTTTTGGACGACTATAACTTACTGAAGTGACAACTAGCAAATTCAAATTCAAAGTTGGCACTCATTCTTCATCTTTTATAAAAGGAGGTCCCCAAGTTTAGAATATAGAGGTTGATACAAGCAAATACGAGCTGACTACAAGTTGATTAAATTGCCAAAAGCACTCATCAAGAAATCTGTTTGGTTTCTCAAAGTCCAATCCAACACTCATCAACCAACCATCTTTTAGTTGAGGATGTTGGAAGATCATCCTACCAAGACTACTTAGTGTGTGAACCTTAGCTAGCTCTAATAAGATAGTGAAGAGTATGACGACTTAGTGACTGATGACCCCTATTTCAATGACTATCAACTCGGAAGAAGTTGTGTGTTGGCTTCTTATCACTTTGTATTTGTAACAATACTTAGTGGAACTTTCTTGAATTAAGGGGAACAGTGGAGTAAGAAGTGTACGTTTTCCGAACCACTATAAAAATTTCATGTGTCTTATATTTACTTTCATTGCTTATATTTTGTTTGATCTGTGGATTGACCGCATAGTTACACACATAAACATGTTCAAATAAAGAAAACCTAGCTACAAATCTTTAGGCAAGCTAAAGACTTCTTTGCGATGAGACGACGTGTTTCCAAACTTTTCTATTAAAACTCTAATATCTAAATTCAAGCTCACAAAGTTATTAGAAAAAGTTTTCAATAGAAAAACGTTATAAAGTCCATTCAACCAACTCAGTGGTTTTAGGCTATATTGATTGATATCCCTAATTGTAACTCACTTTTTTCTTCTCAATTGCTTAAAGTATATCACATTAGAATAAAATAACAAATAAAGTAAAATGTAGAAACCTATTGATGATAAGTTGTTTTTTCCCGTATATCTTGCACAGAGAAAAAATGTGTCCCAAAAGTGTCTAGCATGACACTAATTGCCCATGTTGCCGGTAACTTTTAATTCATTGCAAAATATCAAATATTTAATATAAAGAAGATGGAAGTAAAGCACCAATTACAATGCAGTTGATTCTTGGGATATTCAGAAGCCCAATCCAGTTGGCGATGACTAATGAGCTGAGATGTGCCGAATATGGAATCCAAGTGGATCAATAATATATATGTTTTTAATGTTGTCATTTAGCCACTGGAATCTCCATAGGGTATACACACGTTCGCAATGTCAACGCTTACTCTCTATATAAACCATTACTTCCAAAGATTCAGCAGATTATACTCTCATTAATACTCCCTTTTAAGTATCCTTAAACACTGATTTCAATTCCAAGAGATAGAAGGACATTAATGGCGGATATAGAAGGGTCTCCTGGAAGCTCCATGCATGGAGTGACAGGCAGAGAGCCGGTTCTGGCTTTCGCCGTGGCCTCCCCGATTGTGCCCACTGATACGACGGCCAAATTTGCTCTGCCTGTGGATTCAGAGCACAAAGCCAAAGTGTTCAAGCTCTTCTCATTGGCTAATCCCCACATGAGAACTTTCCACCTCTCATGGATCTCTTTCTTCACCTGTTTCGTCTCCACTTTCGCCGCCGCTCCGCTTGTTCCAATCATCCGCGACAACCTTAATCTTGTTAAGTCCGACATTGGGAACGCCGGAGTGGCCTCCGTCTCCGGGAGTATTCTGTCTAGGCTGGTGATGGGCGCGGTGTGTGATCTGTTGGGGCCGCGTTACGGCTGCGCTTTTCTCATCATGTTAACTGCCCCCACCGTGTTTTGCATGTCGTTTGTGTCCTCCGCTGGCGGCTACGTGGCGGTCCGCTTCATGATCGGATTCTCTCTCGCCACTTTCGTTTCCTGCCAGTACTGGATGAGCACCATGTTCAACAGCAAAATCATAGGGCTTGCGAACGGGACCGCCGCCGGATGGGGGAACATGGGAGGTGGCGCCACCCAGCTTCTAATGCCGCTTCTTTACGACATAATCCGGCGAGCCGGGGCGACTCCGTTCAGCGCCTGGAGGATTGCTTTCTTCATTCCGGGATGGCTTCATGTGGTGATGGGAATTCTGGTCCTCACCCTCGGTCAAGACTTGCCGGACGGAAACTTAGGATCGTTACAAAAGAAAGGTAATGTTACCAAAGACAAATTTTCAAAGGTGTTTTGGTACGCGGTCACCAACTACAGAACCTGGATCTTTGCCCTTCTCTATGGATATTCTATGGGTGTTGAATTGTCAACTGATAATGTCATTGCTGAGTATTTCTATGACAGGTTAGTTCGTTGCTTTCTTTATTTTGTTTAAATTTATACATTTTTTGGTAGGTATATGATTCTTAGTGAAAACAATATATTAATCAACTTGATTAATTACCTATTTGTGATCTTTACTCAATTAGAATCACTTTTTTTTTTTTAAACAATTAGAATCACTTAGATAATAATTTTGTGTTTACAGGTTTGATCTAAAGCTCCACACCGCTGGGATAATTGCGGCGACCTTTGGAATGGCTAATCTGATTGCAAGGCCGTTCGGAGGATTTGCGTCGGATTACGCCGCTAAGTACTTCGGAATGAGAGGGAGGCTATGGTCCTTATGGATCTTGCAAACGATGGGAGGACTTTTCTGCTTCCTTCTGGGGCGGGCAAATACCCTTCCCTTAGCCGTGACATGGATGATCATCTTCTCCATCGGAGCTCAGGCGGCCTGCGGAGCCACTTTCGGCATCATCCCCTTCATTTCCCGTCGGTCGTTGGGCATCATCTCGGGTCTCACCGGCGCCGGAGGCAACTTCGGGTCCGGATTAACGCAGCTAATATTCTTCTCGACCTCAAAGTTCTCCACGGCGTCGGGGCTGTCGTACATGGGGATAATGATCATGGCCTGCACTCTTCCGGTGACTTTAGTCCACTTCCCGCAATGGGGAGGCATGTTTTTACCTGCGTCGAAGGATTCTGTGAAAGGAACCGAAGAGCATTACTATTGTTCTGAATGGAGTGAGGAGGAAAAGCAGAAAGGTATGCACCAAAACAGCCTCAAATTCGCCGAGAACAGCCGCTCTGAGCGGGGCAGACGCGTCGCTCCGGCTGCCACGCCGCCTAATGTCACGCCTGACCGTTTCTAATAATTCCGTCAACTATCCAATCCAAACTCTATATATTCTTGGAATCAAATACACATTATTATATTATTGTGTAATAATGGGTAGAAATATAAAATGCTACCAAATAGGCAAATATAATCCACGATTCAATTCACATTGTTATCTGCAATATTTTGTGCTTTGAGTTTTATGTTGGGTAATGTTTAAAACCAACAATATTGGTAACTGATGGGCGTTAGTTTCCGCAAGCCAAAAATGTATTGTAGAACTAAGGTTAAATATACTTTTTCAAATCATTCTTGTTAGTGTGCAGTTGAAGTCTGGTTTAATTTGCGAATTTAGTGAAATGTTTGCAGTTTGTTTGATTAGAAATGCATTGATGTGCTTAGTATATTATATATGAATCACAAAATATAAAGACCGCAATTAAAGAGTTTAGAAAGAGTATATATTTTTTTAGTGTACATGGTTCGATTAGTAGTGTAATATCTCTAATTCACCATTCTATTTAATGCCAACAAAGAGGGATTTCACAAAGCACAAGAGTGAGTTAGTATTGCCTCAACTGAGGCTCGAGGCTCGAACCCACCACCTCCCGTATAAAGGGAAGGGTTTGATGCCACTGAGGTCCTTGGCAGTTGAGGTCCTTGGCACTGAACCCACCACAAAATTTTTGGCCCTTTTATTTAATATAATATCATCCACCAATATCGCAGAATAATTACTTTTTATTTTTAAATTTTTATTTTAAACTAAATATATTTCCGTCAATTTTGAATATGTATAACAGTAAAAAAAAATTCGTTTTTTAGTAATATTTATTTGTAACGATAATTAAAAAGTGATAAAAAAAAATAAAATTAGAGGATGAAAAATCGCAAACCCCCATCACTTATACTCCGTATTAAATTGCAGTCCAGGGTGGATTTTCTAGAACATCTCCCTCTTAAAAAGGATATAATCACTAATCAAACCCTAAAATAATATCAATCCTCCATAGACTTTGTGATAATTATATTATTAGAACTTACGTACACTTCATCCCCAAAGGGCTTTCAATGCTTTTGAAAGGTTAAGAAACACTTATCAAATGGTTTGTGTCTCTGTGTAGGTCGACAACTTGATGATGATGATGACAATGATATGTACAACAACATATAACTGCAAGGCTACAACCGGGCGTACATCATAGGATACTTGCTTTAAAAAAATGGAAGTTTAGTATGAACATGAGAGTCTACATGCTTTTGTTGTATATTAAAATTTCCAATTTGGTATAGTTGTCGAATTGTAACATGGTTAGAATAATGGGCCAATTAATACGCATTATTTGGAAGTTTAAAAAATAGTTCTCTAATTGTGTATTATTTTCAATTTTTATAACAACCCACGAACCATACAAAAGATGTAAACCGCATTAGGAAGATTCAGTGTGACGGACTCGACTGAGAGTGTGTCGACAAAAATAGCTAGAACTCGTGACTTTCTAGTTGATTTCTATTGTATTACGTGCTTATTTGGATTTTGGGTTATCTTTTCTTAAATTAAAGTTGTGTTTATCCTTTATTAGCTGTTTAGAATTTTAGATTACTATTTCAAATAAGTGAGGTAGCTACGGTGAGCTTGGGTATTTTGTCGTTCTCTTGCAGTTGGGAGTTATGACACGTAATATGCAATCACAAGCAAGCAACTAGGCACTAGCACTAAGAAATTAATAAGAAACTAAGCAAACAACGAGTTTAAGGCAACCTTAATTAAGCAAGATAACACAAACACATATTAACAAGATATAAACACGAAATAAAGAATATTTAGGACTCAAGCTAGTAGGGAAAAACAAATAACCAAGAAATCAAGCATGTAGGTATCCTAATCTAAAGCCACTTTCGTAGCAAATAAACAAGGATTAGAACAAGGAATTGTCCCCACTCTCATGAAGTATCAATTCCAAGTCAATCAAACACACAAAGCAATGAAGCATGGTGCAATTTAAACCATAAAATCAAAATAGCACAAAATAGTCACAAGACTTGGTGTTGTGATCGAGATAATATTTAAAATGGTTCCTTAACTATTTCAAAATTTTTAAATTGGTCATTAGCTGTCAATTCATCGACAATAAATTGAGTAAATTTTTTCATAGTCGATGAACCATTTTGGGTGACTTAGTAGTTAATTGATAACTAATTTAAAAATTATGACATAGTCAAGATACTATTTTGGGTATTATCTCTACCTATTCGTTAAATAATATTTGTTTAGAGGTAAATATCTATGCAGATTGGATATGATGGTCAATGAAAAAAAAAATCAAACTTTTATATTGATAGATAAATAAATTTTAGTCTAAAATCAATTTTATGAAAGTATTTGTGTGCGGTCTATGTCTATTTGTGCCATAAACTATTGCATTAATTAGCTTAACAAATGAGGTATATATGATTATTCCCAGAATTATTATATTATCCATATCCCTACTTTTGTTTTATTTTCGTTAAAGTAATTAAGCAAATTCAATTAAATTTTGGTGGAGCCCATTTAGCTAATCTATATCTATATTATACTTCGTATTAGCATTCTTTAACCCTGATTTCCTTATTACGAACAACTTGATGCAAGCAATTTAAAAAAAAAATAGTGAATTATTATATTGACTATGCAACTTATTTTCATACCCTCTAATATTTGTACTCCGTACTTATGATGAATACTAGTTTTATACGCGCATTGCGCGAATGGGTTAATGCCCAATTTTACATTTAAATAAATATTTAAAAGTATATCAATGCAAGATTATATAGGAGAAGTTTATACATGGGTAATTGAATGTCAAATTTTTTTATTTAAATATCTAACTCAAAGTATATGAATCCAATAAGATAATATAGAAAATTCATTATAATTATTACTAAAATAAATGTTTGCAACCTTGTAAAATCGATAGTCTAAATATTTGGTCAAAAAATGATAGTCTAAATAAATACTACTTTTAATTTGATTTTTTTTAAGTGTTGTTAATTCTCTTTTGAGTAACATTGTCATTGATAAAGAGAAGGGTTTGATGCCGCTGAGGTCCTTGACAGTTGAGGTTTATTTTAATTTGTGTTTGAAAATAGACAACTTTGGACACTTAAAATATAATAATCAAGAAAATTCTTGAAAGCTTATAAAATTTGTGGGTTTTACTTAAAAAGCTTTGCTTATCTCTCTTGCTTGTAGTATTCTCAAAATTAGTGAATGTTATCTCTCTCCTAAGTTTGAAGGAGTCTTCTATTTATACCTGAAGTAGCTTGCATCTTTTACTAGATTCAAACAAAACCAAATCTTTCCATTGACGCTGATCTTTAGTAAGTGAATAGGATTATTATCGAGAAAATATCATTTTTAGTCCCTCAACTATAATACATGTATCAATTTTGGTCCTTGACTATTAAAAATTTCAAATTAGGTCCATGACTATTCAATTTGTATCACTTTTTGTCCTTGACTATTAACATTTTCAAATTAGGTGCATGACTATTCATTTTGTATCACATTTGGTCCTACCGTTAAATTTTCCGGCCAAATTTCCAGTGAAGTCATCGGGGGTGATCGGCGTTTTCTATTTTATTATTATTATTTTTTATTTTTAAGTTTTTTTTATTTAAAAGTTACGGAGTATTAAAATAATTTTTAAAATAAAAATTAAATAATTAGTCGGTCACCGGTGTTTTCGCCGGAAATTTGGCTGGAAAATTTAACGGCAGGACCAAATGTGATACAAAATGAATAGTCATGCACTTAATTTGAAAATGTTAATAGTCAAGGACCAAATATGATACAAATTGAATAGTCATGCACCTAATTTGAAATTTTTAATAGTCAAGGACCAAAATTGATACATATATTATAGTTGAGGGACTAAAAATGATATTTGCTCTTAGGTGTCTATTGTTTGACTATAATCTGCTATTAATCTTATTGCTTTTACGGGGTGTTTGGTTCACGGAATAGGCAGGGAATGGCATTGCATTCCCAGTAATAGCCTATTCCGTTGTTTGGTAAGCAGTTTTATTAAATGCATGTCAGTTGTTATTCCTCATGTATGCCCGGCCTAATCAATCAGCTACTAATTTTGGAACCTCAACTGATAAACTTTTCTTTATCGACTCTTGAATCCTAATTTTTACAAGATAATGTTTGTTGTCGTCTTTAATTTTACCATTTAAGAACCTCTTCTGGCTTAATTAGAGTCTGTCGTAGAATAATCTTGAGCATATATTTAGCATTTGACCGCTCTATTAGTTGTTGGGGCAGAGGTTTGGAAGGACGAGTCCTGCAATTAAGCTTAAAATTGACCCACCTACAACTTTTGGCCCTTTTAATTAATATAATCTCATCCACCAATATCGCGGAATAATTACTTCTTATTTTTAAATTTTTATTTTAAACTAAATATATTTCCATCCATTTTGAATATATAACAGTACAATTTTCTTTTTTAATAATATTTATTTGTAACGATAATTAGAAAGTGAAAAAAAAAATAGAGGATGAAAAATCGCAAACCCTCATCACTTATACTTCGTATTAAATTGCAGTCTAGAGTGGATTTTCTAGAACATCTACCTCTTAAAAGGATATAATCGAATAGGGTGTAATCACTAATCAAACCCTAAAATAATATGTAATCACTAATCAAACCCTAAAATAATAGCAATCCTCCAAAGACTTTGTGATAATTATATTATTAGAACTTACGTACTACACTTCATCCCCAAAGGGCATTCAATGCTTTTGAAAGGTTAAGAAACACTTATCAAATGGTTTGTGTCTCTGTGTAGGTCGACAACTTGATGATGATGATGACAATGATATGTACAACAACATATAACTGCAAGACTACAACCGGGCGTACATCATAGGATACTTGCTTTAAAAAAATGGAAGTTTAACTATGAACATGAGAGTCTACATGCTTTTGTTGTATATTAAAATTTCCAATTTGGTATAGTTGTGGAATTGTAACATGGTTAGAATAATGGGCCAATTAATACGCATTATTTGGAAGTTTAAAAAATAGTTCTCTAATTGTGTATTATTTTCAATTTTTATAACAACCCACAAACGATACAAAAGATGTAAACCGCATTAGTGATGTCTGCTATTTTGTACAATTATTCACCCCTTATTCTAGTTGTTTTGAAGGTTATTTTCTGTATCCTAGTGAAATTGGGAATTATTTGTGTGTTATATTGTCCAAGTGCTGAAATATCTACAAGGAACAACAAAGAAAGAATATTGGACAAGTTCTGGAAGAAAAGGGAATTACAATGAAGAATACAAGTTGGAAAAGAATTAGAAGATGACTAATGGGCCAAGGCCCATCTACCTCTTATATATTTGACCTATTCTCTACAATTAAAGGAGGTTCCCTTACAGAGTTCTAAACCCTAGTTTTTAGTTTATATTTTCCCCAGCATAATTTAGACTAGTTTTACATTAGATTATTTTATTTCAAGATTGAAATCAAAGATTGAAGTTGGATTTGTTATTTATCAGATAAGTTTCTTTTCCCTTTTAATTCTTGCAATGTTTATGGTTATTTATTCTTGCCTTGTTTTGTTTACTCCCATCATGCGGGAGTAGTTCGTTTATGGGTTTGGATTAGGGATCCATTGTTAATCTTGATGTTCAATTGGTAATTAATTGCATAAAGGGATTGAATCTTTTACCTAGGGTTTATGTTGATTTGGGGATTTCTTTGTACTTGTTATTGATTGATGGCCACAATTAATTGCTAGTCTAGGAGAGGGATTCATTACAACGAAAGTTGGATGGAGACCTCGAGCCTTACCAATGTCAACCCAATTTTCCTGCTATGAAAGTAGAGGTAATTTTGGGGGCTTACAATGCTTAGGTGTTTAAGGTTATAATTGATGCATCACGACAGTGGGGCAATTTTAGCCTAATTCTCTTATTGATTACGAAAGTAGCTAAGTAGAATTCTTTTGTGCATTGCCCATATATCCATTGGTTAATTATTCTTTCCCTAATCCTGAGTTGGTTGGAACATCAAGATTACAATCCCCTAATCTGGCTCATACCTTTTATCATATAGTTTTCACCTTAATTAATTGTTTTCTTTTATTCCACATCATTCAGTCTCTGTTACTTGGATTCTATAAATTCACATACTCTAGTGCCTGGTAATTCACACAGTTTCGTGCCATAACACCAATCCTCAGCGGAACGACATTACACCCTTTTTACACTCATCATTTGTGCAATCAATTAGGAAGATTCAGTGTGACGGGTTCGACTGAGAGCGTATCGACAAAAATAGCTAGAACTCGTGACTTTCTAGTTGATTTCTATTGTATTACGTGCTTATTTGGATTTTGGGTTATCTTTTCTTAAATTAAAGTTGTGTTTATCCTTTAGCTGTTTAGAATTTTAGATTACTATTTCAAATAAGTGAGGTAGCTACGGTGAGCTTGGGTATTTTGTCGTTCTCTTGCAGTTGGGAGTTATGACACGTAATATGCAATCACAAGCAAGCAACTAGGCACTAGCACTAAGAAATTAATAAGAAACTAAGCAAACAACGAGTTTAAGGCAACCTTAATTAAGCAAGATAGCACAAACACATATTAACAAGATATAAACACGAAATAAAGAATATTTAGGACTCAAGCTAGTAGGGAAAAACAAATAACCAAGAAATCAAGCATGTAGGTATCCTAATCTAAAGCCACTTTCGTAGCAAATAAACAAGGATTAGAACAAGGAATTGTCCCCACTATCATGACGTATCAATTCCAAGTCAATCAAACACACAAAGCAATGAAGCATGGTGCAATTTAAACCATAAAATCAAAATAGCACAAAATAGTCACAAGACTTGGTGTTGTGATCGAGATAATATTTAAAATGGTTCCTTAATGATAAGTGCAAAAGATGCCACGGTTGTAAGGTCGTTCTAGGGCCACGTTGCGCTTAATCGGTAGTTTTTATGCTTGTTTTGGACTCGAATTGCATTAATATGCTTGATATTGTCAATGGACCTTAATCCACACTTGGGTAATCATTTTGTAGGTAAAGCATGGTGCAAAAAGGTGGAAAAGGCATGGATTTCGAAGATAGATTCACAAGCCAAAAGTGGAAAAAGGGACACAGGGCACGGACGCGCATCGGACGCGCGTCCGCCCATGCGTCCAGATATTGCCCCGCAGAAGTTCGCACAAGCAGAGCCGAAGTCTGCTGTGGACGCCCGCCGGACGAAGAGTGGACGCCCGCGTCCGAATTTCGGCTCTCTGAAGTTGAGATCAGTCTGTTGAGGACGCACGGAGGACGAAGGACGGACGCCTACGTCCAGATATCAGCTCTCTGAAGTTCATGAGCTCTGCTGTGGACGCAAGGCGGACGCGGGTCGGACGCCAGCGTCCGATTTCCACCCCTCAGAAGTTACGAAGCAGCGCAGCAGAATACCCATTGGACGCGCCTCAGACTTGGCGGGTTGCGCGATTTAAAAAGGGCTTGGAGCAGTTTTCCAGAGGAGAATCATTCATTTTTCATCTTAGCTCATCTTAGGAAAATTCTCTCTCTAGAATTAGGTTAAAATCCTGTCCATTCCACACTCAATTTCCAATCAATTTTCATTTCAACTAGCTAGAATTAGAGAGATCTTCACTTCAACTTTGGATTGCTCAAGCTTATGTCAAGATTCCTACTACATTCAAGTAACATTTCCAATTTCTAGCTCTATAATTCAATTTCTAGCTAGCTTTTGATTTGTTTAGTTGTTTTGATCTTGAATTTTGTTTTTGATCTTGAATTGCACTTTGAATTTGATTCTAGTTTTCTTCCTTGTGATCAATTGCAATGATGATTTTGATTCTTAGAATGATTGGCTAAAACTCCTTGTGGTTTGGATCAATTGAACTTGTATGTATCTCTTGAATGCTAAATGTCTTGAATTATGGTTTGAATGATGCTTAATGGATGCTTGATAGTGTTTGGAGTGTTTGTTTGGACTCTAGGACAATTTGGCCGGTTGTTTTAGGGAATTAGGGTTAGAATCACTCACCTATGAGAGTAGGGAGTGAGTTAGACCTCTCCAACCACTTTTCCTTCCACCTTTGAGAGAAGGGGGATTGGAAGACAAATTAAGCACATAAGGTGTTTGCTAAAATGCCTCTTTGAACTTAGGAGTTATGAGAGTATCCCTATTGTGAAGAAGAGAGTCCTTTGACCATGAGAATGGCTTAGGTGTTTGTGGTTTTGTCTCAATTACATCCCTCAAGTGTTGCCACACCGTAAACCCCTAGGAAATCAAGAGCCTACATACTTGCTAGATTGATCCAAATCCTTTTCCACATAGATTGTTTCTTACTCATTTACCTTAGTTTGCTTATCATAGCATGCCTTACACACCTACCTTTTTAGGATTAGCTTTCAAAAACTAGGCACCCTTATGACTAATTCCTTGCTTACCAACTCCCTCCTTGCCTTTCCTTGAGACCGACACTCGGGAACTTCTTCCCGTTTTAACACTTAGTTCTTTCCACCTCCCGCTAAAACACAACTTTTCACTTAACTATTTCAAAATTTTTAAATTGGTCATCAGCTGTCAATTCATCGACAATAAATTGAGTAAATTTTTTCATAGTCGATGAACCATTTTGGGTGACTTAGTAGTTAATTGATAACTAATTTAAAAATTATGACATAGTCAAGATACTATTTTGGGTATTATCTCTATTCGTTAAATAATATTTGTTTAGAGATAAATATCTATGCAGATTGGATATGATGGTCAATGAAAAAAAAAATCAAACTTTTATATTGATAGATAAATAAATTTTAGTCTAAAATCAATTTTATGAAAGTATTTGTGTGCGGTCTATGTCTATTTGTGCCATAAACTATTGCATTGATTAGCTTAACAAATGAGTTATGATTATTCCCAGAATTATTATATTATCCATATCCCTACTTTTGTTTTTATTTTCGTTAAAGTAATTAAGCAAATTCAATTAAATTTTGGTGGAGCCCATTTAGCTAATCTATATCTATATTATTCTTCGTATTAGCATTCTTTAACCCTGATTTCCTTATTACGAACAACTTGATGCAAGCAATTTAAAAAAAAAAAATAGTGAATTATTATATTGACTATGCAACTTATTTTCATACCCTCTAATATTTGTACTCCGTACTTATGATGAATAAATTAACATCAAAAGCAAACAAAAATGCATATAAGTCGTACACATGCGATCTCATGCCCAACAACACTAATTGGTTTTTAAGAAAAAAGTTGTACACTAATTCCAAACTTAATTTTCGTACTAAATACATACAATAATTATTCTTGCTGACATAAGTATGACTAATTCATACTTATGCCTCTTGTGGGCTTAACCTTTAACTTGTTTAATTAATTTTTCTTTCACCTTTTTGCACGGTCTTTGCGCAATTGCGCGTATAATAATCGTTAACATAATGAAATTGAAATTCAAAAATATTACAATATTGTAGGTAAAAATATTGTATTTTAAAAAATAAAAAGTAATAAATTAAAGATATATTTGTAAATTGTAATTTTCATAAGCACTGCAAGTGTCTAAACAAAATGTATGTGTTACTTCTTGAATGGAAAAAAGTTCAAATAGACTCATTAACTATATACAAAAAAATCAATTAGACTCATGAACTTTAAAATATTACAAATAAACAAGTTAACTTGTCATTTTGGTGCATCTAGATGCAATAGCAAATTATCTCTAAGTCAAAACTAATAAATTTTTAACGTGTCAAGTGACATATCAAAATAAAAATAAAATACATGTATACTAATATTTTATTTATAAAATTATTACTCCATATATAAAATATTTTACATCATTCCCTTTTTAACAGCAACATGCTGGTTACAATAAAAAGGACTTGATTGCATAGTTTCATTAAATTTAAGTGTTTAATATATTATAACTTTTAAATTTAATGGGCATAATTATTTTTTTTTATAAAGTTTAGAGGATTTCCTTACTGGAATATAACATTTTTAAATGTGATGTTTAACTCTTTTAGAATATGTCAAAGATCTTGTGGTTTAATGGCACAACCTCACTGGAGTCAACTGTTTACTATTTGTGCTTCAGTAGGTTGAGAAAGTTGTTAAGAATATCTAAGGTTGCTTTAAATGCCATTGTCACAAGTAATATATTTTCTTTGTCGTCTCATTTTATTTATCTTGTTTACTATTTAATGGCCAATTCAATTTTTCTTCTTTACTATTTATCTTGTATATATTAATACTAAATTTAATAGTATAAAAAATTGATTTGAAAACAACTCAAGTTGTCCATAAAATCAGAGGGATGACGTATATTATTGCAATTACATTGAGAGGTAAAAAAAAAAAAACATAAAGATGCAGCAAATCCAGTGAATTTGATTCAAGGAATATATAGTTTCAATTCATCATCGAATCATCAGAAACGGTCCGGTGTAACGTTAGGCGTCATGGAAGCCGGAGCGACGCGTTTGCCACGCTCAGAGCGGCTGTTCTCGGCGAATTTAAGGCTGTTTTGGTGCATACCTTTCTGCTTTTCCTCCTCGCTCCATTCAGAGCAGTAGTAATGTTCTTCCGTTCCTCTCACAGCATCCTTGGACGCAGGCAAAAACATGCCTCCCCATTGCGGGAAGTGGACCAAAGTCACCGGAAGAGTGCAGGCCATGATCATTATCCCCATGTACGACAGCCCCGACGCGGTGGAGAATTTTGAGGTGGAGAAAAATATTAGTTGCGTCAATCCGGACCCGAAGTTGCCTCCGGCGCCGGTGAGCCCCGAGATGATGCCCAACGACCGCCGGGAAATGAAGGGGATGATGCCGAAAGTGGCCCCGCAGGCCGCCTGAGCTCCGATGGAGAAGATGATCATCCATGTCACGGCTAAGGGAAGCGTATTCGCCCGCCCCAAAAGGAAGCAGAAAAGTCCTCCCATCGTTTGCAAGATCCATAAGGCCCATAGCCTCCCTCTCATTCCGAAATACTTCGCGGCATAATCCGACGCAAATCCTCCGAACGGCCGTGCCAGCAGATTCGCCATTCCAAAGGTCGCCGCAATTATCCCGGCGGTGTGGAGCTTTAGATCAAACCTGAAAGCACAAAATTTAAAATAATTACTCATTATCGGAGAAACCATAATTAAAAATTACAAGGAGGTAAACTAATAAAAAGCAGGTCATTAAATTACTTTAATTTAGAATTGAATTGAAACTTATGAGTCATTACTTTAAATGTGTAGATTTGAAATCATTTGGACAAAAATGTGTCAATTAAAAACCCTAGACATATATATGTAAAGTACCAATCCCATTACCTTCTTTTCAAAACCCTATTTGAAAAGAAG
>CP025650.1:10663110-10679336 GCA_003576665.1 Ipomoea trifida
CGACATGCAAAACACGGTGGGGGCAGTTAACATGATGAGAAAAGCGCAGCCGTAACGCGGCCCCAAGAGATCACACACCGCGCCCATCACCAGCCTGGACAGAATACTCCCGGACACGGAGGCCACTCCGGCGTTCCCAATGTCGGACTTAACAAGATTAAGGTTGTCGCGGATGATGGGAACAAGCGGAGCGGCGGCGAACGTGGACACGAAACAGGTGAAAAAGGAAATCCATGAGAGGTGGAAAGTTCTCATGTGGGGATTAGCCAAGGAGAAGAGCTTGAACACTTTGGCTTTGTGCTCTGAATCCACCGGCAAAGCAAATTTCGCCGTCGTATCTGTGGGGACAATTGGGGAGGCCACGGCAAAAGCCAGAACCGGCTCTCTGCCGGTCACTCCATGCATGGAGCTTCCAGGAGACCCTTCTATATCCGCCATTAATGTCCTTGTCTGATCTCTTCGAATTGAAATCAGTGTTTAAGGATACTTAAAAGGGAGTATTAATGAGAGTATGTATAATCTGCTGAATCTTTGGAAGCAATGGTTTATATAGGGATTAAGCGTTGACATTGCGAACGTGTTTATACAGCCTATGGAGATTCCAGTGGCTAATTGACAACATTAAAAACATATATATTGATCCACTTGGATTCCATACTCGCCACATCTCATTACTCATTTCCAACTGGATTGGACTTATGTATATCCCAAGAACCAACTGCACTGTAATTGGTTCTTTACTTCCATCTTCTTTATATTAAATATTTGATATTTTTGGGCATTTGCTTTGAAGTATTTTATTCACCTCCTTAGCTTCACCTTAACTCTCATTGACTTGAGATTCATTCGAAATACCACAAAGTACATACAATTGTCTTCAATCCAACTATTTATGCACATAGGATATAAGTAAATATAATGAATTAAGGCACATTATTTTGGATAACACTAAAGTATTTTTTAGTCAAAATAGGTCTATATATGGTGTCGCTAGAAACATGGACATGAATACAGTGATCATACGCTCTGTACTTCTCAATTGGTTATACATGTTGAAGATGTGCCAGTATGAGACGAAGAACTGACGAAACTGAGGTCAAGTGATAAAAGATTTACCGGAATATATATACTACATGTACATTGGACCTACCGTTTTGCCCTTACTAATACTATATATATGAGTTTTGCCGAAAGTAAATGCAGTAAACTTCCCTTATGTAACCTTTTACAACTCTCGAACCTCTAATACAATTTCTAAGGTCTATTGAAAGCAAAGCCCTTGCCGGAAGGCTCTTATGACGGATTACAAAAGAATAAGGAGTCTAATAAGTTTCTAATAGACATCTACAACATTATCAAAATCTATAGAACAATTATTTCTATAAGTAAGCTAGCCCAAAACCAAGTAAGTTAGCTTGATGGACATCCTTAGTCATAGTACGTTATTATTCTTTCTTTTTTTTTTCCTTCTAATAAACTCAATATATGTATAAGAGTTTTACTCTCTAAGCTAAGATTACACTTTTTAACATTTTCTATATTAATATGGACCAGAGCAATGTAATACTATACATGTTCTTAATATTTCGTTTTATTTTTAATTCATATATACCTACAGAAAAGTGGGCAATCATTTTCTTCCTTTCAATTTCTTTCTCCCATAAAACTGAAATATGCCGTGATACTTTTTAAAAATACAATTATCATTTTCATTAATGTGTAAAGTAGCTAAAAAATCAAATTTGATTACCAATGATGAGATTGATTGAATTTATAGCAACCAATAAATATACGAAACATAAATAAGTAATGCTAGGTAGATACTCCATATTAATCACTCCTTGATATGTATACGTTTTATTGGATACCACACATAGATTCATTATTAACACAATATGAGGTCGAGTCAATTCACTTGTGGTTCGTAAAAATAATTTTTTTTTTTTTTATATCGATGAAAATCCCTAGCCACTGCCAAAGAGTGTGCATTGAGAAAATCTTGCTCGATCTTATGTAATAACACATAAATCACATAAGAGATGTGAACTTTACTAGAAAGACCCTGCACGACTAACTAAACAGGAGGATCTTCAAGTATAAGTATCATTTAACTTTTTAAATATACGATATGTGTTATAAAGTGAATAATAAAAAATAGTAATTGCAGGTGTGAATCATGAAAAACATTATGTGAATTGCACTAGAAAGACCATGTACAGGCATGAATCATGAAAGAATCAATGCCCCCATGAGGTTTAATTCTGTGACCTCTCATTTAGAAACTAGAGTCACAATTATATCGGTTGACCACAAAGTCTTTGGACATGAAGAACATTTTAATATATGATGCGTTTAGCTTTTGGTTTACTTCAGTATTTTACTTTTAGTTTTTACACATTATTGATCATATTGCATTAAATATTTATTCTTGTATTGTGTTTGCTGATCAAATTTTGGAGGTTAGACAAAATGGTAAAAATGAAATGAACTATTTTGCTCTCTTCAGATCAGAGTTGAATTTAAACTCCAAAGCACCTTGTGCTCGATAGTGTAGTATTGACTCTTTAGACTACAACTAATAGAGAAAGTATTTTGAACATATACTACATTGTTAATATAGTCAAAAAAATAATGTGTTAATTACAATGTAGCTACATTTAGAGTCCCATCTAGAGGAATGTCAAAACTTGCAAGTCAAGCGTGGGAGCCACAAGATTCAAAGACGGGAAGATAAATGTTTTTATTGAATTAGCTCATATGTTATTTTTGTCAAAAACTTCAAAAGGGGATTGTTAATACAACATTTGTATTGGCGTATTTTTAGTCAAAAACTAACTTAGATGAGGAAAAGTTGGTGTTGTGTTTTGGTAGTTTACTAATTTTGGAAGGCATTGAAGATTGTCCAATCCTAAAAATTGAAGAAGTATGAATAACAAAGAAGATTGGAGATTTAAGAATTATAGAAAGCAAAGAACGCATTGAGGTTTCTTATTGAATCATGGAAAGCATAGGAGATAATAGAGATTCAAGAATTATAAAAATCCAACAAGATCATGTAGGTTTCCTATTCACTCTTGAAGAAAAATATCTTGAAGAATTCTCTTATTATTATCTTTATTTAAAAGGAAAGAAAACTTAGCAAGTTTTTCTTTCCTGTAGGTTTGATCATTGTATGGTATTTTAGGCATAACTCTTTCTAAATAGATCCGATTGATTTGATTAAGATCATATATCATTGGAAATGTAACTTACTCGGCTGTATCTTTTTAGAAGAAACCACTCTTAGATTCGAATGGTATGGTGCTCAAAAATTCTATTGAAGTCAGATTAGAAAATATGAGAATCTGTCAAGTATTTTTTTTTTTTTTTTGTTTCCTTTTACACTTGTGAAGTTTTAATATTCAATTATACAATGAAAAAGTCAATTGTGGTTCATATGACTAATATATATTCCTTGAGGTGCTTTGAGAGTTGTGTGGGTGAAATTCTATCATTTTGACAAGGTATTAAATAGCAAGTCACTCAAGGTATTTTCTAGGTACTGCATTGGAGACTATAGTCTAACCTTGAGGAAATTGGTTACCACTCTTTGTGAATGGAAGTTCACTTCTGCAATGGGAGTTGCATAAGAAGGCAAGAGAGATAATCTTGTAGCATGAGAGAGTTATGCTCTCAATTCTCAAGGGTTTACTAAAGAGCAACGATAAATAAACTTTCATACTTCTATAAATTTATGTGTCATATGTGATTAAAAATATAATGTATATATAGTAATAAATTGAACTTCTTTCTGGACCAGGGCCTCATAGATTGAACCGCGTTAAAATCTTGATATCTCAATTTTATTTATGCACTTTTTTATATGTTTGATTGCACTCTTCATTATTAATTATAACTCATAAACAAGTGTTTGGTACGTATTGCTTAATTATTTCTTTTTTTAGTACTATTGACTCCGTTACAAAGCGTAACTTAATTAAATTAAAAATATGATTCCGAGATATATCACCTCCTCTAATTACTTGATCATCAGCCTCGAATCGCGCTCCCTTTAGCTCTAATCAAAGATTATATATACAAGCTTAACCAATAGGGTAGCTAGGTATCCTTTGGGATATATGATAAGACTATACTATTCACACTCATATGCAGCGATGTGGATTCCCTGCTTAAACTAATAACATTACGTAATCATATTCATCATTATTTATTTTTAATTAATTAATTAATCAAATTCTTGGCGTAATTAATAATTAATTAATTAAAGTATAGTATAACCATTCGATGTCACCAGCAGGCCACTTAACCTAACCAGGTTGATTGTCAACTCAACGCCGTATGAATCCCAATTTGAACCCAACATGTCTCCAACAACCTCAGACGAGGAAAACCGTACTACTACTACATCTTCCAATTTTAACAATATTTTTTTTTCATATAATTAAAGTATGATTAGGTACCTAAGGTATCACATTAATCACATCAATATTTTATTCTTGCTACATTTAATGAAGGAAAATATATGAAAATTTATTTAAAGATTTAATAATTTACGACGAGATTTATTACGGATGCAGTGTAAGATTAAAGATTAAATATTAAATATAATTTTTAAATATATTAAATATTTTTTTTTGAAAAATTAAATTTTAAATATTTAATTTGTTTTCATACATCTATAGGAATTAGGAAATGTAAGTAAGATTATTCAAATCCAAATCTATTATATATTTGGTCTGTTTGGTAATTAACATAGTTAGCTTATCAGCCAATTTTGATTTATTTGACCACTATTAGTTGTTTGACTTGGTTAAACCACTTAAACATTCAATGGGGGTGTTTGGCAAACGGCTGATGGCTTATAGCTGATAGCTGGTTGGTTTAGCTAGTAGTTGGTGGCTAATTACGTTAACTGGTTTGACTAGCTGGTTATAAAAAACTGTTTGGTAAATTAGCTGGTTACTAGTAGCTGGTTGAATGTAAAATGACATTTAAGGGTATGCGTGTATTGTATTATTTCAACCTTTAAATATAACAAACCCTCCACCCATTTATAAGTAAATTCCATTGATTTTAAAGGACAAAATAGTCAATATACTCATTAATCCCAACAAGCTAATAGAAAAAGCTACATTCATTAGCTTTTCAATTTTCAGCTTATTGGCCCAATAAGCCAAGGCTAATAAGCCATTTACCAAACACTTCAAAATAGCTTATTGGTAGGTCAAAGAAGCTAAGGGTGTGTTTGGAAACCCGGAAAATGATTTCTGCATTTCCGGGTTTGTGGTGTTTGGGAAGGGCAAGGAAAACAAGGTCAACGGAAAATGGCACATGAGTCAATGGAAAATAACCCCAATTTGGAGGAAAATGACTTCTCCTTTTTTTTGGGGGAAGTCATTTTCCAGATAGCCTTCACCTCTCTCACGCCTCTCACTTCTCTGCTTCCCTCCTCATTTTCCAGATCGTCTGCTCTGTCCATTTTCTTCTTCTCCTTGGGACTGGTCTGAAACCAGTCCGACGGGCTGGTCGCAAACCAATCCCTTGGGACTGGTCGCAAAACCAGTCCCAAGGGACTGGTCGCAAGACCAGTCCCAGGGACTGGTCCCAAAACCAGCCCCTGGGACTGGTCGCAAAACCAGTCCCTGGGACTGGTCGCAAAACCAGTCCCTGGCACTGGTCGCAAAACCAGTTATTCCTTTTCTTTATTAATTGTTATTTTTTTATTATGTGATTATATTTTTGAGATATTTTATTTTGTTGTGATTTGTTAATTTGATATTTTATTAGTCATTTGTTAATTATATTGAAAATTGTTATTATAAATGTTGATATATTTAAACAAATATATTAAAATACATAATTATAGAATTATGTTCATTTTCCTGCTCATTTTCTGGAAAATGAACCAAACACACAAAGACAATTTTCTGATCTGCAACCAAACACAAGAAAGGAAAATGATTTCTGGAAAATGACTCATTTTCCAGAAATCATTTTCCTGCTTTCCAAACACACCCTAAACTTGATCAAATAAGCTAAAATTTGGCTGATAAGCCAATAACCAAACACCCCCAATATAAGTGTTTGGTTAATTAGCTTTTTTTAACAGCTTATTGCTCCAAAATGCTAAAATTCAAAAAGTTGTTTAAAACAATTCTTTCGATTAGCTTTTTTGACTTGCTCAAGTCCGTTGCACATGGCCTTACTAATTTGGTTTATCTTTTATGTGTAATTTATGAATTATTATACAAGAGCGTAATTTACTCATTATACAACCTCAATAATAATTGTGGATTTTCCTCGTCACCAACAAATAAGAAGATGACAAGTTGGTTGGGGAAGCAATCATGCACTACAATAGGGGGCAGAAATGGTTGGATGATCTCTCAGCTCGGAATTGATCTTGAGAATCCATAGAGGAAAATAATTGACGCAAATTATATCGTGGACCGTGGTCCACAATACATTGTGGACCGCGGTCCCAAAACGACGTCGTTTTGATTAATGAAACAGACGGATGAATTCGCGCCACTCACTTTCTTTTCATATATACTGCACTTTCTTTTCATATATACTGCACTTTCTTTTCAACACAACTGCAGTTACTTTTTGATATAACTACATTTTTATATTATCGAATGAAACTATAGTTATATCAAAAAGTAACTGCAGTTGTGTTGAAAGGTAACTGCAGTTGTGTTGAAAAGAAAGTGCAGTATATATGAAAAGAAAGTGCAGTATATACAAAAGAAAGTGCAATATATATGAAAAGAAAGTGCGGTATATATGAAAAGAAAGTGAGTGGTGCGAATTCATCCGTCTGTTTCATTAATCAAAACAACGTCGTTTTGGGACCGCGGTCCACAATGCATTGTGGACCGCGGTCCACGATATAAGAATTGAATAATTGATTGATTTCTAAAACTGGATAATATGACGTTAATCCTTTTTTTTTTCCTAAAAGAAAGAAAAAAGGTTTAACTTATCATTAAATTACGTCTTTAACCATTCAAATTTAATTAACAAGTATTTACAAATTTTATGATTTTATCATAATTCTTGGTTATGTAATACCGTATTCCATTTTTGCTAATTAGCCCTTGTACTTCTACTAACATAGTAAACTGTTTGATTGTTTTATCATGATTAATAGTGTCTGCCACATCAATCATCCCAACTTATTCACAGTTGACTAATTCAAACCGAAAAAATTAATAGGCAATTTTCACAGAGTGAAGAATGTGAAATCTTATGTTTACTAAACCAATTAGCTAGACAACTAATTCGATTCAGTTGCCCTTATGTGCTAAATTATTGATCCCATATATGTCGTTTTTGCAAATTCAAACACGCAATAAGGTATATATAACTAATTGCTGACTTCAACAAATGTTTTAAATTTGTACAAATTGGTAATGCAATCAAGTCAAATTTACTAACTGCTACTAGCTAATCTCCAAACAGGAAGAAAGATGTTTCACTTATTATATTGAATTAATTTTATTTTGTGTTAATTTCATTTTTGGTCGTCCTATATATATTTGTAAGTGTCATTTCACTTTTAGTCTCTTTTTTTTTCATAATATTCTTGTAAGTCCTACTATTATTGTGGCATGATTATTTTCTGTCCTCCATCAGCAAACATGTTTAAATGACGTTTAATAGAAGAATATTTTGGTCTTTTTTTTATATACAAAATGGATTAACCCACTATATTTATATATGAGGGCATTTCATTAGCTTGGATTTCTTTAGGTTGTGTTCTATCATCTACCATTGTTCTACGAAAGCATGAATTGTACTTGAAAAAGACAGAGGGCTTTGACCTGTGAACTATAACGGGTCTACTCACTTTGTATTTTTTTAAAAAAAAAAAAAAAAGATCAAAATGCAATTGTATTTATCGTCATTTAAACAAGTTTGTTGGCGGAAGATAAAAAATATCATTTCACAATAATATTAAGACAAATAGGAAATGTTCTAGAAAAAAAGACTATATATCACAAACTAGGTAAAATGATGGTGAAACTAAGAATGTAAATGAAATGACTTAGGCGATTTTTAATTTACATGAAAACATAATCAATGTAAATCACAAAATTTGTACTCCCATTCGATCAAACCACTCCGGCTAATAGAATACATTGAGCAATATTTTCCCATCAATATTCATTGAAAACCATTAATGCAAAATATGTTGGAAGATACTATATATTATCCTTATTAAAATTTCAACATAATGGATACATATTCCATGCAAAGAAGTAATTAAAATATTACTTAAATGCAGTAGGTAGAACAGGGAACGCAATAATATATACTTTAATGAAAGAGATTTGGGCTACAAACAAAGCCTTAACCACTCCAATGCTTTTGGGCCTTTTCTGTACAAAACTTATCTTGTATTATGTACAGTTGTATTTAGTATTAGTACAACTTTGGACTTTTGCACTAAAAAGACAAACAACCCCAAATATTTATTTCACCTAACAAACTTCTAAGACTGATAAAAGCTAAGTTTTTTTATTTTTATTTTTTGGGGCTCGCAAAAGAAGGAAAAAAAAAAAAACAAACAAACAAACAAAAAAGATAAGTATAGTTGGTGCACGTTGCACGCAACATTATCACCCAGTGGATGCACTAAGGGAGGTTGCCAATTGGCGACCACCCCCTAACTTTTTTCTTTTAATTAAAAGAAAAATTATTTTATTTCTATGATCGACAAAAAACCTAACAAAATTCTATTGTTGGGATTGCTCTAACAACAGCGCATACTCATAAATGGGATAGATGAAATGTTTTCCTGAGACAAAATAATTACTCATAATTTCAATTTTAGTTATTTGGTTATAATTGTAATTACATATTTTGACCACAAATTTCAAGTTTAACATATATTCTTGATAGATTTAATTTAGTAATTTATTTTAAAAATATTTGAAATGCCATTCTTATAATTAATTCTGTACATGATTTAAAAGCATTTTGAAAATATAAAGTTAAGTCCATCAAATTAAAATCGTAAATTAAATTTACAATGAGAAAAAGTTAGAAGTGGAGTAATAAAGTCCACTTCCTTCTTAGCACTTTCCAAAATTCGATGTATGTGCAATCCTCAAATTTGTTTTTTTTTTTTTTCCCGAATAGTATTTACTCTATTATAATGTAGTATTATATCTATAGATTTTCTTTAATCATGGACACCTCGCTGCCCCAAGCTAGCTAGCTTCCAGCTACTCAATATATGGACCATAAATAAAAAATATATACATATTATTTGTGTACATAAAATATACTATGTATTATTTAAAAGTACATTATTTAAGAACTGAAAGTATATTATTTTGTATACTATCAAATAATGTATATATATTCAGTATATAAATAATTTACTTTTAGTAAATTAAAAATATTTTTCAAAAAAAAAATGTATCTTGTATTCATGGAAAGTCCATTATTTTGTATAATATACATTTAGCATACAAATAATATACTTTTAGTTTATTAAAAATGTACTTTTTTATGGTCCACATAATAATTTGTCTTAGCTATTGGAATACTTCTCTTTCTTTTCTTTTCTTTTTTAATTGATAATTCAAATTTCTGATTTAATCGGTGGACTCCAAGAATTTTTCTCAAACCCATAAAAAAGACCACTTGAGTTAATCTAATTTTCAAACTCGACACCAATCTAAAATACTACTTCTCCGCTAACCCACATCATACCCTCGCACAATAGCTGCACCAAACATGAGGGAGGAGACTCCAAAATCTGACAACTTTTTTTTTTCTGAATACTACTAACTCTATTACAATGCAGTATCTGTTCATAACTCTAAATCTGACAACTTTAATTATAAAGATTCATTGAAAAATCAGTTACTCTATTTTGTACGCTAAAGACGTGTTTTACCTTGACTTCTTTGATCTCAACATTTAACAATTAGCAAGTTGCAAACTATATTCACTAGATGGGTATGAGGACCTTTATTGCTGGTACATTATTAGCCACGCAAACTAGATTCACTTGATGGGTATGAGGACCTTGCTGGTACAATATTAATAACTTGGGTAGAGTAGTGAAAAAAGCTAAAAATTAAAGTGGAATAATTCAACGAAACTTCCTTCTCAACTGCCTTCCCGAAATTTAATGCAATCTACCAAGTGGTTATGTTCAAGAATTTGACTAAGCAGATATTCATTCAGATAATGTAAAGCCGACAAAATTAATTGACGACAGCAATCTGTCTTTACGTGGTCGTGAAAGGTTGGTTTGTTGTTCCAACAGAAAATGAAAGGGTACGGATATGTACTTGCCGTACTACTTTGACCATTTATTTTTTCTTGATTGAATATAGATGAAATATTAAAAATATTATGCATATATAATTAAAGAAATGCCTATTGTATTAACTAACATCAATGCTGATTGTATCATATATAAGTACATATGTATGATTATTTTAAATTTCTAAGATAATTATTACGAAATTTCACCATCACTAAAAAAATATTTTGCATAATTAAGTATATCATATATGGTTGTATATTGCTAGGAAGGAAGAAAGATTATAAATGATTTATTCTTTGATATACCAACTCAAATTACGAAGGCTACAGCTCTTACTGACTAACATGACTAAGGTTATCTATGGTTGAGGGGTCAAACCAAGAAAACTAATAAATAATTTTCACGGGTAATCACACTTAGAACCTTATGATTATCAAGTCAATATTCAACTAATTTGACTAGCTAGGTTGCCCCTATAAATAAGTTATTCTTGAAAATCAATTAACACGTTAAAGGCCTCATGGTCGAGGCTTAATTTAATGATTCAAGAGTCACCTAGAAGTCTTGCTCCAGACATGGAAACTCAAGTTCAAAAAAGTAATTAGAGCTTATGAAGATTACCTCTTTTGAGTAAACCTAATGTATAAAATAAAAATAAAAAATAAAAAAATTAACACGTTATAGAGTGAGTAGATCAGAGTAAAATTCAGTTTTCAAAAAAAAAAAAAAGAAAAAAAGATCAAAGTAAAATTCATAATTAAAGTCTCTAATTAAGAAATGCCCGTTTTTTAGAGAACTTCAAAATGCTTATTAAGACTAATAAAGATGATGCCAAATTTGATTTTTTATGTTAAGCTTACTTTGCTCCACGTCATGTTCATATATATACTGTCTGAAGTTCATAATGATAAAATAATTAACAACCACTATAAATAACGATAATATGCAACCTGATGTTACATAATAACGATAATCCTGAGATATATTAATAATCACATTATTTGGGTGTGTTGGTACCAAAGAATTGAATCACAAGTCTAGAGAGGTGAATAGACTTGTATAGATATTAAAAAATCTTTATTGTTCGAAATTTTAATCTTTTTTTTTTAAGATGAACTTATGTTACATTGTTGGAGGGAGATCAGATAAATTTCAAACGTCTCTTAACTCTTGGATATTGACCAGTGGACATTGCGAAAGGTTACTTTTTGTTACATTTTCTAATTGCTTGACACGCCTTTACCTGCTTTTTTGTACTGCACCTTTTGTCTAGGCTTTTAAAGAAAATTTCCATTCGATGTGTACCTAGGACTTCAATTGCCTTGGTAACACTTCGCATAAATTTCTGACTTTTAAGGTTTCAAATGGTTCGCTCAGAGCATGTCTCGAATAGTAGCTCCAAGCTAGAGGTCAACTCTTTTCTTTCGAGTTAACTCTTTGAATTGAATCATAACCTTTTGTAACTTTTCGTAGATGACTATCAAATAGTCATTCCAGCATACTACTTGAATAACTTAACTATTCTTTAAGTTAACTCTTCAAATCCACACTACTCGGTAAGGTTGGACCTTCCATTCTTCGGCTATTGCAACCTTCCAATCTTCTGAATCTTCTACTCTTCGTAGCTCTTCGTCTTCCTGACCCCTCATTTGAGAGCTTAAGTTTACTACTTGAAGTGTAGCTATTTGAGTTACAATTCGGACTCTTCGAAACTATTCGAACTGAATGAAAAATTCATAAGTCTAAAAGAGTAAAAATGAATTGGAGACTAAATTTTCTAAGTCTTCTGGTATCATCAAAATCTAATTTACACATGCTCCTAACCGTGTGTCTTAAATATAATTAATATAAAGAATTATTATATTAGTTGTAGTTGATGCATGTACACTTATTCAACAGTGTCTAATATAGTGAGGTTTTTCGGTATATATTTATTGTTATAAATTTTATAAATATATGTATATACAAGTTTTTGTATAAACAAACGTATGTATTCATTGATTTTTTTTAATAAAAAGTGAGGATTGAGTTGATCCATCTATTTGATTGAGTATACTTATAAAATTAACATCATATTTTAATTGATCATTGATAAATATAATAAATTTAAACTAAAGAAATTGAAGAAAAAAATTAAATATTTTAAAAATTTTTTGGGCTATGCGCCCAGCCAAGTCAAGACTTTTAATGTTTTGGCCTAACCCAATTATTGTGCGGACCATGGTCCACATAACTGTGTGGGCCATGATGTAATATACTGTATATTTTTAATATACTGAAAGTACATTATTTGTATACTGAATGCACATTATTTAATAATATATTAAAAAATATGTACTTTTAAATACTTATACTTTATTGGAATAAGGGCCAAATTGGCCACTGAACATAACGCGAAAATGCAATCAGGCCACCCAACCAAAAAAACGTTCAATTAGGTCACTGAACAGCGCAAATACATCCGGATTCACCTGCTAGCCGGTTTCCATCGATCCTTTCCGGTTGTCCGCTGACTAGGATGATTAGCTGGCAAATTTGCATTTATTTCTTTTATTTTCTTTGCTGGCTCAGAGTCCACCGTGTAAATAAACTCTATTCCTTTCCATTTGGATTCTCCTGCTTAGCGATTGCAAACCCCATTCCTTTCTCGCTAATTTTCATCGCCGGCCTCTTAGCAGCGTGGTTCTTCCTCTACCTCTTCCGCCCCTCCGATCAGCCGCTCGTCCTCTGCGGCCGCCAATTCTCCACCGTATTTTCCTCACCAACGTTGGTTCCGTCCTCGTCTCCGCTCTCATGGTCGGCGTCGCCGCCGTCTGCGCCCACGCCGCTTTCCGGGACCCGGAAGATCTCTTCCTCGACGAGCAAGAGCCTCCCACCGTCGGATTCCTCTCTTTCTTGACCGGCGCCGCCACAACCGCTTCAGCTCCCGGCATCGCCCTGAGGATTTGAAAAATGCATCGCCGCCGCCGTTTCCGATAAGTTCATGAAATTTTTAGGTTTTAGCGGATAATCAGAACAACCGCCGTTTGCGCCCACGCCGCTTTCCGGGACCCGGAAGATCTCTTCCTCGACGAGCAAGAGCCTCCCACCGTCGGATTCCTCTCTTTCTTGACCGGCGCCGCCGTCGCCCCGAGGATTTGAAAAATGCATCGCCGCTGCCGTTTCCGATAAATTCATGAAATTTTTAGGTTTTAGCGGATAATCAGAGAGAATCAATTCAATTCATTAGTCATATTTTAGGTTTTTTATTTGTTTTTTGGGATTTCTGATTTGGCTTCGTCATTTTGCTTGAGAATTTACATGCTGGAGGGTTAGAGAAGGGAAAATAAACTATTAAACATACACATTGCCATGTAAGCAGCCACATCATCGGACGACCGGAAGCAAGGGGTGGAAAGGTGAATTCGGATGATTTTGCGCAGTTGAGTGACCTAATTGAACGTTTTTTTGGTTGGATGGCCTGATTGCATTTTCACGTTACGTTCAGTGGCCAATTTGGCCCTTATTCCTACTTTATTTATACAAATAATGTACGTTTAGTATAATAAAAATATATTTTTTATTTATGGTTCACACAAATATGTGGACCATAATTCATGGAATAATGATTGAATCAAACTCATAACTAGACTAGTCCATTTCAATTTAAATAATAACCAAACATGGCGAGCCTACTTGCCCATTTGATATCACGCACTCAATGGGTGGTAGGGAGAGAGAACTGAGATTGACAAAAGAATTTAAAAAATATCTTTGAGGTAAAATCTTGGAACATATTTTCTACCAAATTTGATTCATTTTTCCTTTAGCCTAAATGTTGGATATTTATATATTAAATGATTGAATATATTATTTCAAACATGTTTCCCTAAAGCATAAATAATATTTTCAAATAATATTTTGGAGTTGTGAAGTTGAAAATATTATTTATACTTGATAGGAATTTTATGATTTGATTGATCAAGAATGTTGATAAATAATAATTATGGAAGTTACAAAAACTTTCATCATTTCCTTTATTACTATTTTTTTTTCCCAAAATGTTTAATCCCCAACCCCAAGGGCCCGACAAAGTATCTAGGGGAATGTAAATCATAGTAATTTAGCTGAACCACAAAGGCTAAACCTTTGTTTACTGCGCACAAGAAGGAGCTCCCCTCACTTTGAGAAGTTGCTCCCACACTGCCGCTGGTGAAACTCGATCTTTGGTGTTTCTTCCCAAACCTCACTATGATTTTTAAGATGATAGATGAGAGAATGCCCGGTGATGGATATATATAATATATTTTCCAATGTTATCAGGAGATACAATTCTTAACTAAGCTACTGTAGAGTTTACGAGATAATTTCTATCAACTAAAAATCTCAAGTACTCCCTTGATGAATTTCTTAAAAAAGAAATGAGAAATTTGACATCTTTTTATGTCTTAAAAATTTTCATTTTGTCACCCATATTGCTTAGTAGAGAAATCAGCAACTTTTAAGATAATGTTTTCCACACGTCTGATTGTGATCAAGTGTTCCTTTGTTTGTACTGAATCTCGAATTACTTATACGAGACCCAATTTCCTAAAATATTTTTCATTGACTTCGTTTTTTGTTAATAGCTAAATTTTGAAAATTTTGGAAAATAACTTTTGAATTTTTTTTTCCAAACGTTCCCTTATTAATAAAAAAAAAAAAAAATGGTTCTTTATGGTGACATGTGTATGAATACACAATCAAAACATTTCTCTCGGAGGTACACCTAGGGACGTTAGTTTAAGATAGGAACTAATCAGGTTTGGATAGAAATTAAATTAACCCAGGCCACATCTTCAAAAATAAATAAATTAAATTTAAAAGTTTAAGAGCTATACGTACTTTAATTTGTGTGGATATACTAATGACCTTTAGGTGTAACCATGTGCATGCAGAATTAGCCAAGTCTTTGTTAATGGTACGTGTAACAACATTACAACAAGGTTTTAATAGGGATCTAGGAAGAGATTAAGCCTTTTAATACAAAGTTTTAACGGACGATCAGATAAATTGGTTAGGTAACCAACCAAATGTTTCAAGTATCTTCTTGTATGTCGTCTATTGTCAATTAGAATCACAAAAAATAAATTAAAAAAAAATTAAAAAAAAATCACAAAAGTAACTAATTTCATTTTTCGAATGATCAAAATTAAATAGCTACATGTGAAAGCTACTAATGACCAAATTTTCAACCCCATATTCTTATAAGTCGTTTTAAATACTACTAGCTTTTCATTCCCAAAAAAAAAAAAAAAAAAAAAAAAAAAAAAAAAAAAAAAAAAAAAACTAGATTTAGTTAATTTATAAAACACATGCATCTTTTTACAAAGAGTTAATATTATATCCGTCAACCAAAATAATTAATGCAATGTTCCAAAATGAATGGCCAAGTGGTGGAACATGATTCTCGTACATAAAAGTTACAACTTCTCAAACATCTTCTTAATCGAGTCTATTACATGAGTTCTTCCTAGTATTGTTTACTCCGTATTTCTTATGTTTAATTTGTTGATAATTACAAAAGACCCTAATTTATCCAATACATACTCTCGGATAATGATTGCATATTTCCTTCGTCACCAAAAAATAAATAAAATAATTAGTACATTTAGCTATCAACAATTACATAATACAATCCACTGAAAAATACCTACAACTTGTCAAACACCCAAAATCCAAATTAACGTATATTTGACTAAGGGTCTAATGTGTAATATTTTTCCTAAGCAAGTGGGAATTGAAAGAGTTATGAGTATATATAGACCATATCCAAGAAGTCAACCCTCCACATTTCTGCACAATCAATTTCTCAATAAATTAGCCGCAGTTGAATTAGAACGTTGAAAACTTTTTTTTTTCTGTTTTTTTTTTTTTTACAATGTGTTATCTGTATATACATACTTTTTTAATTTAT
>CP025650.1:10686861-10711235 GCA_003576665.1 Ipomoea trifida
TACAAGTAATACAATGAAATATATATCATATACAAGCTTACGGATATACGAGATGCAATAAAAAAAAATATACAAGTAATACAACAAAATAAATATATACATACCTACATACGGATGATATTGCGATTGGCCGGTTGCAGACTGCGGAGCGAGGTGGCTGATGGGCGATGCTTCTGCGGAGAGTGAATGAAGATGAAGCGATTAGCGTGAAAATTGCGAATAAATAAGAATAGAAAAGGGTTTTAATTGGGAAGGGTAAATGATGTCATTTCTTTAAAATAATAAGGTTAAAGATGGAAAAAAAGTTAGGAAGCTAATAGCTTATTTTGAAACGCTATCTTAGGTAGCGTTCAAAAATAAGCTCCTATTTTAAGCTACTAGCTTATTTTAGGAACATTACCAAACAGAGCTTATAGCTTATTAATAGCTTAAAATAAGCTATAAGCTCCTAAATAAGCTCTGCCAAACAGAGCCTAGATAGCGTTCAAAAATAAACTCTTATTTTAAGCTACTAGCTTATTTTAGGAACATTACCAAACAAAGCTTATAGCTTATTAGTAGCTTAAAATAAGCTATAAGCTCTGCCAAACAGAGCCTATATGTATATACTCATGTTACATGAAAAACAGAAAAAAGTTAACCAATTAATCTTTATAAGTACAATTATCAATATATCAACAAACACAGTATAAATCAATGAAGATCATATTTATCTCCATGTGCCTTCATATATGTTGCGGGAGGCGAAGGTCTGATCTCTTCGTCTTCAATCAAAGACGAGATCAAGAGTCTGATCTCTAGATAGAGACACTTTCAAAAAAATTTGTACTTTTACAATTTAAATAATAAATATCAGCACAATTGCATATAAAAATTTATTACCCCTTAATAAATCACATATATATACACACAAGATAAGATAAATAACTAAGTCTAAAACAAGGTTAATTGGTTGTGTTTGTTTGATTGTGTGTGAATTTGGCTGCTTCAGATAGTTGATTGTAAGTGTTTTTGGTTGTGTAGTACAATATATGTATATAATGCAACTAAAGCAAAAGTTAATTCCTAGCTAGCTATAGGTTCCATGCACGTGGGCCAAAGAGAGAAATAACACATTTGCTAGCTCTCACCATGCATGCAAAGTCTACTTCCTCAATACTATAAATACCCCAACACCTTTGCCCTTCCAAAACCACAAATTAAAGCCTAATACTCAACACATAGAGTAAGCAAAGAAACCAGAAATGGCAGATATTGAAAGCCAACGTGAAAATGTTGGAGGGGAAAAAACATTTGCCATTTATCCAACTGCCACTGACGGTGCCGGCGATGAAGCCGCCGCCGGCTTTGACTTGCCGGTGGATTCGGAGCACAAGGCAAAAGCCATAAAAATCTTCTCTTTCGCTCAGCCCCACATGAGGTCTTTCCACCTTTCGTGGATGTCTTTCTTCACCTGCTTCGTCTCCACCTTCGCCGCCGCTCCCCTCGTCCCCATCATCCGGGACAACCTCGACCTGACGAGGAGCGACATCGGAAACGCCGGCGTCGCCTCCGTTTCCGGCAGCATATTCTCCAGGCTCGCCATGGGCTTCATCTGCGACCTCATCGGCCCAAGATACGGCTGCGCCTTCCTCAACCTCCTCACCGCGCCCGTCGTTTTCTCCGTCGCCTTCATCTCCTCCGCGCCCGGCTTCATCGCCGTCCGGTTCCTCATCGGCTTCTCGCTCGCCACTTTCGTGTCCTGCTCGTTCTGGACTAGCACCATGTTTAATGGCAAGATTATTGGGCTTGTGAACGGTATCTCCGCCGGGTGGGGCGATATGGGGGGCGGGGCTACTCAGCTCCTCATGCCTTTCCTTTTCCAACTGATTATACTCGCCGGAGCAACCCCGTTCACGGCGTGGCGTATCGCCTTCTTTATCCCCGGATGGCTCCATATTATCACCGGAGTCATGGTCTTAACCCTTGGCCAGGACTTGCCCGACGGTAACCTTAGTGCCTTGCAAAAGAAGGGTGACGTTGTCAAAGACAATTTTAATAAGGTAACCTTACTTTCTCCTATGCTAACATATACTCCCTCTGTCCCATTTTACCTGTCTTATTTACTATTCATTGGTCAAACCAACTCTTTCTTCTTTGTTTATTTTCTTTATTAATTTTTTATTATTTTTAAATTTAATTTTTTGTGTTTAATAGTACTTTTAATGTAGTTTCTAAATATATAAATTTTATATATTAATGCTAAACTTAATAATATAGAAAATTGGATTAAAAATTACTTCAGTCAAGCCTCGTTAAACGAACCAGACATCCATTTTGGGACGGAGGGAGTATAATTAAAGAAACCTGCTAGATTCTCCTCAACTTTTGGAACCATTTTCTATGTTGCTTCCTCAAAAACATTACATTTTTCCTTAGTATCCCGTAACAAATAATTTCTTCCTAATTAGCATTAGGACTATTATATTTTCATATTGACCAGACCTGTATAAGGATCCCTAAGACAATCTGATCTGATCTTATTATAGACCAGGTTTACCCTTTTTTATTTAATGGACTATTTAACTTATAACACGAATTCCAGTCAATAATAATTTTTTTAATGCTATGTAATTAAAAATCATTAAAGATATAAGGTCACCCTATGATGGAAGCACATGCATAATTACTTCAAATTAATGAGTATAGATTACTAGCTATCTCAACAAGTCATTTGTGCAATATTCCATATATATTATGTATACCAAAGACATTAATGATTCTCTTGCAAATGAACATTAAACTCAGCTAATTAACTAACTAACGAATTTGTTGTTTTGGTTTTTAGGTGTTCTTGCACGCCGTGAAAAACTACAGAACATGGGTTTTCTTCTTTCTGTATGGGTACTCCATGGGAGTTGAGCTTTGCATAAACAACATTATCACAGAGTACTTCTTTGACCGCTTTGACCTGAAGCTTCAAACCGCGGGGATAATAGCGGCGTCGTTCGGCATGGCCAACTTCTTCTCCCGCCCCTTCGGCGGCTACGCGTCCGACGTGGCGGCCAAGAGGTTCGGCATGAGGGGGAGGCTATGGGTGCTGTGGGTCGTCCAAACCCTAGGCGGAGTGTTCTGCATATGGCTAGGCCGAGCCAACACCCTCCCCGTCGCCGTCGTCGCCATGATCCTCTTCTCCCTCGGAGCCCAGGCGGCGTGCGGCGCCACGTACGGCATCATCCCCTTCGTCTCACGCCGCTCGTTGGGGCTCATCTCCGGGCTCACCGGCGCCGGCGGCAACTTCGGCGGAGGGCTAACGCAGCTGCTGTTCTTCTCCAGCTCCAAATTCTCCACGGCGGCGGGGCTGACGTGGATGGGCGCCATGGCCGTGGCATGCACGCTCCCCGTCGCGTTTATCCATTTCCCGCAGTGGGGAAGCATGCTTTTTCCGGCGTCCAAGAACGAGAGTTACAGCGAGGAATATTATTACGGGTCGGAGTGGAACGAGGAGGAGAAAGCGAAAGGTTTGCACCATGGGAGTCTCAAATTTGCGGAGAACAGCCGGTCGGAGCGCGGCAAGCAACGGATTTCTTCCGTCGCAAGTCCGCCCAATATCACCCCAACCCGTACAGTGCTTAATTAACTAATTAAACTAAATTAATCATTAATCAATAAAAATAACCTCCTGCATGTGCTGCATTAAATTAAGGTTGATAGGTAAAACAACCAAGAAATGTTAGTTAGTTCTTCTTCTTCTTTTTTTGACAATAAATGTTAGTTAGTTCTTAATTAGCTATACTGTATACGATGTGACAAACAACCACAACGACACCCATTCAAGTATGTTTATGTTTTTTGTGCACTTTCTCATAACATTTATCATCATATGATAATTGGAGAATTCATTTTAGCAATATATGATGAATTGTACCACATATACCCTAGTTACAAAATTTTAAATTTGACTCTCAATAAGAATATAATGGTCTATTGACATTTTTAGTTTGATTCTATTAAGTTATAATAAGCAACTTAAGTTGGTTTATATATACATCTACTTGTAATCTTTTATCCACTGCTAGCTTTTCTTAAATCAAATTAAAGGAATTGTGAAAGCGAAGACTAAATTGTCCTAATGCAATTATATAAATTCAATTCATTACCTTGTTTGATAAATGACTTTTTACATTAAATTTTTTAATTATTTAACAAAATCAAACCATTTGTCAAAGACCTTTGTGGTTTAGTGGCACCTGGTTGCACTCCAGATGAGAGGGATGGGTTCAAGCCTTAGTGAAGGTGATATTAACTAGTTATGAATAGATACTACATTGTAACAGAGTCAATAGTACTTAAAAAAAAGTTTGAAAAAAGTCACTTTTATATATATATATATATATATATATATATAGAGAGAGAGAGAGAGTCATGATCAGGTACGGCTGTGCTCTCCCGTGCGATTCACACCACTCAATGTTAAGAAACACACCACACAAATATGCACTGTGGTGTGTTTCTTAACATTGAGTGGTGTATTTCGTAACATTGAGTGGTGTGTGACTGCACGGCCACTGTGGTGTGTTTCTTTGACATTGAGTGGCGTATTTCGTAACATTGAGTGGTGTGTGACTGCACGGCCGCACGGGAGAGCACGGTCGCACTTGATCATGACTCTATATATATATATATATATATATTAAATTCCATCAAAGCACTCACTTCCCTTCTAATCCATTCCTCATATTTTTAAATTTTCATTTTAAACCATAAATTTTAAGGGCTGGTATGGATAATTATTGTTGATTCAAGGAAAAACAACTTTATCACTGTCCCTCGGGTCTGATACAATTTGCAGGCCGGGAGAATCCATGTTTACAGAAAATTAAAGAAAACTGGGTTCAGAGTTTATTTGAGTTGTAGACGTTGAAATGTTAGGTAATAATGCAAGTATATATGAGTTTATAATAAAAGAAAAGATAATAGTGAAATCGTGTATAATAGAATAAAGATAATAATGAAAACCTTTCAACCAATCCCATCATGATAAGTACGGTAAATTAATTTCTTTTTATATACATGAAAGTGCACCAACTACAGCTAGCAAGGCCTTATAGCAAACTACATCAAATACCGATCATTATTTCATCACCCATGAATCATGAATAAAATGTATATTTTTAATATATTAAATGTATATTATTTGTGTGTTAAATATACATAATTTGAGTACTAAAAATACATTATTTTGTATACTATCAAAAATGTATATTCAATACATAAATAATATACATTTAATATATTAAAAATGTACATTAACTATATGGACCATGGTCCAAAAAAAATAAAAAATAAAAAAATGCCATTAAATATTTCTTCCCTTTTGTGGATTATAATAAGCTTAGTATAATAACAATGAATATGTATAGGCAAATTATTGCGTAGACCGTGGTCCTAAATAACGTCGTTTTGACATTTAAAAAAATAATTCCATTAGTCAATAACGGCGTCTGTCGTAACCGTTTGTGTTAAGAATAATGAACCTTATGGAGTAAGATAATGTATTTTATGAGTTAGAATAATGTGTTTTATGTGTTAGCATAATGAAACTTACGGGGTAACATAATGTATTTTATGAGTTACAACAATGTACTTTATGTGTTAAAATAATGAACCTTCTGGATAAGATAATGTATTTTATGAGTTATAAAAATGTATGTTGCAACAGTGAAGTTGAGGAAGAAGAAATGGAAATGAAAATGCAAGTCGAATGAAAAAAAAATTGTGCAACCCATGTGCGATTAAGAGCGCCATCTCCTCTAATGGGAAGACCGCGTCATTTTAGACCGTGGTTCACACCACAATTGTGTGGACCACGGTCTACACAATAATGACTGATATGTATATTAATAGTTCACTTTATAATGTTGACCATAATCTACAATATAATAATGTGCCCGAATTGTTACTAGGCAACTACAATGCAATTCTTCTTGGGCCTAGTTATCGGATTATAGATTTGATTTAATCTAATTAGTGAATCTCCATTAGTGGTTTTTGGTGTAGTTTTTGAGAAGGCGATGTTTATGTGGACTATTGTGGAGGAGAGGAAAGAAAATGGGTCTCCCTGCAAAGCATTGGTTTTTATTAAAATTATGGAACCCACCAAGGAAAAACAAAATTCTCGCCAACTTTGCGTGAAGGGCAAACACAACACCCAGTTAGGCGCGTTAATGAAGTTTTTCTCTTCTTTTGTTTTGTTCTTCAAATTTTTTTTCTTTTTTTCTTTCTTTCTTTTTCTCTTTTCTCACATTTCTCTTTTCTAGTCACACATTCAAAAACTCCTTAAAAATTACAACTACTAAGGATGCTCTTGACATAAGTAATATATAGTTGGATTATATATGTGCAAGTTGCCTTGTTAATGAATATGCTACCAGAAAGCATCAACTTGGCATACCTAATCTATCATAGCTAATGAATATACAGCCAGAAAGCATCAAAATACCTATATGGACCATGGTCCACAAATTTAGAGCTTAAAAATAATTTTTTTTTTAAATTCAAATCGACAGTCCCAATCTAAAGTTCTGGTTATGAATTGAACTTGAACCGCTTTTATAACAATTCATTTTCAAGTTCAAACTAAGCCAAGTGATTTCAAACCAAATCGAACCATGATCATGCCATCACGAGTTCTATTAATGTTTTGTGGCCCTCGACCACTACAAGTCTAGTACGAAGAAGCTGATGGCAAGATCAAGAGAAGTAACTTTTATTAAAATCATGGGCAAAAACACCACAGGAGTGCAGATTGCAAGATGATAAATGCAACCTGTGTCTCAATTTTTATAAAATTATCACATTTATTACAAAGATTGAAAATTTGAGAGGTCTCACCTTATTCAGCAAGTTAAGCCAAATCTTTTATAACCAACTTAAATGTTATTGTTATTACTATATAAGTAAATTAAATTTACAAAGATATTTTGATGAATTGCAATTGTTAATTGTGATGATATAGCAGTACTTCTATGTGGTGTTTTAGAAGCAATTGTGTGATATCCAACAGCAGAGGTTTGCAAGTTCAGAATGGGGACTGTCTCATAGCCCTTCTGGGTAAGTATATTAATACATACATTCAATATGATGACAGTTCTACAGGAGATCAAGAACAATATTAGTGCCCAAATGGAATGATGCATCTAATTAGGACAAAAGGTATTATCAGGTCTTAAACTGAAAATATTGAGAACAGTAGAAACGAAGTTGACCAGACACAACCCTGTCGAATGTCGATATCCGAAGCCCAATAAAGAACAGTTAATGAGTAGCCATGGGAGCAATGAAGCAAACTATGAAGCAGAAGTGTCATTGCAAAAAATAACAAGGGTAGGAGGACATTCTAACATGTCTTAACTATACAAGTCATCTTCATCGGCTCCGGCAGTGGATGTCGCAAACGGGTCAGCTCCAGTAGCACCACCGGATCCCGACTCAGCAAAGCGGAACTCAGTTCCAAAGCCTCGAGACTGCTGCAACGTCTGAGCAAATGCCTGGTACTTGCGTATATCAGCATCACTAACACTGCGACGAGCATACTTCATGGACTCCTCAAAATGTGCAGGCTTAATCTCTGCCATTTCATCCTCAACATCTTCATCCATGGAATCAGGATTCTCCCTTCTCCTCTTCTCCCTCTCTATATCCTGAAAGAAGAAAGAATTTGTTGAGTATTCTGAGATAATCTGTGAAAAAAGAAAAAAGTATCTTTTTTTTTTCAAATTTTGCTTGATAGGCCCCAAGTGTTTCCAAATCCCAGCAAAGAATTAACAAACCAAAGTTGCAAAATAGTGCAAAGTGTTGAGACTGAAGTTGGAAAAGGAATAATAATAAAATGTAGACAAGGTTTAGAACATACTTTCTCAATGTTCTCCCGAATGGCATATTTGCAGGCTCGCTGGCAGATTTCTGTAATATCAGCTCCACTAAATCCATGAGTGTATTTAGCAAGAGCTCGCAGGTCAATATCTTTTGAAATAGGAGATTTTCTAAGGCAAGCCTTGAAAATCTGATGGCGTGAATCCTCATCAGGGAGAGGGATATAAATTAATTGATCAAGTCTGCCAGGACGAAGGAGTGCAGGGTCAATTATGTCAGGTCTGTTTGTAGCCCCAATTATGAAAACAGTCTTCTTAGCAGTCATGCCATCCATTTCAGTTAGAAGTTGGTTAAGAACACGATCAGCTGCACCACCAGCATCCCCGACGCTGCTTCCCCTCTGTAACAATACCAAGAAGAGATTTCTCATAGGCATAGCTCAGAAGTTGTGACCAAAGCAAATACAACAAATAAAGAAAAAAAAAACTCAATTGCCTCAATATCCTTCCAACCATCCTAGCAAAGTACATTTCCTTAAATATATTGATTGACCAATCAATGATAATCTCATTCAGTTTGTCAGAACACTGTAAATTTTGCTCTTATTCAAATCTTGAACAATCAGGGAAAAGAAATACCTGAGTGGCAATCGAGTCAAGCTCATCAAAGAAGAGAACACATGGTGCTGATCCTCTAGCCTTGTCAAAAATTTCACGAACATTGGCCTCACTCTCTCCAAACCACATTGTGAGCAATTCAGGCCCTTTAACACTAATGAAATTGGCTTGACACTCATTTGCAATTGCCTTAGCCAGAAGAGTTTTCCCACATCCTGGGGGACCATAGAAAAGAACACCTTTTGAAGGTGACATGCCAAATTTTTCAAACTTCTCTGGGTGCTCCACAGGATATTGAACCGTCTAGAAGTAAACAAGAATTAGATCAATGATAGCCAACCCCAAATAATACTGCAATATTGCAAAACCGAACTAGATATTACCTCTTGAAGTTCTCGTTTGACATTTTCAAGGCCCCCAATGTCTTCCCAGCTAACGTTGGGCACTTCAACAACCTGCATGAAAATTCAAAAAATGAAGGCATTAAAATTTGTACTTCAAAAATGCATTAAATTTGAAGAAGAAAAAAAGATACCATGTCAAAGAATATAATCATGCAATAATAAACTTACAGTCTCACGTAAAGCAGAAGGATTGCTTGTTCCCAAAGCAGTTTGGAAGTGTTCATTTGAAACAGCCATGGAATTCAAAACCTCTGCATCAATTGTTTCATCCTCCAAATCAATGACATCCATCTTTTCTCTAATGCATTGAAGTGCAGCTTCAGTACAGAGAGCTGCAAGGTCAGCACCAACATAACCATGAGTGTCTTTAGCAATTCTCTCAAGATCAACCTGCAAAATAGAGTTACCATTACAAAAGGTGATCAAAATACTATTCCTAACACCAAAAGACTAGAGCAATTAGGGGGCCTTACGCCCTTACCTCCTCAGAAAGTTTCATATTCTTGGTATGAATGCGAAGAACTTCAAGGCGTCCAACTTCATCTGGAACACCAATGTCTATCTCCCTGTCAAACCTACCAAATCTTCTTAGAGCAGGATCAATACTGTTAGGCCGGTTTGTGGCTCCCATAACTATAACATGAGCACGGGATTTCAATCCATCCATCAGAGTCAACAGTTGTGAGACAATTCTTCTCTCAACTTCACCATGCGTCTTCTCCCGCTTGGGAGCAATTGAATCAATTTCATCAATAAATATGATAGAAGGGGCATTCTTTTCAGCCTCTTCAAAAGCCTTCCTAAGGTTGCTTTCACTCTCTCCAGCTAACTTGGACATAATCTCTGGTCCATTGATACAGAAGAAAAATGCACCAGTTTCATTAGCAACAGCTCTTGCTATCAGCGTCTTCCCAGAACCAGGTGGGCCATAGAGTAAAATTCCTTTGGGTGGTTTCACACCAATGGATTTGAAAAGTTGAGGATGCCTCAATGGCAGCTCCACCAATTCACGAATCTGAGCCATTTGTTTTCTCACACCACCAACATCATCATAGCCTACTTCATCAAGTCTATCCTCATCTTCCCTCCTCACTGGCTCTCCCTCACAGAATATTTCAGTGTCAGGAGCAACAACACAATACTCCCCAGGATCAGTCTCAATGATCTTGAATTCCACACTTCTCATTCCTCCCCTAACAAGGAAATGGTCTCCTTTCCTCACAGGGCGATATGCCTCCAAAAAGTAAGCTGCAGGAAAAGTAGGCACAATTATTAAATCAGCTAGGATGAAAAAGAAAATTCAAAATTTAAACCTCTCAGAGCATCTACTGGCTACTGCAAAGGAAATAATCAAAGATTCACATGATTTTTAAGGCTCAAAAATTGTAAAATCATTTAATAAGAAAACCAGTTAAAAGAGAGATTTAAAAGAAATAAAATATAATAAAATAAAACCTTTTCTACCAAACCCCTAGCAAAATAATCCTACTTAAAGAAGAAAAAAAGATAAATTAGGAAATAAAGGCCAAATTTTAGGATTCTAACTACGGCCCAGAGGAAAAGGAGTTGTTATACCATGGACCAGGGTCCACCTTAGCGACATTGAATTCTATATTTTTAGTATTGGAATTGTGAACTTCCAGAATGTAAATTGTGTTTCTAAGTCAAAACACATAACAACTGTACTAAATTTTAAAAAGATTAAATTGTGTATTTTTAGTATTGAAATTGACTGCAGTATTTAAAAGGAACTTGTGAATGCAAAACAAGGTAATCAATTACATATATGTTAACATTGTGTGTTCATAGTATACAATTTGTGAATTTTTAAAAGGTTAATTGTGAACATTTAGTATGTAAATTGTGTATAGGTCCACCTTGCAAGGTGGACCCGGGTCCACAGAATAATTTGCCAAAAGAAGCCCCTCCTACCATAATCAGTTTTTTTTCCAGTGAATCCCTCCTACCACTAACTAAATGCATAATACATTATAAAGGTCATAAGAAGAAAACTGATAACGGATAGTTTTGAGTTTTGACAATGAAAACTGAGAATAACATTTGGCCTGGTAGACACGTGCTAGACTAGGTATTCCCTGTATCACCCCATTAGCAAAGAATTTATTTTGCATGAAGTAAAACAACTCATTAGCAACAAAACAGGTCAATCAGGTTAACTACTTATGTTACAAGTATGATTCGAAGTACACTATGGATCCCCCATATAATCTTCATACCAAAGAATTTAATTTGCTTGAAGTATAAGAGCTCATAAGAAATGAAATAGGTCAATCGCATTGAATACTTACGCTTCAAGTAGGATTCAAAGAGGTCCCCGGTGACTCCTTCAATGGTATCATCTATAGGAAGTATGTGCACACGTTTCCCATACTTAACATCTGGACACTGGTGGACAGAAACAACATCACCAAGTCGAACCCTCAAATTTGCCCTGACAACTTTGTTCATCCTGATCTTAGGTTCTTCACATGCGTCATCAGCAAGGGCAATGACCACTGTATCTTTTCTTTTCTTTCCCTGGAAATAAAAGAATGAAGCTATAACATTGAGACAATCCACACAGCACATTTCAAATTTCAATTCAATTAATAACTACAAATGCCATTGTTTCTACAAATGACATATTTCAATAATCTTCTCAACCAACAAAAGTAAAGAATATCCCCCAATTAGAACTCAAAATTTTGACAAAGTTATAAAACTACAACCTAAAAATTGTATGAGTAGCCACCAAGACTGAAATAACCAGACAAATATGACTATTATAACCAAGTTACGAAATTTTATCAAAAATTTACAAGGTTCAGCTAAATCACTACCCCTACGATTCTCATAAAAACCCTAGCAATCACAAAATTGTACATTATAACAATAAAGATTCCGGCATTAGCATTTAAATTAAATAAATTAACAAATAAAAGTTACCTTGATCAGAATTGTGTCACCGCGAAAGAGCTGGAGCTTCTCCATGGTGGCGGGGTTGAGGGCAACGACGGAGTTATCATCGTTGACCGCCTCGTCAACGACGAGGCGATTAGGCGCCTTCTTCCGCTCCAAAATCGCGGTAGAGAAGTCTTTCTTAGTGCTTTTTCTGAAACAATCAAAAGAAAGAAAATCGCATCAGAATATCGCGAGACGAGGGGATTCCGAAGCTAAAGTAACACCGATTCGTGGAGTAAGAGGGCAGGAAACGAGTTGCAAGCTGAGAGAGAGAGAAAGAGAGGGAACTCACGAGTCCGATGACTCGGCCTGGTGACTCATCTTGGATCTAGAATGCTGTAACAAGAGACAATTCGCCGGATCGCCGGAGATGAAAACAACGGGGTGCGAGAAGAATGAAAAGTTGGAGGCTTGAGACAGTGATATAGATTAGGTAAAAGGGTAATTTCTCTCTCTTTAATTAAGATTAATAACTCTAGAAAAGTGATTACTCAATTTCTTTTTGTGTTGTGACAAGGAAACTGTAGTTATTCAGAATCTTAATTCTAGTCTGAAATTAATAGGCTAATTTGATAAAATTAAAAAAAAAAAAATAAATAAAGTCAGGATAAGAAATTTAACCCAACAAATTCAAAATTGATAAACATAATTGTATAAACAAGTTAATCCAAAATTTTGTGGACTAGTCTGATAATCCGAGCCATTCAAGGCTATTCTTTATTTTACAAATGATGTGGAACAAAGTATACATGGAGTTTATATATAGACCTATCTTTAGTATTTTTTTATTAAATTTTTAAATAAAATAAATATATTAATATATTTATTACAAAATAAAATACTTTATGAAAATAAATAATGAAAAATAGAAAATTATTATAACTATTATATTATAGTATAAATATATTAATTATTTTTAGTTAGAATTCGGAAGAAAGTTTAGATTGATGGAATGATGTATACGTTTATATTTATTAGTGTAAATGCTCTAGTTTATTAAAATTAGAAGTTTAAAATGTTAATTTGAAAATGTCAAAAGTTTTAGTTGAACTCAACCGATAAGTCCAAGAGACCGGGATTTTAGATTTAGGACCAATAATTTTAAACCCGGCCATAAAATAAATAAGCTTGAACTTATAAGCTCAATAGCACAAAAGGGTTGGCATGCTTGACATTTCTAATAGCTACGGTGTATTATAAGTGCGAGATAAATCAGTTGTTATGTCATGGACCCGGGTCCACCTTGCAAGGTGGGTCCGAGTACATGTTCACAATTTCATAACTCCATGTTCACAGTTTCATAACTCCATGTTCACAGTTTCATAACTCCATGTTCGCAATTTCATAATTTCGTGTTCACAATTTTATAACTCTATGTTCAACAGTATCAAAACTCTATGTTCAATAGTTGCGGACTACAAGGCCCTTACACGCCACTTCCAGGAGTTTAGACTCAATCACACCCTATGGGAAGGGAACCAGTGCGCTGACTTACTTGCAAACCTCGGCCAACATTCAGCTTGGGGTACGACCCTGCTTGATCACCCCCCTGACGAACTGAGTCCTCTACTGGCTCGGGATGCACAAGGGGTTGCTTCTTGTAGACGGCATTAGCCTAAAAGGGATCCTCGGATCCCTTCCCCCACCAAAAAAAAAAATCAAAACTCTATGTTCAATAGTATAACATAATTTTTTAATGAGTTAATACCACAAATGATCCTCTGACTATTGGGCTAGTACTCCTTTTAGTCCTCGACTTTTAATTCGACCACAAATGGTCCTCTGACTTTCATTTTTGACCACAAATAGTCCTCCATTAAAAATTCTGTTAAATAGGTGTTAAATCTAGGGGTATTATCGTCAAATTGATATATATATAATTGTCATAAAATAAAAATGTTTACATTTTTTCACCAACATACATATTGAAAAATTAACAAATATAAATACTCCTAAATAAAAAGACAATACACATTATTCTTGTAATTATGCGTACAAAATGAAAATTTAATATTAGAGCTATCTGTTCTTAATTTAACCAACATATTAAAATTGAAGAATTTTTTTTTAAACCTTGTTTCCATAATTTTCATGGTTGTTCATACATGGATGATTAATAGTTTTCACTCTTCTTTAATCGATCAAACATTTTGTTTGGGACATAACTGAAGGTCGCCACCGTTGAATTAATATAATTAATCAAGTACAAATTGCGAACATTAATCATGAAATTTTTTATTTTGTTCATTTATGTGATTTTTCACGTCCATTTTGTTATTATATTTATTAATTTAATTAATGTTTATTAATGTTTGAAATTAATTATGGTGTCATATAATTCTCAAAAAGAAGTAATCATAATAATATTAATCAATTTGACGATATTACCCCTAGATTTAACACCTATTTAACAGAAATCTTAACGGAAGACTATTTATTGTCAAAAATGAAAGTCAGAGGACCATTTGTGGTCGAATTGAAAGTCGAGGACTAAAAGAAGTACTAGCCTAATAGTCAGAGGACCATTTGTGGTATTAATTCTTTTTTAATTTATATAACAAAATTGTGAATATATGGTTCAAAAATTGTAAATATTGAATAATGTAATTTTGTATATTGAGATCTAAAATTGTAAATATGTAGTTCTAGAAGTGTGAACATAGAGTTATAAAATTGTGAATATATAATTATAAAACTGTGAACATAGACCTGGATCCACATTACAAGGTGGATCCGGGTCCACAGTATAATTTGTCGAGATAAACAAGTAGTCCTCACGGATGAATCATCTTTGTCAAACAGCCAAGGATAATCCTAGATCGGCGTTTTCTTCTCCACATGCAACCCCCTCTTTAAGAACATCTTGTCCAGCAATAATACTACGTCATATGTAGCTAGGATTATTACCGAGAGTTGCCTCAAGAAAATTCCCATGAGGATAGTATTTACTATTTAGCTTTCAGGATTCCTCACGAATCTTTTGTTATTTAATATAAAAGGAAAGTTAAAAAAAAAAAAAAAAAAAAAAAAAAACCCAAAGATTTGGAAAGTTGTGTTCTTAATTTTACATTCTAATAATATCTCTCACAATCACTAAAAAGTATATTAATAGGTTTAGCTGGTTTAAACAGATTGCATGTCATATCGTGTTGACACAACCCGAAACATGTTAACAAAATGTGTCTATCACGTCGACCCATTTAACTCATTTACAAAATGTGTTCATGTTTAAAATTTCAATCCGTTAACCTTAACGTGTCGTGTCCGTGTTTAACCTTATATTGTTCGTGTCATTATCGTGTTAATCTGTTAACGATGTCTCTGTCCTAGTGATGCTGAGTCTTAGATTATAAAGTTCTAGTTGGAGCATAGATAAGACTAGTACAAACACATACTCCTCTTATAAATAGAGGCATTGCCCTCATAATCATGTATTCATGTATTTCATATTGAAGATCATGCATACTTGTAATTTCGTCGTAAGTTTTCAAATTTAGCAAACATTGCAAAATTTGTGACAAATGGTGAAATGTATGATGGTTTTTATCACAATTAGGTGTGTGCAAACTATGGAAAATTTTCGGTTAACCGACCAAACCGAAAAAAGTTCGGTTAATCGTAACCGAACCGAACTTTTTCGGTTTGGTTAATAGTTAAAGGAATCTTAAAATTTTGGTTAACGGTTAATTCTGTTCGAAACGGTCGGTTAACTGAATTAACCGAACGGTTAACCAAAGTTTTTAATATATAAATAAATAAATATAAATACTTATGGATATTTGGAGTTTATAATTTGTGTTTTAATGTTTATAGTGTTGGTGCGGTATTATTTTTTTTTGTATATTTTGTTATGAATTTATTATGATATGTATTTTATTTTAATTGAATTTATTATTTTAGGTGTTATTTTTAGGATTTTAAATTTTAGTTTTAAAAAGTTCGGTTAATGTTAATCGGTTAACCGAAAAATTTTTCAGTTCGGTTAATTCGGTAACACAAATTTTGATTTGGTTAACAGTTAAAGGTTTAAAAGCTTCGGTTAACCGAATGAACACCCCTAATCACAATTGCCTTGTAAATTTCAATTTAGAATTTGAAATAATGCAAATTTTCATATGTTATTTTGGTAGAGAAATATATATTTTATAAAAATATATAAAATCCATTTTAGGGTTTTAAGATATTTTTTTCAAATTCGATTAATTGCACTTCCCCTCCATAAAATAAGTAGGGTTTAGAAATAGTTAAACTAGTCCCCTCTAATTATAAAAATGAATCAATATGTACTATCCTTAATTATATATCACGTACGGTATGTATTTTGATCATTAATGTTATGACAGTCGTTAATAATCATCGATGTCAAAAATAAAAATGAGGATGACATGATGCACATGTAATTATTTTAACTAAAGGTATCACTCAAAGGTCCTCAAATTGTGATCGACTAGTGCAAAATTAGTGGTGATATTAGCTCACTCTTGCAATGTAACTTAGTGACTAATTTGATCATGGGAGGATTAACCGGGACACCGGGTGCCACTAGATCACAAAGTCTTTGGTAACGCATGCTCTTTTTTTTTTTTTTCTTCTTTTTTCAAGACTTATTCACAGGGTTACATTAGGAAGTAAATATGCGATTGAGTTCTACCACATAGACTCTTATTTGCTACTCTATCACTTTTACTCCTTGACATGACAAGAAATGATAAGTTATCTTTATATGTGGGTCCCAAAGAAAGTATTAGCATCAAACCTTATGTGAGGAAGTAAAAGTAGGGAATATAACTTGGGCAGTCGTTATACGGTGGACCATGGTCACAATACAACGTCATTTTAGTAAGTAAGGGAAACGGTGGCCGTTAGTCGTAACGGAGCTCCGTAATTGATACTACAGTTCATCTCAAAAGATACTACCTTACATTTATTTTTATATTATCGAATGAAACTCCAGTTATATAAAAAAGGAACCGCAGTTGTGTTGAAAGGGAGCTGCAGTTGTGTTGAAAGGACACTGCAGTGTATTATAAAAAAAACTGTAGTTGTGTTGAAAGGAAAACTGAATAACAGGTTCACATATTTGAGTGTATAATATCGAACGAAAGTGCACTTATATCGAAAAGGAACTGCAGTTGTGTTGAAAAAGGAAATGCAGTTGAGCGGGACGGAGCCGTTTCAACCGTTTGTTTTCATTAATCAAAACGACGCCGTTTTGATGCATGGTTCACGATCTATTTCCACAGTAAAATTTGCATAACTTGGGAGTCCAAATAATATTTTCCTATGCGATTTTAATAACATAAAATATCTTTAAATGTGAGTTGTCATATCAATATCGAGACCCACATTCATAAATCCTCTGTCTCAAAAATGGTAGATGGGCCTACCTTAGAAAACTGCGCAATCCTATTTAGCCTAAACAATAGGAAGGCCCACTAAAAGAACGCCAGCCTAGAATGTCCTATGTGCAAACTGCAAACATTCCAATGATACCGTGTACACCTTGCAAATTTTCACGTTCAGTGATCTAATGGGCAAATTATTGTGGGGTTCGTGGGAATCACGATTCAAAATGACGTCAATAAATTTTATGAGTTAAAATATAAAATAATATACATTATGAATTAGAATAACGTGCACTATATGTTAGAATAATTAAATTTTTGGGTAAGATAATGTATTATGTGTTAGAATAATGTATTTTATGTGTTAGAATAATGTGCATTATGAGTTAGAATAATGAAACTTTTTGAGTAAGATAATATATATTACGGAGTATATGTTAGAATGATGTACATTATTATAAGTTAGAATAATGAAAATTTTGAGGTAAGATAATGTTTTTTTTTTTTTTGAAATCTTAAGATAATGTTTATTATGTGTTAAAAGTGCATACTTACATATATAAGTGATTTAAGCGGAAGATAAATTTTTGGCTAAAGTGTCATCCCGCACCCTGAACTATATTGGATTATTCATGCCGCACCTTGAACTTTCATAAGGGCTATTTCAATACACAAATCATTAATTTTTTTCATCTAGCAATTTTTACAGGTTACCTACAAGTTATAGGTACTATGCTGACTTGGACTTATTTTTTTGTTTTCTTCTTTTTTTTTTTTTTTGATTTTTTTTGTTTTCTTCTAAATCTTCTCCAGCCCAACAACCGGTACCAGAGCCGTAAAATAAAAATTAAAAAAAATTCTTATATTTAGGCATTTAGCTACTGGCAGTAGCTAAATATCTATATATAAAAAATTATATTTAGCTACTGCCAGTAGGCAGTAGCCAAAATAATAATAATAATAATTTATAATATGTTTTTTATAATAACAAAACATTATATATGACTATATATACTTTAAAAAAAAAATCCATGTTGAACCGGAACCGGAACTTGAACCTTTATATAAGTTTCCGGACCTGGTTTGTGTAATCTTGGAACCGTGAACCGGAACGAACCGCGGTCACCCCTAGGCAAGTTATCGATGGGCTCGGCGCATGCTGCCGCAAGGGAGGGGAGGAGCAGTGGATTGTGGAGGGGCTGTGGTGATTTGGTCTAGTGAGCACTGGTCCGGCTGAAGGCACAGGGGATGGGTAGCGTGAGGCGTTGATTTTTTGAGATTTACTTAAAAATTTTTGGTTAACTTACAAAGAAGATCCATATAAGCTAATTACATGTGCTACGTCATCATAGTAACTTGGTAACCTGTGAAAAATGCTAGATGAAAAAAAAGTAATGGTTTGTGTATCAAAATGGACGTTATGAAAGTTCAAGGTGCGACATGAATAATCCAATATAGTTTATGGTGTGGAATGACACTTTAGCCTAAATTTTTTTGCTTCAAATTGAAAGTGAGGATAAAAAAAATGCATAAAGGCTTTTTTTTTTTTTGGTTAAATTTGAATTCGAGTTCTTATTTGAGTAGAGTTAAAAAAAAAAAAAAAAAAATTTACTTGAATCATAAGTTGCTAGTGAAACAAAGACCGTTATTATATGTCATTTATACGAAAGCATAAGAATTAAAATAAATTTTACAAAAAGTTGGATTTTAAGAAGCTAAATGCTATATTGCTATTTAAGTAACTTTTTAGAATTTAGATTAAGATCTTTTTAAAACTCACTAAATTGCTCTATAAAAACAAAAGCTAGTCAAATATAAGGTTATTCATATCCCTGTATTATTATTATTTTTATTTTCAAAAGTGATCCTGCTGATTACATTTGTGATTTATCATTATTTTTTATATATTTATGTAATTTCAATTTACTTCTAAAATATAATAATATAATAATAATAATATTAACATATAATTGATTATTACCCAAAAAAAAAAAGGAAAAATAGCTGATATAGTCAGATTTGTAAGGCTTACCAATGTTGTGATCCTTGCATTCATTAGTTTTTTTTTATATATAAGATGATGTAAAAAGTAGTGACTAAGCTTGTAAGTGGCTTTTTTTTCAAAAAAAAAAACTTGTAAGTGGCTTCAAGTGTAGGTATTCCGTCGATCTAAAGACTCTAAGGTTAATAAGTTAGAAGTCCAACTTATTAAATATTTTCATATTTATTTAAATTACACATCATATTATAAATATAATTGTATATGTAATGAAGTTATAATAATTTTATTAAATATAAAGTATACCTATAACACTGTTCTAACTTCCAAGGCACTCATCAAAATTTGCAGGATAATACTAATGTGACAATATATAAATACCTTAGGATTTCTAAGTTGAGAAAACATAGAATTCCTTAAAGTTGCAAAGAATAAGATCCTCAATGATTACAATGTGATAGCAATGATTCATGCCTCCTTCAAGAATATGTTGGGACTTATCCCAACCTTAAAAGAAGAACGACAACAGCGTCATAAAGCTTGCTATTTCCAATTATAAATTAATGACTTCTCATTCAAGTCTGCCATTCAAATTATGTATTGGGAAAACGGTTAAACCATCTTTAAATTTTAAACAGTTATAATTGAACAAATATATTTATTATTTTTATTTTTTCCTTAAGAATTAGGATATAAATCATGGTAACTTAGTTGAACATAGAGATTAGACATACTATGCACACACTATCGCTGGTAAGACTCGATACATGGTCTTTCTTCCTAAACTTCACCTATATGACCAACTGAACTGTCCATGCAGGCTATTCAGGGCCGGATTTTAGGGCGTGCAAGACGTGCGACCGCACAGGGCCCCTAGTCTAGCCCTAACCTAATAGTTATTATATGTATTTGTGATTATATTGGCTCAAAATTAGGTTTTTTGCATTTTTCTCATTGCAATTTTTCTTCAATTCACAGTTTATTTATACTTTGATAGGGCCTCACTTAGTTATTAGCACAGGACCCCGCAAACCAAAAAACCGGCCCTGAGGCTATTTACCATTTTATTGAACAATCAAACGGATGCTAGTTTCAATTACCCGAACTCTAATTATTGATGAATAATTGGCTATTGAAATTATTAATTTTGTGAATTATAAACATTTTGTTTTACTTTATATATTTTCAAATATATGTTTTTACTTTATATTTTATTAAAATATATTGATTTCATTATTTTATATTTTATTATGTAAAGAAACCTATTTAAATTTAAAACTATTTATATTTTATGAAGATGTCCTTTTTACTCTTTTTACATTTATCAATTTATCAAAAAGTTAATTTTATCAAACACTTTTAAGCATAACAGCTCTTCAAATTTCAGCTTCGAGCTTATAGCTTTTCAGCTTTCAGCTAAGTTTGTCAAACATAGCCATAGTATTTCTCCATGTAATGAGAGCTTTTTGACCTGAAAATCCCAACAGATCACTTATACTAGGGTCTAGGGAACATGTCAACATGTAATTAATAAAATTACTTTTTTAATCTACTACACATATCTAAAACATATATTCCGACATTCGAATTATAACTAACATTATCAAATAATACATATTTACTTAAACTTTAATTAAATCTCATTCAAATTTTTAAATCATTTCCGTTCAAATTAACACCTTTTGGACTTTGGTTCAATATTTAATCAAATCTTTAAGTGACTATTGGGTGATAAACCCATCAAGGGCCATAGTGCACGTCAATAATTGTCATCATACCTATAGCTACCATTGCGGATTGGATTTGATTACAAGCTAAGACAAGTTACTGGTAATCAAACCTTAAACCCCATGCCATTTGCCCATTTTCAACTTTTCATATTTCTATCTTATGATATAAGTTGTGTAACGCTCCTAGTACGTAATTATTGGCACGTATTAACTAGGCAGCATGATTCACAGCATAATTTCATATTCATCATAGTATGGTATAAATTTTTTCCTTAGTTTCCAATAATTAGTAGGGCCTAGCTTTTTTTTTTTTTTGAATACAACTGACCCTATTACATTGTAGTATCTGTTCATCTATACTCTTCTCAACCTGTTGAAGCACAAAGAGTCAATTTCGAGATCTCCTCCACTGAGACTCGAACTCATGACCTCCCATATAAGGGTGGCCACTACATGCCAATTGAGCAAAAGGTGCTTGGCTAGTAGGGCCTAGCTAGAAACATATGACATTGAAATATGCGACCACAATGTACAAATTAAATAATTCAAATCGAGTGATATATTATATTGCACTAAGACTTATAAAGGAAAAAAAAAAAAAGAAAGGAAAAAAGACAAACTAAAGATAAATAAATTAAACTATCATTTAATTTTGAATATCAAATAAGATTCTATCACTCATATCTCATTATTATTATTTTTTTGTAACGAGTGTGTGTAAAGAGAGGGGGGAAATCTGTAATAATAGTTAAAAAATAAAGAAAAAAAACAACGTTAATTTCATAAATATTACAAATTTTAAATTTTATAATATTTATAAATTAAAATTGATACTACCTATTTTTCTCTTATTTTGTAGCCATTAATCGTCATAGATAGACGATTCAAATTAGTCCACATTTCTCAAGAAAAGTATAGTTATCATTTGATTATGATTTTATGTATATGCGTGTGTGTTAAAAGAGGATTCAAATGAGAACACGATCTTTCAATAAAAATTGAAAATTAATTACAATCGCCCATCAAGTTTATCAATGGCTGATAATTTTAATAAAAAAAAAAGATCAATTTTATATTTATTACAAAATTTTAAATTTACAATAATTATAAAAGTGATTATGCTCTTTTTCCTCTCATTCTTTAGCAAATCCTCAATAATTTATCGACCCAAATCTCACCAGATATATATTGCTCTTAGATTGGCGTGGATATGTGTATTTTTGCTACTTTTCTAAAGGGCATACTTTGTGAAAGGTTAGCTAACTTTTTGTTAGGAAAAATACTCTCTGACAATCGGAATTACAAGAAATTGGAAAACGAAACTAAAACAGATTACAACGAAAAATAATCCACGTAGGATTGAACGATTACTTGCGATGAAGATACCACGCTCGGTTGAGTGGCCTTAGAAGAAGACGGGTGAACTGTATGGATTCCGGGGTGGTTGGAAGCACGAGTCGTGTTGTCACTATCCTTAAAACCTTATTTGCCGCTTCCCGAGGTGCTGGAACGTTGCGGCCTAGGCTTCCCAGGATAAAACGTGCTACGATCCGCCGTTTGTGCACTCAAACTTGGATCCGGCGAACTAAACCGTGGGAAGAACGCAGATGGCTTGAAGGAAATATGAGCAGGGTTTTGAGGAGAAACCAGTGTATTCATGTGTTCTTGTTGTGTGTTTTTCAAACCTGCTGCTCACAACGAATATGTAGTGAAGGATGGGATCATTGCATTAAATCTGGCATTTAATTCCCATTCGTAACCACTAGCAACCTATTTACACCCACTATTAACCCATTTAAACCAGAAATAAACTCTGAAATAAAGATTGGAGTTAATCACATTAACTCCGTAAAATTTAAGAGTTATTTCTGAACGGATCTAGTAAGTGAACGGTCGCAATTGAGAGGTTACCAGAATCGCTGTTCGAGACGTCGTTCATATCTGCGTACCGTCGAGACATAGCTCGTGCCGCGAGACGTCGAGAAGTGCTGGCTTCGAGACATCGCACTGCATCGAGACATCAAATTGGTCCGCGAGACATCGAACGCGCGCGCCGACCGGGGGCTGCGCGATATCGCTCTCGTACGCGACTTGGTTCGAGACATCGAACTACCTCTCGAGAGGTCAGTTCGTTTGATGTCTCGAACGAGAGATCAATACGATCTCACGTGGTATGAGACGGAAAACTCGTTCGAAAAGGTAGCATAACTTAGCCCGTGCCCGCAGGTGCACACAAGTTCAAGCCTTTCGAACTCATTTTGGAATTTGATTTGCACCCCCCCTGCGCGCGAGAGAGAGCATCTATGCTATACAAGTTACTTAGTCATAAAAAGTCCCTTGTATATATAGTGGTGCAAAAGTTCATTCCAAACCAATGTGGGACAAAGCTACATAAGCTTTCCACACTTGAATTCCATCTCAAATGGGTCTACTTTGAGAATCAATTTCTCATTCACCCATTATCCATTTTGAGCGTATAATATATATATCGATTTCTTCGTCTAAGAACGAAGAACCCGAATCCACTTTGACCCGACCCAAAATCGGACGTGGACCCGCAAATATTTATACCACAAAATGGCCACTTAAAATGCCATTTTTAGTGCAATTTTCCAACACTTTTTATTTTTCTTTGAAAAAAGATTAAATTCGCTTCTTAAATTAATTGAATAGTGCAATTCAATCCTCTAATAAAAAAGTTATATTCAAATTTTCTAAACCAGTAAAATTGTTCAATTGAGTCCAAATTGACTTGTTTAGCAGTTAATTCTTCCTAAGTCTAACACGTGTTTTTTTTAATATTTTTTTAAACCTTTTTATTTTATTTTTTTAAAACCTTTTTATTTATTTATTAAAATTAATAATTAAAAAAAAAAAGGAAGAGTACAACCATGTTTATCTTTATTGTTTCAAATTTCTAGAATTATCCAGTAAGTTAGGCAATTCTTCTTCCATGAACGCCATAGCCCGTTGCAACACCGTCCTGACTTGATTCCTCGACGACGCGACGGTCGACCCAGTTGAAAACTGTCCTAACACATTACTTAATCTCGATAACCACCTAATTGAAAGTTGAAATTCAATATTGCATTGAATTTATATTTGGATTTTGATCTACTTTAATTTGTTGGTAATTTTTAGTTTTGTTTCTTCTTCTTTGCTATAATCAAAGTCTTTAATTTAATCACGTCGTTGAAATACCAGCTGTTGTCTGCGTTCAACTGCGATTAAAGATTTTCCGGCCGCTTCTGCCTTCTAGTTTGCTATGGCGTGTGATGGAGGAATAAGGGGCGGGTCGTAGATCATGTCTCAAATTTGGGTCGTGGCCCGTGGGTTAGGGTGTTTGATTTTGAGATTTTTCCTGCAATTTCTCTCAGGTTAGGCTGCATTTAAAAAAAACTATTAGTAATTTTTAATAAATAAATAAAAAGTTTTAAAAACAACCAAAGAAAACATGTGTCAGA
>CP025650.1:10711767-10758647 GCA_003576665.1 Ipomoea trifida
GCGCAGCCCCGGTCGGCGCGCGCGTTCGATGTCTCGCGGACCAATTTGATGTCTCGATGCAGTGCGATGTCTCGAAGCCAGCACTTCTCGACGTCTCGCGGCACGAGCTATGTCTCGACGGTACGCAGATATGAACGACGTCTCGAACAGCGATTCTGGTAACCTCTCAATTGCGACCGTTCACTTACTAGATCCGTTCAGAAATAACTCTTAAATTTTACGGAGTTAATGTGATTAACTCCAATCTTTATTTCAGAGTTTATTTCTGGTTTAAATGGGTTAATAGTGGGTGTAAATAGGTTGCTAGTGGTTACGAATGGGATATCGCTCTCGTACGCGACTTGGTTCGAGACATCGAACTACCTCTCGAGAGGTCAGTTCGTTTGATGTCTCGAACGAGAGATCAATACGATCTCACGTGGTATGAGACGGAAAACTCGTTCGAAGTGGTATGAGACGGAAAACTCGTTCGAAAAGGTAGCATAACTTAGCCCACAAGGCCAACCACTTTTCCGGACGACATTCGTGCCCGCAGGTGCAGTCGCACACAAGTTCAAGCCTTTCGAACTCATTTTGGAATTTGATTTGCACCCCCCCTGCGCGCGAGAGAGAGCATCTATGCTATACAAGTTACTTAGTCATAAAAAGTCCCTTGTATATATAGTGGTGCAAAAGTTCATTCCAAACCAATGTGGGACAAAGCTACATAAGCTTTCCACACTTGAATTCCATCTCAAATGGGTCTACTTTGAGAATCAATTTCTCATTCACCCATTATCCATTTTGAGCGTATAATATATATATCGATTTCTTCGTCTAAGAACGAAGAACCCGAATCCACTTTGACCCGACCCAAAATCGGACGTGGACCCGCAAATATTTATACCACAAAATGGCCACTTAAAATGCCATTTTTAGTGCAATTTTCCAACACTTTTTATTTTTCTTTGAAAAAAGATTAAATTCGCTTCTTAAATTAATTGAATAGTGCAATTCAATCCTCTAATAAAAAAAGTTATATTCAAATTTTCTAAACCAGTAAAATTGTTCAATTGAGTCCAAATTGACTTGTTTAGCAGTTAATTCTTCCTAAGTCTAACACGTGTTTTTTTTAATATTTTTTTAAACCTTTTTATTTTATTTTTTTAAAACCTTTTTATTTATTTATTAAAATTAATAATTAAAAAAAAAAAAGGAAGAGTACAACCATGTTTATCTTTATTGTTTCAAATTTCTAGAATTATCCAGTAAGTTAGGCAATTCTTCTTCCATGAACGCCATAGCCCGTTGCAACACCGTCCTGACTTGATTCCTCGACGACGCGACGGTCGACCCAGTTGAAAACTGTCCTAACACATTACTTAATCTCGATAACCACCTAATTGAAAGTTGAAATTCAATATTGCATTGAATTTATATTTGGATTTTGATCTACTTTAATTTGTTGGGTAATTTTTAGTTTTGTTTCTTCTTCTTTGCTATAATCAAAGTCTTTAATTTAATCACGTCGTTGAAATACCAGCTGTTGTCTGCGTTCAACTGCGATTAAAGATTTTCCGGCCGCTTCTGCCTTCTAGTTTGCTATGGCGTGTGATGGAGGAATAAGGGGCGGGTCGTAGATCATGTCTCAAATTTGGGTCGTGGCCCGTGGGTTAGGGTGTTTGATTTTGAGATTTTTCCTGCAATTTCTCTCAGGTTAGGCTGCATTTAAAAAAAACTATTAGTAATTTTTAATAAATAAATAAAAAGTTTTAAAAAACAACCAAAGAAAACATGTGTCAGACTGAGGAAGAATTAAACAAGTTTTATTATAACAGGAGGGGTGTGGGTTGTGGAGGAATGTCAATATAGGAAATTACGGATTTGCCCTCCATACAAAAATTTAATTTACTTTGTTCCATTGGCTCGCAGATTTGAACTACAAGCCTTCAGTTTACAAGACTGACGCTCTACCACTGAGCTATAGGGGCCATCTGTTATACTTTTCTTTATTTTATAATAGTTTTTATTTCAATTATGAGACAAAGCATGACAAAATCACTATACTCAGAGGACCTCATATAACATTAACTCTTCTTTCTTTTCATTACTAATTTTTAATATATAGTTGCATCTTGCGGAATGAAACTAATTCAGTCTAATGTGAATCAAATCTTACACAAAATACTTTTAAAGATGTTAGTATATAGATAAGTGTTTGAATTCTCTTAAAGTAATATTTATTTAGACTATCATTTTTAGACAAAGTATTTATACTATCGATTTTACAAAGTTGCACACATTTATTTTAGTGATAATTATAATGAATTTTCTATATTATCTTGAATTCATATATTTTGAGTTACATATTTAAATAAACAAATTCGACATTCAATTACCTATGTATAAACTTCTAATATATAGTCTTACATTGATATAGTTTCAAATATTTATTTAAATATAAACATTGGCCATTAACGCATTTGCGCAATGCGCGTGTTTAAATATATAACATTATTTTTTAGTATAACTTTGATATTTAATTACAAGATAGTGTAAAAAGAAAACAATGAACAATGTAGTGAATATAATTAATTAATAAATTTGAAGGTGGGGAATCTTTGCATTGTAGAAAATATAGACAATATAACTAATGAAATTATATATCTTTTTAAATTTTTTGATAATGAATATTTGTTTTTGAATAAAGGCATTTAGACATTGAATTATAAATTAAATAAATGCATATGTATTTTTCTTTTGTGGTAACTACTAATCTATTTATTATTTTTTTTTTTTTTGAAAAAACTACTAATTTATTATTTAGCATAGTTTAACATATTCGTAGTATATGTTTAATAATGCGCTGATTTCCTGGCAAACTTCGGGCAACAAGCGACCTGGGGGACATCGCTTTTAGACCAACCGCCGGACGACTTGCGAGATCTTCTGGTGCGTGATACGCATGGCATTGCCAATAGCAGATGGCGGTAGTTTTGGGGGACCTTTTAAGGCCCCTTTTTCTCACCAAAAAAAAAAAGTATATGTTTAATAATTATGCCAACTTTGATTGGGATGAAGTTCGAACCTAAGACCTTACTTATAGAAATTAATGGGTTAGTTAAAAGTTAACGAAAAATTTATGATAAATTAGGAAATCTCAAGTGAAAATATAAATCTAAACAATCTGAGTCATTAATTTGATTAAATAATTTGACCGTCATTTTTTTAAATCTATTTTAGGCCTAATTCTCTTTGGCTCATATATATATATATATAAACAAGAAAAGTGGATAGAAGTGAACAAGTGGACCACATTTATTTGTAATTGTCAGATGGTTTTGAGCTATCTGTGAAGATATTGACTTTGGGTCTTGCTTTTGCTTCGATTTTTGCTAGCGGGGCCTTCTTGTTCTCTGGCATTATTTGTTTTACTCGAAGTTGACTGTGCAATCAGATGACTTTCATGGCTCCATGTTTGAGCTTAATTTAGCCTTTAATGCTTCTTGTTTAATTAACAGTTTAAGGGAGCACCACCACCACTCAAGCAAAATAAGAAAGTGTGTGATTTGCCTTCATCGTCAGCTCAACTAATTGCAGATATGAAATTTGTCACAAGAAACTAAGGATCAAGTCTTATCAATGTTAGTGTGGAAGCAACCTCTAAGCAAAAGATCGAGGGAGCTCTTTGTGTGCACTTAGCAAAAGTCTAGCCCTTATTGATCAGTTAAGTCACCATAATTTACTCATAAACAAAGGGAAAATTGTAATTTTTGCCCCTCCATAATATACCAATTATCAATATCACCTTTGAATTATTAGTGGTGTAAATGTTGCCCCTCAATTTTTAAAAACAGTACATATATTGCCCCTCCCGTAACGAAAGAGGGGCAATATTTACACCACGGGAGGGGCAATATATGTACCGTTTTTTAAAATTGAGGGGCTATATTTACACCACAATAATGCAGGAGTGACATTGATAATTGACATATTATGTAGGGGCATAAATTATAAACTTTCCCATAAACAAATTATCAGGTCAGGATGTGGGGCCACCTGAAGAGGACAATTCCACATTTTTTTTTGTCACAAGAAAGGGTGTAATTGCGAGTCTTTCTTGTCATTCAGAAGAAGCAATCACTCATTAGTTTTTCAATTCTTTCCTTTCATGCATGCCTCTATAACTGCTGATGTAGGCATCGGTGTATGCATATGTGTATATATAATGATAGGATTTTGTGAAAACCACTTCACAAGTAAAATTGCAATTTAATCTTAGCTTATGAGAATATCAGTACGTCTAAAGCAAGGAATTGAAAATAAGAAAAAAGTGTGGTGAACATTTTGATAAATATTTCAAATTTTAAAGTGCACTTAAGAGATTGTACGCCTATACCTATCACTAGTTGGTGCACTTTAAATTTAAAACATTTATGAAAAGGTTATCATGTTTTCATTTGTTTAAGAGATGTATATATATGTGTGTGTATTTATATTTATATAGTTATTGACCTATATGTATTTATATTGTCATTAATATTGTATATGATATTATTTTCTTTAGTGCAACCTAGAAAACTCTTGGAGCGGCCACTACCTCCATATGGAAAATCCTTCTTGCTCTTCTAATTTTTCCTCCTAAATTACATGACATAACTTATAATTATTTGGTGTCATGAATTGGCTGACTCCACTAACTTTTAATAAAAAAGTTAATCTAACAAATCAAATAATAATGTCATGTAGTCTAGAGGGAAAATTATGATGAATTTTTTTTATAGGAGTGAGTAACATTTCTCTTTTCATATTTTTTAGAGGGTGCTCCAAAACCAACCTAGTCCACTCTCTAACATGTTTCATATATGCTAGAAAAATTACACACTTATTGTATTCCATCGAGACATGAGAGATCCACGTAAATAAATAAAAAATTCTATACGAAACATATCCATTGAGAAATTAATTACATTTATGATAACTTTGTTTATGCTCTTTTTTGAGTCCTATAGTTTTGATGAACCCTAGTTAGCATCCATCAACTTCTGTTGGACAACGTCATTGGTATGACATGGCCAAGGTTATGTAATTAGTTCAGTTTAAAAAGATAAAAAGAGAAAGAAAAAAGGAAAAAAAAAGTTTTGTGTTAATTACTGACCGTTATGTCACTACTGTGTTTAGTGTGTTATTAAGTTGAGTGAATGAGAGTTTTCAAAAAAAAAAGTTGAGTGAATGAGAATTCTCCGTTAAAAGTTAATGAATTCAAATTGTGCGAAAAATGCAGAACCGAAAAAAGCGGGCCTAAATTTCCCGGGGAGTGGAGAGTGGAGACCCACCTCACCTCACCTCTCTTCAATCACTCTTTCTCAGTCTTGAAGCTGCAGCCTTCTTTCTCACTACTCTCTCTCTCTCTCTCTCTCTCTCTCTGCTTTCTTCTATCTTTTTCCATATTCAGATCCACACTGCTCTCTTCTTCCTTCCTCTCCGTGAAATCCTTGCACATTTTCTCTCTACATACCCGTTTGAGGGGCGCCTCTCGACTGCTTGGTGCTAATTTCGTAAGTTTCCATTGCTGTTTGTTTATGTTTCTCTAGCGTTAAATGAGTTGAGTTTGTTTCCTTTTTGTTGTTTTGTTAGCTTTTTGGGTGTGCATGAGGTATTCTGCTCTCGGGGTTTATGTGTTTAGCTAAATGGAAACGTAAAGTTTCAATGCTTTGCTTAATTTAACCTCTCAGAACTGCAGATAGCCTCGATTCTCGAGATTTTTCTATGAAATGTTGTTTGTTGTTGAAATTTGCTATTTGATTTACGTTGTTCAGTTTGGCTTTTCGTTGGTTGGTAGTTGATTTAAGTTGAATGTTGTGCAGAATTTAAGTTGGTGCTGCTTTGTTAAGAGTTGAAAGGAATTTATATAGTTTGATCTGCACTGAGGTTTGCTTGGAGTAGTGAGGACAAGATCACAGAATCTTGTTGAAAGATGGAGGAAATACAGTCTCAATCGGATCAATATAGGTCTTCATCATCTTCAGCAAGTAGTCCTGCAAGCAGGGTGCCATCAAGTAATTTCTTTTACTTAAGAAAGCCTGGCTCTCTTAGGCAACCGATTTCGTTTGAGGACTCACCTCTATGGGATGACACTGATGTTGAAGTCAAAGTGGATGATGGAGTTGACTCTATAAATGCTGCAACCACTCCAGCCTCCCCATCGCTTTCGAAACTTTATAGTGGGTCATTGCCATCCCCTCATTTGCCAGAGGGGCCGCCGCTAGTGAAAATTAAGATTGCTGGTGCTTCACTTGCTTGGAAAGACTTGACAGTTACTATAAAGGGAAAGAGGAAATATTCTGATAAGGTGATCAAGAGTTCAAACGGTTATGCATTGCCTGGAACAATGACTGTCATCATGGGCCCTGCCAAGTCAGGAAAATCAACACTTTTGAAAGCCCTAGCAGGTATTTTGTTGCATTCAAGTGACTGGAAATATCCTATGCGCATTTGCTTTTCCTTGCATTCTAGATATCCATTCCTGACAAATGATACTGAAATATTTTTGTTCATCTACTTTAGGTAGGTTGCCTGATTCCGCAAGAATGTATGGTGAGGTGCTTGTAAATGGTGCAAAATCGCGTATTCCATATGGGTCCTATGTAAGTTCTATGTTCTGATGCTTATTAGAGGATTCTATTTATGGTATTTACCAAAACTTTTGCATGTTGTTGTTAACTATGGTTATGATTGAAATGTATCTGCTTGGATTCTGGGACTTTGCACTTGTGTGGTTCCAGAGTGTCTACAATGCATCAGATGCTGTAGCAGATAGTTCCTTGATCAAAATTTGTATTGGGAATCCATGTATAACCATGCAAATTGAGATGTTAACCCTTCTTTTTTAACTGAATTGAGAATGCTCCTTCATAATAAAAGAATTTGCCTTTAACTTTTGCTTTCAGTCATTTGCATGATATCAACTATACACTGTTTTGAGTTGAGGTCTCCTAACTATAATCAGGGGGGTCAAATCCTCTTTTCCCATGTATCCACTAAAAAAATCAATTTTTTTGGTGGAACCTCTGGTTTAGTAGGTTTGTTGCCCAGTGACCTTTTAAAATGGCAATTTGTTTAATGATGAATGATTCTGATAATAATTCTACTAGATTTATTCAATGATGAATAACACTTCCCGTGTTTTGCATTTTTTGATGCATGTAAGTGAATTAGTGGAAATAGCTATAATTTATTTCTTAGCTTGTCCTGAAAACCTTGTTTTATTAACAGGGATTTGTTGAGAAAGAAACAACTCTTATAGGATCTTTGACAGTTCGTGAGTTCCTCTACTACTCAGCATTGCTTCAACTTCCCGGTTTCTTTTGTCAGAAAAAGGATGTGGTGGAGGATGCTATCCTTGCTATGTCACTGGGAGATTATGGTAATAAACTAATTGGTGGTCACTGTTACATGAAGGGCCTTCCAAGGGGTGAGAGAAGGCGCATTAGCATTGCCAGGGAACTTGTGATGAGACCACATGTTCTATTCATAGATGAGCCCCTTTATCAACTTGACAGGTTCACCTCTCATTCCACCTGATTTTGCAGGGATTTGTTTAGCAATCATTATATATTTTCCTTGTCTATTAATTTCTACAATTGGCAGCTTATCTTTCTTAATTCATAGTCTAGTAGAATGAAGTAGTGAAAACATAGAATGCATTATGTTTGAAGTGTATGTACCATAAACTCATAAAGTGTTGTTTACTATCTTAAATCTTTGTATTGTCCAGTTTCTTGAATAAATGAAAGCATAATTTGACTTTAAAAAGTATACTTCGTCACCTTTGCCATTGGTGTATTGCTTGAAGAAAATAGAATGCAGAAGATGTTACTGTCAAATTACATTCGAAGTTAGTAATACTGGATAGCATATGTAATTGATAAATTTGTAATATAGAGGACTATAAGACTCCTTTTCCACTTGAAGACTCAAGACTTCATTTAATACACTGAGTACAATAACAAGCTACTTCATCAGATAGTACTTTGTAAGACTGGTTGCCAGTTGACTGATTGCATGCCATTTTAATTGAGGCTAATCTGTTGCTATGTAGTGTTTCTGCACTCCTGATGATGGTTACACTGAAGAAGCTTGCAAGCACTGGATGCACCTTAATTTTCACCTTAAACCAGAGCAGTACGGAAGTATTTGGCCTCTTTGATCGGATATGCCTCCTTTCAAATGGAAACACACTGTTCTTTGGAGAAACATTGGCTTGCTTGCAGGTAATAGATCTAGAAATGGCCACCTTCATTTTGTAAATCTTGAGTCACTTTAAGATCGTTTTGTTAACATGAGAAAATGAAATAGACACAATAATACCAGTTGTGAGATATAGATTAGTTCATGTATTTAACCTGGCAGTAAGAATGCCAGACAAAATTATTGTTTATTACTTCATTTATGCAGTCCCTTGTTTTAAAAAATTGTTACAGAGTTGTAGTTTTGCCAATATAGTATATAGTTCAACAGGGTATGTGTTTTCCATTTATCCAGATTGATTAGAACATGGAACTCTAGAACATAACAGGTTTAAAGACAAGGAGAGGCAAGAAGGGAAACCTTACCTAGCTTTTAGGAAAAGAAAAAAGTCATGTCCTTCCATCAAATTAGTAAAAAAAGGGAAAATCTTTAAGCCCATGCAATTCCAGAATTGCCAATATAAATGTTTCATTGGTGTTGAACCATTCTTGGGAGAAATCTCCACCATTGGTGAATATTCAGTCCTTTTCTTTCTTGAAAACCTGGTGCATTTGTACATACTGTATACATGACAGTTTTATCAACATTCTTTTGAAGGTTATTTTAGATGGTAAATGGTTAGAGCCTAACACACCGTTTATTTATTAATTTTTGATCTGTGAAGCACTTCTCTAATGCTGGATTTCCTTGCCCAATCATGCAAAGCCCCTCTGATCACTTTCTGCGTGCAATAAACACAGATTTTGACAGGATTATTGCAATGTGCAAAAATTGGCAGGTACTGGTTTCAAATATATTTACATCAGGAAGCACTGTTTTTTCTTTGGAAGGGGGATAAAATTATGAGATACCGTTTTCTCAGTTTTTTTACTATCATTGTTTCTGAAAAAGAGTTTTCTGATGTTGTAGTTTATATTTTAAATAAAAGTAAGGTTTATTGTATTTGGGGGACCTTGTGTGATATGATCTAGGGCTTACTGGTAGATTTATTAGATTTTTGCAGTTTCTTATAATTTTGTTTGAATATGTAAATAAATCATTTCGACAGGATGACCACGGAGAATTATCAGCAGTGAACATGGACACTGCTGTTGCAATACGTACCCTTGAAGCAACATATAAATCGTCAGCTGATGCTGCTGCTGTTGAAAGTATGATAGTGAAGCTCACTGAGAAGGTATTTTTGTTATCATCATTAATGTCTGTTTTTATTATTATTATTATTATTATTATTATTATTATTATTATTTTTTATCACACTATTGACTATAGTATATTATTTGTTCAATTACTCTCTGCAATACGTATTTGGTCTATACTGATCTGCAGTGTTGCTCATTATAGCATTCTACTAGCCTGTGGTCCATTTGTATTTAAGCTGGCCAATATCCGCACTCCTATATCCTTATTTGGTTGAACATCTAAATTCTGAAGGCCCATTCATTTGCTTTGATTAGGGGTGGTGGGTTGGAGGAACCTCTTTCAATTTATAATACCAACTGTGCTTCTTTTACGATTTTGTGGGTGAAATTAGAAGTAGAACACATCAGTAGTCCTATCAACTAATTGAGTTGTTTTACTAAAGATGTTACTGCTCCATATGAAAACCTTCTAAGTTGTGCTTGAGTTTCAGTTTCAGTTTCTTGAATTTTGCTTCTTTAAAGTTTGATTCCATCAGTTTCTGGAGACTGTCTTCAAATATTCTGTGTGGTTTTTAGTTTTAGCATTACCCGAGCAGTTTTTGTACTTGATAACTGCTTTAGTATACTTCCTGATCCCTTTTTTTTGCCATTGCTACAGGAAGGTCCGTATCTCAAAAGCAAGGGAAAGGCGAGCAGTGCAACACGTATTGCAGTATTAACGTGGAGATCTCTATTAATCATGTCAAGAGAGTGGAAATATTACTGGCTTAGGCTGATACTCTATATGCTTCTTGCTCTCTGTATTGGAACTGTATTCTCTGGGCTGGGGCATTCCTTGTCCTCCGTTGCGGTAAGTATGAAAATAAAACAAGAAATTTGACCCGTTTATCTGTACCTTTTAATTCTGTAGTTCATTTGTCATATATTCATCTCTATTAGTTGTATGTTCATTTATTGATCTGTGCTATAATTTTCATTCTCATGTCCATGATGCCATTCTCCCTCCTAAATTGTCATTGCAGACAAGAGTTGCAGCAATATTTGTATTCATATCATTTGCCTCTCTTCTAAGCATAGCTGGAGTACCTTGTCAGATGAAAGAAATTAAGGTAATGTCTGGCGTGAGGGTTGGTTCCTCATAGAGTTCTAACTTCTTCATAGTATTTTTACAAGCTTTAACTACGTAGGGCAAGAAAAATGTCTGGAAAATATCAATTTCTACAAGATACGGGTTCAGTCAGCTCAAGGAAACTGTGTAGTACTCGTTAGGCATAACTGACTTGATTAAGCTTTTTTGATAATACACAGATATATGCCTGTGAAGTATCGAATCAGCATTCTGGGGCTTTAGTTTTCCTGCTCGGGCAACTTATCGCTAGCATCCCATTCCTGTTTCTCATATCCATTTCGTCAAGTCTAATCTTTTATTTCCTCGTTGGGCTGCGGGATGAGTTCAACTTGTTGATGTACTTTGTGCTGAACTTCTTCATGTGCCTCTTAGTAAATGAAGGAATGGTGTTGGTTTTTGCTTCGATCTGGCAAGACATCTTCTGGAGCACAATAACGTTCGTGTCAGTCCACGTGAGTCCCGCTTCTGTTTCTTCTCTATCAGGAAAACTTTATCTTTCTATTTTGTCATTAGGTGCCTTAATTTTGCTCGTCCATTAACCATCATTGTTGGTTCTTTCAGGCGGTGATGATGCTTTCTGCTGGCTATTATAGAATCCGAAGTGATTTGCCAGTACCCGTGTGGATGTATCCCGTGTCCTATGTAGCATTTCATACCTACTCTCTGCAGGCAAGTTCTGGAAACCGATAAACTACTGTTTTAACTTCAGAGACTATCTCTACTGAGTTTTTCATGCCTAAGCTAATTTAATAAAAACCCGAGAACACCATCTCCTTATTCAATTGTGGTCTCAATATGTTTGTTTCAGGGGCTCCTGGAGAACGAGTACATAGGAAGCTCGTTTGCAGTTGGGCAGGTGAGAACCTTATCTGGCTATCAGGCTCTTAGAAATGTATACGACATATCTGAAGACAGTAACGCGAAATGGGAAAATTTACTCGTGTTGTTTATCATGGCTGTTGCATACCGCATTCTTGTGTTTATATTGCTAGAGTTTTGTGTCAGGAAAAACATCTCTGTACATAGACTTTGCCCCTGTAACCAAGATACAAGCAAGAATCCTTAGCTAATACTACTACTATCTATGGAACCTGGAAAAAAGACCTAAATTCCTGTGAATTTCTATAAATGAAGTTTGTGTTATTTTTGTTGAATGGCGGTGTATACATCCTTGATGAACTTATCCATGTTTTTCTGTGAAGATCCGTTTGGGCTTAGCGCTGCTTCCATTGTCTTCTTCACTTGCTTCACTGAATTTCTTAGCTCATCGCTTGTTTTCCCGCCCATTAACAGTTTGATTTTGTCTGAGATTTCGAGTTTCGAGATCGGCTTCCGGTCGCATAGATTTAGCCCGGATCTCCAGTCGTCGACGATGAGTTTCCGGTTGGTGAATTGGTCCGTCAGGAGAGGAAAACACAGCATTGGGACTTCACACCACATGCTCTCCATAGTCGAGTTCCATCCGCAGTGTGACAAGAATCCCCCGATAGCGGGGTGGGTCAGGACTTGCTTCTGGCTACACCACGGGATGATCATCGCGCGGTCGGAAACCTCCGCCCGGAGGTCTCCCGGCAGCGGGTCGGACTCGTCGGAGCTCACCATGTCCGGCCGGAGGGCCCAGAGAAAGTTAACTTTGCTCAGCGACAGTCCGTGGGCGATTTCCAGGAGAACCTGTTTAGAGAGATGGGCGTAGCTGCCGAACGTGACGTACAAAACGGAGCCGTGGGGTTTCTTGTCGAGCCACTGGGTGCAGTCGGACTCCGACCAGAGACTCGTCGCCACCGCGCTCTGGGCGAACACCGGCGGGAAGATGGGACCCACCGCGAAAAACGGCGTCTTCTCTTGTAGAGCCGCCACGGTTTCTTGCTCCAGCTCCTGGACGGAGTTGCACAGCACGAAATCTGCGTTTCTCGCGTCTCGGAACGAGTTGAAAATTATCTGGTGGCACACCGTCTCCGTCTCCGTTTCTTGAATATACGACATCAAATCCTTCGCCTGAATTGATTTCACTCCGGGCACGTACTCAATATCGTCCTCACGCATATCTGAAAACGCATTTTTCAAGATTCACATATTAATAAAATACAGTAACTAATCAGTTACGAAAAACTGAGATTATTCCGACGTACCAATGCAGCCAAAGTGGCCGTTGAGGCGCAAGAGATGGAGGTGATAATAAAGCGTAAACACCAAAGCCGGTTCCGTCCAGAAAGAAACAAACAGAAGCTTATATTTCTTGGCCAATTTCCCAGGAAACACAAAGAAAGTATCAGCAATCAAGCAATTAACAGGCGGGCCACCGGAATCTTCAGACGACGTCAAGATTTTCTTGAGAGCTTCTTCAACGTGGGCAGAATAGACATGCAAGAGCGAGGCCATGAACTGGTCGTGATTCACCCCCCTATCCCACTCCGGCGGGAGCCCGTCGGAGATGGTGACGTAGCGGATATCAAGGCCGGGCTTGCGGATACCGGAGAAGATGTCGCCGTCGCGGCCGTTGCTGTTGGTGAGGAGATAGTGCACGGAATGGGTGTTGATGAAGGTGACGGTGAAGCCTTTCTCCGCTAGGCGGCAGGCGAGGTGGACGGAGGGGATGACGTGGCCTTGTAGCGGATAACATATCAAGATTGCATGCGGCTTTTGGCCGGAATTCGAACCGGAATCCCCCATAGATTGGATTATTATTAAGAGCGAGCTAGCGTTTAAAAAATTCCCAGGAATGTGGAAGAGAAGAAAACGGAGGATTTGACTTGGTTTTTACTAGGCAACGAAACGAGTATGCACAAAATGATGATGGACTTCCCCTTTGCTTTCGGAGATAGTTGTACGTGTTTGGATTGCATACTCGAGACCTACATATCCCAATATCCCATAATTTATAATGATGCTACATATATTTTTATTATATATATATATATATATATATATATATATATATATATTATGCTAAACATTAATTAATAGACTTACTAGTAACAACAATACAAAATATGAAGAATTAAGGGGTGTGTTTGGTTCGCACAAGGAAATTAGAATCGGAATTGGATTCAAATACTTGGTAACGGTAATGAATTTTAATAAAAATATTTTGCATGTTTGGTAGTAGGGTAGGATTAGAATGATTACTGATATTGATGTTTGATTATGTATGACCATATAATGAGAATAAAGGTTTTAAAAATACAAAAATAAAAAATTAAGGCAATTGATCCTAATATAATGACATCCAAAACATCAATATGAACAAAAAAATCAAAACAAAAATCTAAAAGCACTAGTTCAAATTTAAAAATCAGATTATCAGGAATGATACTCGTTTTTAATTAAGGAATTATATTTTTAATTGAAGGGATTGAGTAATCAAATTTATAGTTGTGTTTTAAAAAATTGTCACCTAAACACTAACTATGATTTTGATTCTCATTCTTGAGTGTGTAAACATGAACCAAACACACCCTAAATTTATTTGCATTGTTTCTCTATCAATTTATAATCTTGGTGCTTTATAATTTTATTCATACAAAAAAAAAAGAGTCATTTCCATTTTTGGTCCTATTGTTATTGGGGCATTGTCAATTTTAGTCCACTTCATTAATTTTTGCCACATTGTGGCCAGTCTTATTTAGTCCTTACCACTTTTAGTCCGCCGTTAAAATTTTTGTCAAATGGTTGTCCTAAACATGGGTATTTTTGATCTTTTCATGCTTTAGTTATCTCCTTGACCCTTTGCAGTGATTTTCTTTACACATTTTCATCCAATGAAGAGGTCCAGCGAAAGTCATGTGAGCCACATTACAAAGCCATGGCTTTCGCCGGACCTCTTCATTGGATGAAAATGTGTAAGCAAAGTTACTGCAAAGGGTTAAGGAGATGATCAAAGCATGAAAAGACCAAAATACCCCTATTTTGGACAGTTATTTGACAAAAATTTTAACGGTGGACTAAAAGTGGCAAGGACTAAATAAGACTGACCGCAATGTGGCAAAAATTAATGAAGTGAACTTAAATTGGCAATGCCCTAACAACAGTGGGACCAAAAATGGAAATGACTCCAAAAAAAAATCATGGAACAAAACTATATCACAAAAACATTTACCTAGCCAAGAGTTATTTTGGGTAGGGAAACTCAGCCATTATTTTGAAGGCATGCATAATTGGGTAAATCCCACCCGCACTCGGGCCACATCAGAGCTAGCTAGTTGATTTAATTTGTCATTTCGATTTACAAGAAATTAGTAACTACTACAAGTTGTTCATAACTGATCTCTCAAATTAGAAAATTAAGAGACGACTCTCAAGTCTCAAGAAAGTCAAACTTAAAATATTGTGAGATCCAACAATATGGCTACGGTTGTCTTAGTTGTTGTGCTACTTTGATAATATGATTGTTGGCCTGGGATGAATAAGCGGATTTTACCAAAATAATACACACACAAAAACATATATATTACCAAATGCAAAAACTTGTGTGAGAGCGTCTCACCATGAGACGGGTCGGGTCAGGTCAAGATGCAAATGTATTCCGTATATGCACAAATGTCATACTTATATGCTCAAATATAATACTAATCAGAAAATAAAATTTCTGTTACTTATTAGGGCAAATGTAATACTTTTAAGGGAAAATACAATACTTTTACATTTCGATTTAAAAGTATTACATTTTTTCTCAAAAGTATTATATTTGCCCTTATAAGTGAGAGGTACTTGTCAACATTACTTATTATGAAAAATGTATTACTTTTTCTCTTATAAGTAACAAAAACTGTATTTTTGATTAGTGTTATATTTGAGCATATAAGTGTGAGATTTACACATATAAGTATGACATTTGCATGGTGCTTTGACCCGACCCGACCCGTCTCACAAATAAGGATCCGTGAGACGGTCTCACACAAGTGTGACCCATTACCAAATATTTTGAAAATATATATTCTAAATATATAATTCAAAAACTCTATATATATATATATATATATATGTCATTTTTACACAAGAAGTTAGGAGTTTGAGAATTTTGGGAGCAAAGATAAGGGAAGGAATTTTGGAACAAAAATGAAGTCCAAAAAAGGATATATATGCATGCACCATATATCCAGTAGGTATTCCAGGAAGTTTCCACCTGCTGGCTGCTGCCCCACGTCACTCACCAGTCACCACGCAGCTTGTTTCCAGTACGTTGTAGCTCTGCAGGCCACGCTGGAAACCACCAAGTAGCAGCCTCGTGAAGCAAGCTAAGGTTCCAGTATGCTATCCACCATGCAGCAGCTCAGATCGTGACACGCCTCCATCCATGCAATAATGTGTATAAAATGAAGTTTATATTGTCAAATAAAATTATATATAGTTGAATTAGAATGATATTTTAGTGGTGTTGTAATGAAACTGTACTGTAGTGTGTATAAAATGAAACTGTATAGCAGATCTCACATATTGAGTGTATATTGTCAAATGAAATTGTAGTTTAATAAGAATGATACTTTAGTGGTGTTGTAATGAAACTGTATTGTATATAAAATGAAACTGAATAACAAGTCTAACATACTAAGTCTATATGGTCAAATAAAACTGTACTTGAATTAGAATGATACTTTTGTAATATTGTAATGAAATTACAATATATAAAATAAGATTGAATAGCAGGTCTCACATATTAAATGTATATTATGAAATGAAATTCTAGTTTAATAAGAATGATACACATTGTGTATAACATGAAATTGAATAGCAAGTATCTGATATTGAATTAGAATGATGCTTTAGTAGTGTTTATTGCTTCATGTTTATATTCGATCTGGCACTTGAGTGCATGACAAAAACCGATCAGAGCCCGACCCGAATTCTTGTTTGTACACGCAAAGCCCACGAAAATGCACCCGCAACAATAAACATGCATGATCAAGGTTTTGTCTACAACAACAATGTATAGTTACAGTTTTTTTTTTTTTTTTTTTGAACTGAGTCACAGTTTACTTAATCAACCATATACTAACATGTTAACAGAATTCTACATTGACTTTTTTTTTTACCGTGAAGAATTTCATAAATTACGACAATACATTAAACAAATTGATAAATTAAGTTTTTACCGAACATATGAATCACATTTTAAAATCCATAAAGTTCCAAAATTAAGAACAGATTGTTAAATGATTGATCCAAAGAGACATGCATTCTCTGTTGGGATTGCGCATGATGATTAAATAGAGACTAAACTATACATTCCTTTCTGTGTATGACTATGATATACCATATATGAAACATATGTTTAAGGTGAGGAGTGAGGGGCTATGCATGTATAGTCTCGTCAGTGCCTCAGTGGGTAGCAAACTAACATGGTGCAATAATGCACAAATTATATTCATTTGTCTTTACTTATCTAACTATTAAGAATATTTTAGACAAATGTCCTGTCAATTTTAAGAATAATGTTTAATAATATAATTAGTCAAATACCGTACACTGCACAATTGAATACATATCACATAATTAAAAATAGTAAAATTATAAATTTAAAAATTGACAACGGAAATAATTTGTACATTGTGAATGAAAGAAAAATATAAACTCAGAAAGAACTTGTCAGAGTACAACAAATTAAAGTAAGAACTGAAATTAAAAAAAATCGTTACTTATATATAGATATTGTATATATAGTAATACTTATATGTGAAATTGTGATACTATTTAGAATAATATTGATTGTTACTAATGATAAATATTGTAATATTTATAACTGAAATTATAATACTTACATGCTTAATTGTCTACAATTCGATCTGTCTCACAGACAAGGATCAGTGAGACGGTCTACTACAAGTTTTTGCCAAAGTCACATTTGTGTGAGTCTGTGAGACATGTTAAATCTATGACAATTGCTTGTTACTGTTAGAAATATTTGTAATAAGATTTTGATGAGCCAAAAATTATTATATTCTAGCTAGTTTGAAAAATTAGAAACTAAAAAATTTCGTAGTAGAAATGTACATAAAAAGAGGTCTAAGTGTCAAGTTGGAAGAATTCTAAAAGAACGAAGGAACTTGGTTCGAATCCTATGAAGTATAGTATATATATTTATTTGAGCAAAGAAAGTAACAAAAGCCTTAAGTAGCAGAGATGGTAGAAGATTTGTTAACAAAGGAAGACAAACGTCCTTGGTTTGAATATTTCCCTTAGCAACGACTTTTTTGAGGAAACTAGAAACCTTCAAAATATTAGTACTTAGGAAATGTTTGCAAATGTTGTATTGAAAGTTATGAATGGGGTAATGGACAATTGGACATGGCAAGTTGTTAATTTGCAAGAGGGTTACGTTGTTTTTGAAGCCTTGTTATAACAACTAGTGTTTTACCCGTGCGGTGTACGGATAAAATTTTGTTATTATGAATTTAAAGAAAAAAAGTTTAAAAATACAAATATATTAAAATGTACAATATAATAATATAGTTGAATTTTCATATATTTGGTTAAGTATATATATTTTTTTTAAAAGGGGTCAAGTATCTATTATCAAAGCATGCAAAATTAAAATTTTGTATAATTAATATAATCTCTAATCATGTACATATTTATATGAATTTATAGAGAAAAAAATTACATAATTAAATTGAATTATTCCTAACCGTATTTCATATATATTATTAATTCTAACAATATGAATAATAACTAAGAAAATTATACTTAGAAATTAAAAAATGTAAATTATAAATTTTGTATATGTGATTTTAAACTCTAATCAGACACATTCTCTTATATGATTGTGTAATACAGTGTATATACAAATAATATTTATTGATATGTATATATGTAAATTCTATAATATAATTTCTGTAATTATAATTTATATTGATATATTATAATTAAAATAATTAAATTTAGTAATTAAAAAATAGAATTTTAATTTTGTATGATTAATATAATGTATAAGTATATGTATGTATGCATTTTTTAAAATATAAATACTTATGAATACACATTTTGTTAATTTTATAATTTTATTCTTAATTATATTTTATATTTTATTAATATAATTAAGAATATTACATTTACAAATTAAAAGAATTTAATTTTTAAATTTATATGGATTAAAGTAGTCCCTAACTATATTACATATTTAGAGAAATTTTTAAATATTTTTGAATTTTTAATTAAGAGTATGAGTTTAGACATATTTTAAAATAATTTTTTAATAAGTAACCATTGTAGTAATTTATAATTAGCGTGTATGATTATGCCAGTAATCACAATTCTATTAAAAAAAAGTGTATATATTTTCATATTGTACAAAATACTATAAATATAATATATGTCTACATAAATGGATAAAAAGAGAAATTGATATTTTTTTATTTTATAGATATTTATAAATATTATACAATTTTTTTTATTTGCATGAAAAAACATTCTTATTTTAAAAATTTACATTGATATTTGAGTTTTATTTTGATATCTACTTTGGTGATATTTTAAAATTTGAGTAACACTTGTGTGAGACCGTCATAGGGGTTTCAATCCGTAAGACGGGCCAGATCTTTGATTAATAGGTCGGATCTTTGACCTCGTTAATTAAAGATCCGGCCCGTCTCACAGATTGAGACCATGAGACGGTCACACACAAGTTTTTGCCTTAAACTTTTGTTTGATATCATAAATAGTACTCTATTTGTCCCATTTTACCTATCATATTTACTATTCATTGGTCAAATCAACTCTTTCTTTATTGCTTATATTCTTTAATAATTTTTTTATTATTTTTAAATTTATTTTTTTGTGTTTAATAGTACTTTTAATGTAGTTTCTAAATATATATAAATTTTATATATTAATGCTAAACTTAATATTATGAAAAATTAGATTAAAAATAACTTCAACCGATCCTCGTTAAACGAATCAGACAACCAAAATGGGACAGGGGTAGTAATAGATATCTGGAAACCATTTAGTTTTGTTTCTAAATATTTTCCAACACCCGTAAATGAAGCACAATCAAAACATCTCTAGATCATCATTTAAATAATAGGTCCACAATAGACTTTGTAGTTCAATATTTGTAGATCTATGATATGTTTTTAACTACTTTATTGAAAGTTAATTTCTTTTAGTTCTATTATCTCTTATTCTTCTTCATTTTAAATTGATAGATCTCGATACGATGCATCATTCTTAAATATGTGAATTTCAATTAATTTAATAACATTATATTTAAATGTGAGACATTTATCGAATAACACTATTTTTTTCAAACTCCGCAAATTTAAATTAGTTTAATTAGTTCACTTTTATGTTAGTTTTTCTTCAGTTTTGTTATTAACGGAAATTTATTTGTTTTGGGCTCATAATATTTAAATAATTCCTATTATTTTAGATTTTAAAATATTTTATAATTTATGGTATTTTATAAAATTTGTTTGCAACATTTGTACTAAAAAACTTTTAAATTAATGCAATAATACTTATATTTGTTATTAGTTGAATGCTAAAATCATAATAATGATATATTTTACTTTTCACATTTTTAAACTTTGAAAACCAACATCATTTATGTAGGAACAAATTTATATATAGTAGTAATAATATTGTAGTTATTTTTAAAAGTTAGATAAAGTAAGCAAATTGATCGACATACAACAATTTTTTTTGGATGAACTTTTGACATGCAATAATGATTCAATATATGTATATATGTATCATAAGTATTATTTTCTCTTTTTAGCAATATGTGTGTGTGTGTGTGTGTATATGAAGAAAAAAATATACCAAATAGCAATGAGATTAAACTTGATATATTTTAATTTTTACTTTGTAACAAAGTTCTCAATATGTGCATGGAAAGATTAAAAAATTATTTCAGTTAAAGTTATATATGTATATATATATATATATATTAATCAAATTAAATTATTTTAATTTTAACGATTTTATTTAAACTTCAAAAAATAAAACAAATGAAATTTAAAATATCTATAATACAAAATTACTAATTGAATAGAAGATTTCAATTTTATCTTATTATAATAAATTAAATTTGACATATATGCCAAGGACCTTGTGGTCATATGGCATCAAACCATTCCCTTTATACGGGAGGTGGTGGGTTCGAGCCTCAAGCCTCAATGGAGTCAATACTGACTCTTGTGCTTCAATAATGGAGTCAATACTGACTATACTGCATTGTAATAGAGTTAGTAGTATTCAAAAAAAAAATTGACATATCTATTTTAATTTATAGTTTTTTTTTAATAGAATATATATATATTTTTCTTTTTTATAAATTCTATTACCATTAAATTATCATATTATTATTAAATGACTTTAAAAAAGATAGAGATCTATATATATATATAGCAATATAATGATCGAAAATATAATTACAAATAACAATTAGATTTATTTTTGTTTTATTTTGTACCAAAGTTTACTTTTATGCGTATGAAACGTTTGAAAAAGAATTATTTCAATTGTCGTATGTAATTAGATTGATTTAATATAATTGTATGTTAATTTAATACATTAAAATAAAAATATCAATATAGGTGTTATTTAAAATTTTTAATTAGAACTTTTTATTAATGATATATTTTTATATATTAATTTTATTTGTATATAAAAAAAAACTTTAATTAAGTTGAAAAAGAATATACTGAGTATTAATTTTGTGTACCTTAAAAGTAGACCATGATTCATGGTATAAAAAATATTTAGGCAATCATTGCTATAAATTAAATTAACATATATAGCATTTTTTTATTATTTAATTAGGTAAAAAATAATTGTAATTTCAAATTTTAAAACAAAAGTATTTTCTTCGGATGGACGGGAAAACAACACTTTTGTTTTAATATATATTATTATGTAAGTCTATGTTAATTTTAATTATATATTGCAATTGTATTGTAAAAAATCAATCTACAACATTTTAAAAATGAACCAATATTATATTGAAAATGAATATAATATAGTGATTTAATATAATTATATGTTAATTTAATACATTAAAATAAAACTATCAATATAGGTGTTATTTTAAATTTTTTAATTTGAACTTTTTATTAATGATATATTTTTATATATTAATTTTATTTGTATATAAAAAAATACTGAACTTAAGTTAAAAAAGAATATACGAAGTATTAATTTAGTGTACCTTAAAAGTAGACCATGATTCATGGTATGATAAATATTTTAGATAATTATTACTATAAATTAAATTAACATATATAAAAATTTTGTATTTATTTGATTGTTGGAATTTTTAAATACTATAATATACATCATATATTAATTTGATTGTTGAAATTTTGTTTTTGAATATTATCATGAGAGAAATTTAATTACGTACATTAACATAATATAGTAATATACATTAATATAATATAGTAATATTTTTTTTGAATACTATAATATACATCATATAGTAATTTGATTGTTGGAATTTTTTTTTGAATATTACATGAAAGGAATTTAATTAATTACATTAACATAATATAGTAATATTTTTTTTGAATACTAAAATATACATCTTAGTATAAGGAATACTATAATAGATGTCTGAAATATAATTAAAATAAAAGTAATTTGAATGCTATATATTTCATTAATAAATAAGGAATCCAGGAATGAAATCATAATTTAAATATTTTGTCAATTTTAGCCATAAATAAGGAATGATAAGGAATGCTATAATTTCTGATAAGGAAATTATTATATATTATTATGTTGACCGATTTCAAAATTTTTGAACTAAAATGAGCGGGAAAGCTAGCACTTCTGTTATATATATATACTACCTCCGTCCCATTTTGTTTGTCTGATTCGGTTAACGAGGCTTGACTGAAGTTATTTTTAATTCAATTTTTCATAATATTAAATTTAGTATTAGTATATAAAATTTATATATTTAGAAACTACATTAAAAGTACTATTAAACACAAAAAATCAAATTTAAAAATAGTTAAAAATTACTAAATAAAATAAGCAAAGAGTTGGTTTGACCAATGAATAGTAAACATGACAGGTAAAATGGGACAGAGGGAGTAGATTTTATTTTAAGGAGCTAAGGCTGTGGCTAACCTTGTGGCTAAGTCTGGAGGAGATGAGGTTGACCTCATAGCTAAGAGCAACTCCATCAATGCATAATTTGGGGATCTTGGAACAGTAAATGCCTTGTTGGAGGAGTGAGAAATAGGAGAGAGAAGAAAATGGGTTCTTCTGCTAATTTGGGGATCATTGGGTTCCCAAGAAAAAATAACAAATGAATGAGCATTGCTGGCTGTGCGCGCACAGCCGCGCCCATGCGGGCGCGTCAAGCGCGCGCCTGACAGCCAGCATACTTTTTTATTTTATTTTTTTCAATTTCAGTTTTGTTTTGTTTTTTTTTTATTCATCTCTCTCCCTTTTCTCTTTCCTAATCACTCTTACAAAAACTTCTCAATTACCGCGAAATATACCAATTGATAAGGATGCTCTAAGTATAGAAGGATGAGGCTGACTAATATTAGCTAAGCTCAAAGAGATGATGCTGACCCATAACTAAAGAGGATGAGGCTTACCTTTATTCTGGAAAGGAAAAGGCTGACTGTAAAAATTAGAAAGAGGATGACTTCCTCTTGTCTAAAAATAGGAAGAGGAAGAAGTCGAGGATGACCTCCCCTAGTCTAAAAATAGGAAGAGAAAGAACTCGTGGATGACCTGGGAGAAATAATTTGAAGGATTATAAATAAATATTTTTTATTTGGAGTTGAGATCAAATTTGCCAAAAAAGATAAAGAATTTTTCAGTGAAATTATTTAGGCCCAACTGCCGAAGCAAGAATCACTACTTTGAATAATTTAAAAGATCAACTTGATTTATCTAATCAAGAAAGGAACAAGTCAAATGCTCATATTATCAGGAAGTACAAATTAGTCAAAAATGGTGGCTACAAGTTCTAGGACTAATCAATATCAGACTTAGAAGACTTTTGGAGGTGATAACTGATAAGAAGCAAATTTTAAATTTATTAGACACAATTGCCAGGAGTGTCAAAATGTTGCAGGCCAAATTGTCAAACTTATAAGACTACAAGTTTCAAGATTTTAAAAATCAAATTATCCAACTCCAACGGATACATTTGATTATCTATAAAAGGAGAGGAACTCGAGAAAATTAAGTGTAGGTTTGTGCGAGACACTTAATCGATGTAGGAGTAAGTTGTCGGTGTAGGAGTATTTTTTTTTGGAGTACTACTGACTCCAAATACTTTCTTGCATGTGGAAGTGTAAACCGGGATACCGGGTGCCACTAGACCACAATATATTATTTATTTGTCTTATCATCTCATCATCAGAGTTTGTCAGTTTGTGTGCATGATTTCACATGTGCATGCAAGATATTTTTCATATTTGACTTATCATATTCATTCTTGCATAAATATTTGTAAACCCATTTCATACTGTCATAGTTATCTATCTGGGTTTGTTAGTTCCACATTTACAAGTGAACCAAAGTTTACACACTATTATTTGAGTTATTATAAGAGTTTCCAACGTATTGCATGTAATAGAACTCTTCATTTTTATGTGGTTTTATTTATAGCACTTTACTGTATATATTTTTCGCTGTGCACTCTAAGTTGCTTTTATTGAATTAATCTTGTTACCTAGAGTTAGTTGAAATTACCAAAGTATTATAAAGTTTTAAATTGTTGAATTGTTGAAAAGTCTCTATTCATTCCCCTTTAGACTTTTCTCACCCCATCGGGACCAACAGTTACGTATGATAGATTGTGAAAACTTGATGAAAAAAAAACTACTTTTTGTGACCATGGTTGAAAAAAACTACTTTTTTATTTTACTTTTTATTTTTTAAAATTTATTTAAATTTTTTTAAAACTTGATAATTATAAACTATTTATTACTTTAATAGTTAGTACTAAAATATTAAATATTAACTTGAACAATTTAGGGTTATTTCACTCAAAATGATGTCGTTTTGAGTAAAACAACCCATTTAAAAAAAGAAGGAAATAATAGCTAATCGACTGACTAAGCGACCTAGTCGGCTACCTAGTCAATCAACTGTCTAGACCACCGATTATGGTGATACGATAGATAGCTGACCACCGCCTAGCCTCTAGGCACTGATTATCGATGCTTAGGAGGATTTTTACAACACTGTCCGTGACACTTTCTTTCCGAAAGAGTCATGAAAAAAAATAATTATTAAAAAAAATTATAAATATTTTCCACTACCCTTACTTCTTTTTTTGGAAGAAAGGGTCGCAAAAATATTAATTAAAAAAGCAAAAAACTTAAGTAGTCGCGGAAAAACACATCTGAGTATCTAATCTAACCCCCTAGGTTCAAGCGTAAAACAGATATCTCGCTTACATACTCCGCCCGTCCGCCGTCGCCGTCGCTTACATACTTCCCGGCCTACAGCTACCACACAGATCTGTCGCCGTCCGTCGTCGGACAACACCACCGTCTCCGTCGCTTCCTCTGATGTGTCTGCGCCTTCAGATCTGTCTCCGTCGCCGTCCCCGTCCCCGTTCCCGTACGTCGCCGCGCCTTCAGATCTGTCTCTCTCTTTCTCTCCTAAGGTATTCTATTCCTCCACTTTTGTAATCTGTATGTTGAATTCCTGTTTTTGTGCATGAATCGCTTCCTCTGATCTGTCTTCGCTTCCCGTTATGTTGATTAATGATTTTCTCAATCAGTTGCATCATAATCTGCTATTTTTTTAAATTTTATTTATGAAAGCATGAAAGATAGCCTAAGTTATGTTGATTACCTCAAAGTCTTCAAATTATTCGAACAGTACAGTTCAATTGATTTATAGGTTTTGAGCAATAGTAGTTCAAAAATTCTATTCAATATTCACAGCCATTTGCAATTGACTAGAAGCCGTACTTACATTTTGAGCCCAGAATTAAAGCCATTACCATCCATTGTTAATATCTGATCTATTTAGAATACAAAAATCAATTTTGTATCTGATCTGGTGTGCCTAAATTATATTCAACCTGTCAGAATCCAGCCTTTAATTTAGATCAAAATTTGAAAACATTTGGCTTCTGGAAGTTGTGAGAATATCTATCATGGATCTAGCTTCTTGGCAGAGGGAATTATATCTTCATCTTTTAATTTTATTAATACCTTAGCTTGTTTAAGGGGTGGTAGTTTATTACCAGTCTTTAAGTCTTAATTTTAATTTCCTCTAACTTGCTAAGATCGATCTTTAATTTTGTTCACATAAAGTTAAAGCTCAATCAAGACCAACTGAATTTTGATTTTCCGAAAAGACCTCTCTCTCTCTGTATATATAAAATCTCCAATATAATATATTTCTTGACATTATATTCTTCGATCTTGAGCAAGTATCAATTGTACGAATTAGGTTCTTTGATTACGAAATAGGCACTTTGATTTCAATTCAAATGACCAAATATCATTTCTAAATGCGTCCATCATCGAATTTTCATATCTCCATAGTACTTAGATTAGCATTTTATCAATTAACAGATATGGATAGAAGTTGGATGTATGAGAAACGCACTACACTCAAATATAAACAAGGGGTTCAAGAGTTTATACAATATGCTGAAGAAAATAAAAGTAAAAAGGCGGAAAAATTTATAGTTTGCCCGTGTTGTGATTGTAAAAATTTGAGAGGATTTCGTAATTCTGAACAAGTGAAGAGTCATTTGATACGCCGTGGTTTTAAGAAAGGGTATAGTCGATGGATATGGCATGGTGAAAAACTATTTCCTAGTACAAGTGCTACTAAGAATGAAGATAATGTAAAGAGTAGAACTCATGCCGAAAGTGAAACTCATGCAAATAGTCAAACTAATGCGGATAATGAAGAGAATGATGACACTCATGCTAGCAATGATGAGAATGATGAAGATAATGACCGAATGGATGAAATAATGCATGATGTGCAAGGAGATTTTAGTGAAATGCCTTCGGAATTTAAAGGTTTTTTTGACAGTGTTGAAAAACCTTTGTTCTCTGGATGTACTAAATTTACTGAGTTATCTGCTGCTCTTAAATTATATAATTTAAAAGCAAAGAATGAATGGAGCGATAAGAGTTTCACTGGATTATTAGAATTAGTAAAAGACATGCTTCCCAGTGATAATGATCTTTCTAATTCAATTCACGAAGCAAAGACAACAATGTCAAATAAGTTTGCATCTACCCCTGCTACTAAGAATGAAGATCATGTAAATAGTAGGATTCATGCCGAAAGTGAAACTCATGCAAATAGTCAAACTAATGCAGATAATGAAGAGAATGATGAAACTCATGCTAGCAATGATGCGAATAGTCAAACTAATGCGGATAATGAAGAGAATGATGAAACTCATGCTAGCAATGATGAGAATGATGAAGATAATGACCGAATGGATGAAATGATGCATGATGTGCAAGGAGATTTTAGTGAAATGCCTCCGGAATTTAAAAGTTTGTTTGACAGTGTTGAAAAACCTTTGTTCTCTGGATGTACTAAATTTACTGAGTTATCTGCTGCGCTTAAATTATATAATTTAAAAGCAAAAAATGGATGGAGCGATAAGAGTTTCACTGGATTATTAGAATTACTAAAAGACATGCTTCCTAGTGATAATGAAGCAAAGGCAACAATGTCTGATCAGTTTGCATCTACCCCTGCTTCAGACCCTACATTTGTGTCTGCGCCTAAAGGAAGAGGCCCCACAACTTGCAAAAATTTGAAGAAGAAAAAGATAGATGAAGACGTTTCAATTGAATTTGATGAGTACAATAGACCAATCGGACCATATTCAAAAAACTTTGTGTCTTATATTGGGACTTTGGTTCGTGCTCAAGTAGATATCAACATCAACAATTGGCGTAGTGTAGATCAATGCATTAAGGATACGATTTGGAAAGATGTTAAGGTATTGAATAACTTTATATTAATTGTCAATTATTGATATAAGTATAATTATCTATACTCATTGCATATGTGTATGTTGTTATTTAGAAAGAGTTTGCTATTCAAGATGATTCAAAGAAGAATGTGGTGTTGAAAATTGCATCATTGAGGTGGAAAGATTTCAAGAGTAGATTGCTACGTGAATATGTTGTCAATAAGCACCCAAATTATGAATCTCCCGTACAGGTTTATGACTTCTTAACCGAAGAGCAATGGACAAGATTTGTTGCAGAACGGGAGAGCGAGCAGTTTAAGGTATATTTAGCTCATTTAATTATAAGTAGTTCAAGTGTTTTATTTATATTAACATATCGATGAAATTTATAAAAAAGTCAGAAGGCGAGGGAACGGCGGGCGTTAAATGAGCATCCACACTTCTTAGGTTCTTCTGGATATGCGAGTAAACATCAAGAGTGGATGATATCAGACCCTCTATCTTCACAGCCTTCGTGTGCATCTATTAGCTCATCCTTGGTGTCTGAGGATCGTAGTTTTGATTGGGTACGAGCAAGAGCTAAAAAATCAAAAGATGGAAGTTATTACATTCCGAATGAAAAAACACAGGAGGTGTTACACAAAATTGTAAGCACTATTTTAAAAAAATGTCATAATAATACATAATATTCATAAAAATATTAATACTTGGGCTTATCTTATTTGTTGGAACAGGTAGAAAAATGTGAAGAAGTTAATCAAGGATCATTTCAACCAAAAAGACATCATGATATATTATCAGCAGCTCTTGGTAAGGAAGATTATTCGGGTTCTGTAAGAGGAGTTGGTTCAGTCTCCACCATCCGGGAAGTGTTTGGTAAACCAGAGCGAAAACAGGTTGTTACAGTTGATGATGTCAAAAAAGTGATAGAGAAATGCAAGCAAGATACAATGGCAAATGTGCAATCCAAGATCGATATCCTAAACCAGCAACTCAATATTTTGAAGAAAAACATGTCGACGACACATCAGCTTCCACAAGATGCTTCAATTGGCAATCCTGATGCTTTGATGAAGAACATGTCGACGACACATCAACTTCCACAAGATGCTTCGATTGGCACTCCTGATGCTTCGGTTGACACTCCTCAAAGTGTCCATGTGCCTTTTGATTTACCTTCTACCCGTAGCAGTTGTCATTCAATTGATCTAGATCCATATCCCGTTACCACAATTAAGGTAATATTAAAACTTTTTTAATAATCAAAATATCATTTTCTTGTCGTCTTACAATATGCCCCTGTGACACACCAATTGTTGTTGCAAAGGGTGTGGTTCACCCAACTATAGATGAGACTGCGGTTCATCATCAACCATTGTTACCTAATTATGTCAAAGTTTTGAGTGATGAAGTAGTTAGTTGTGCAGAGGAATTTAAACTCCTCGTGCCAAGTCGCTACAAGTTTTGCACAATGGCTATGCATTTAGTTATTTTAGATAATGTATGCATTTTATATTTATTTATTAAGTTAGTTTTTATTTAAAAAAAAGTTAGTTTTTGCTGTTTATATTTTAAATAATGTTAGTATAACAATAATTTTATATTTGTAGGAAAATGTCAAAATAAGTTCACCAATACAAAATAAAAAAATTAAAAATCAAAGTGGTGAACCATCTACTATTGGTACACGACCTCCAATTGTTGGCGACGATGTTTTACAGCACTTGGGGAACAATTGCAAGCAGTTAGTCAGTTTGTTGACATTATTACCTTTTGGTAAAGACTACATTGATATGGAGATAGATCAGACAATCTTCCATCATACAAATGTGGGTTATATTTATGTGATGATGGAGGATATACAAGATTTGTTGACGATGAATTGGCTTGACGTCTCAATTATACAAGTGTTTATATTGTAAGTTTGTATTTATTCTTGTGTTTTATATGCATTTATTTTTTTATGTTTATTAAAGTTTTTTATTTGTTAATTTTCAGATTTCTTAATCGCTTGTGTAATGAGTTTGGAGTTACGTCAATCGGGTTTGCGTGTCCAACTCAGATTTCAAAAGATATGGTTAACTTAAATGGTGCTGCTGTTATGTCATATCTCATTCATGTCATGGACCATCACAAGAATGAGAAATTCATTTTAGCACCATATCATCAAGAGTAAGAAAAATGGTTCTTTTATTTTATTAATATAACTTAATAACTTTATTTGAAATATTTGATATTGAATTTTTAGTATGTGTGTTTTTTATGTAGACATCATTGGTTACTTCTTGTGATTTGCGTACAATCAAGAAGCGTATATGTGTTTGATCCCAAGGCTTGTAATCGCTCCATTGAAGTTAAACCTTATGTGAATATGTAAGTAAAGACTTTATTATTAATATAAGTATTTTAAATTTTATTATATTATTTATAATTTTTTATACATGTTTATAATTAATATAGGGCATTTCGATCTATTCCTACGAACGAACGAAGGGCTAGGGCTGTCAATTGGAAGCAATGCAAAGTATGAAAATTAAAGTTTTAAAATGATATTTTTTTATTTATTATTTATTGTTTCAACTACTAAAATATATACATTTTGTAGTGTCCGCAACAACCCGGAGGTGTTGAATGTGGATATTATGTATTGCGATACATGTATGAGATGGTGATAAAATACTCATCGGTTGATTGTTTAGATGAGGTAAGTGAAATTAAATGGAACTATGTATAAATAATTATCATTTATTAATTAACATATTTAATAATTTGATTAATTAAATTATTTTGTAGGTATTTGAACAAAACCCGTACTCTATCAACGAAATAGATGAGATTCGAGATTTGTGGGCGAAACACTTTTTGGAAGAGTGCGTGTAACGTTTTTTTTTTTTAATATTAAATATTATCTTTTATCTTAATTAGTTAAGTATTGTACATTATTAATTGATATAATGTCATGTTGAACAATTATCTTGATTTTAATTTTAAATATTGTGTTGATAGTAAGTATTGTGATCATATATTGTGTTGATAGCAAGTATTGTGACAATATATTGTGTTGATAAGTCTTTTTATAATTGTGAAATTTAGAGTATATTATTATGTTATTGTGAAGTGTATATTGTATAGTTTCTTATGTTGCTTTTGTTGTGTTAGGATGTGTTTGGTTTCCACATGGGAACCAGAATTGGTATCAAATATTGGTAATGGTAATGAGCTTTGGTGAAAATATTTTGGGTGTGTTTGATTTGCACATGGGAATCGGAATCGGTATGGGTATCAAATACTTGGTAAGGATAATGGGTTTTGGTGAAAGTATTTTGCATGTTTGGTAGTAGGGTGGAATATGAGTGATTATTAATAGTTGGGTAAGAAATGAGGAAGGGAAATGAAACCCTTATTTCATTAGGGTATGAGTTTTCCTATTAATGGGGTATTCCAAACCCATAGTAGTATTTTAAAAACCTATCAACCAAACATTAACAATAACTATGATACTCATACCTTATGCCTAAACCCACCAACCAAACACACCATTTATATGTTTGGTAGTAACTAGTAAGGTGGAATGAGAATGATTATCAATATTACTTATGTATAATCCTATAATGGAAGTAAATATTTTAAAGATACAAAAAAAAAATCAAAACAATAACAATGACTTTGATACCTATTCTTAATAGTTAAACTTGTCAACCAAACACACCCTTAGTTTTGTAATAAAGACATACAAAGCATCAATATGAACAAAAAAATAAAAATAATAAAAACAATAAAAAATAAAAAATAATAATGGAATGAACCCTTATTTTTGGAGAAGGATCAGGGGTCGTTTAGTAACTTGGAAAAGTGGAAATTTTTTCAAAAAGTTAGAGAAATGGAGAGGTGAAAAAAGAAAAATAACTCTTTCCAAATGGAAGAATGGAATGAGGCGGGTGAACAGTACACTTCTTCCGCGAGATCTGAGCTTCGAATCCGGCCGAGCGCAAAAAGCTGACATTATTTCTTAGCTTTGTTTTTCCCGTTTTCCTGTTCTTTCCCCTCCCCCTTTTGTTTTGTTCTTTCCCCTTCCCTTGCGCAAAAAGGGAATATTATTAATTTATTATAATAATAATAATAATAATAATAATAATAATAATAATAATAATTATTATTATTATTATTATTATTATTATTATTATTATGTTTACCTTTTTTACTTTAATTAATATTATTACTTATTATTATATTAATTTTTATTATTATGTACTCAAATTATGTACTAAAATGATTGAAATAGCTGTAATTTATTTAGTACAGAGTAATATGTTCTTATCGAGTTTTGTTACATTTTGTGCATTTAATTAGTATTAGTGGAGTTGAATTTTTATTTAAAAATTAAATTTGTAAAATATTATTATTATTATTATTATTATTATTATTATTATTATTATTATTATTATTATTATTATTAATTGTGTTCGGTATTATGAAATTTGTAAATGAAATCAGAAAATTGGAGAAATGGAAAACTGGAAAATTGGAAAAATGGAGAAACGGAAAACTGGAAAAGGAAAAATAGAAAAATGAAGTAAACGACCCCTGAGTTTTTCAACTAAGGGGTAATCAAAACCTGTAGTAGTGTTTTAAAAACTTATTAACCAAACAATAGCAATGACTTTGATACTCATTCTTTCTTGCACTATAGCTCTGTACAATCCCAAACAATAGTAATTTAATTGTTGGAATTTTTATTATTTTGAATATTATCATGAGAGAAATTTAATTACGTACATTATTTTTTTTGAATACTATAATATACATCATATAGTAATATATATATATATATATATATATATTAAAAATACCCAAGTTAAAGTATTTTGTTTAAGGAATCCATACAGAAATGAAATTGAATAAAACATTTCATTAATTTTCGTGTATAATAAGGAATGAAATCATATTTTGAATATTTTGTCAATTTTAGCCATAAATAAGGTATGATAAAGAATGATAAGGAATGCTAGAATTTCTGATAAGGAATTATTATATAATATTATGTTGACTGATTTCAAAATTTTTGGACTAAAATGAGAGGGAAAGTTAGCACTTCTATTTTAATATATATATATATATATAGATTAGTGGAGTTGAATTTTTATTTAAAAATTAAATTTGTAAAATATTATTATTATTATTATTATTATTATTATTATTATTATTATTATTATTATTAATTGTGTTCGGTATTATGAAATTTGTAAATGAAATCAGAAAATTGGAGAAATGGAAAACTGGAAAATTGGAAAAATGGAGAAATGGAAAACTGGAAAAGGAAAAATAGAAAAATGAAGTAAACGACCCCTGAGTTTTTCAACTAAGGGGTAATCAAAACCTGTAGTAGTGTTTTAAAAACTTATTAACCAAACAATAGCAATGACTTTGATACTCATTCTTTCTTGCACTATAGCTCCGTACAATCCCAAACAATAGTAATTTAATTGTTGGAATTTTTATTATTTTGAATATTATCATGAGAGAAATTTAATTACGTACATTATTTTTTTGAATACTATAATATACATCATATAGTAATATATATATATATATATATATATATATATATAAATATATATATATATATATATTAAAAATACCCAAGTTAAACTATTTTGTTTAAGGAATCCATAAGAAATGAAATTGAATAAAACATTTCATTAATTTTCGTGTATAATAAGGAATGAAATCATATTTTGAATATTTTGTCAATTTTAGCCATAAATAAGGTATGATAAAGAATGATAATGAATGCTAGAATTTCTGATAAGGAATTATTATATAATATTATGTTGACTGATTTCAAATTTTTGGACTAAAATGAGAGGGAAGTTAGCACTTCTATTTTAATATATATATAGATATAGATATATAGATATAGATATAGATTCTAAAACTATTTTTTCTATTACTTGTTTTATTCTTATCAGTCAGTATAGATTGTTAGCACGTTGAAGTATATATTTACAAGAGTATAATTAACATTTTATTTCTTTTTAAAATTTGAATTAGACGAAGGTATACCAAATTATAATAAATAAACTAGTATTTTCACCCGTGCGTTGCACATAATTGATTTGCTATAATATTTTAAGGATATTTGGATCGATATATACAATTATATAGTGCAATTGATTAAAATGGGTTGGTTCGATAATGTTTATGATATTATCATTGCTTGAATTCGAGCAAAAAATTGCGCAATTGCCTGTGTGATGTACGGACAAAATCTTTTATTATATATTTAGCAATGTTGCAAAAATCCCCCGCCTAGGCGCTAGGCGCCCCTTGACTGAGGCAAATTGCTCCCTAGGCGTTCGCCTAGACGACCTGTCGATTAGGTGGCCGCCAAGTGCCTAACTGCACACGCACAAACAAAATCAAACACTGAACTCATTCATACTAATTCCAAAAATATGAACTTGAAAATGTATGTGTAAAATAGATGTGGAAATTGTTGATGAAACTGGAGACGTTGCGACATCAGTATTATTTTTGAAATTACCTGCCAAGTTATTGTTGTTATTATCAAGTAAACAAACTATGAAAATTGAACAAGAGGTACTACACATGAACCTTCTACAAATATAATAAATATTAATATTTTATTCAATACTTACACATGAACATGTAGGGAAAAAAACTACCATGGTAAAATATCAACAGACGCTTACAAGATCAAGAGTTCATACTACAACTAATATCCCAGTCATATACACAATAAAGTAAATTCAAAACAAAAGTAGTATTTACTTATACTTTCATTTTTAGAGTAAGTATTTAGAGTTCTAGACTATTAATTTTACAAAGTTGCAAACATTTATTTCAGTGACAATTATAATGAGTCTCCTATATTATTTTGCATTCATATACTTTGAACTACCTACTTAAATAAACAAATTTGACATTCAATTACCTATGTATGAACTTCTCCACCTATATAATCTTACATTGATATGCTTTGAAATACTTATTTAAATATAAACATTGGGCATGCATTAGTCTATTCGTACAATGCGTGTGTAAAACTAGTATATATATATATAAAGAGAATCATATGGTAATTTGTTCTCAGAAAAACCTAAAAACTAACTTTAACTGTCCATTTGTTCAAACCTAACTGGACGATACGCTTTTTAGCGGTGTGCATTTTGACCCGTTTGAAAATGCAATGCACTTATATATGATTTTCATTTTTGATTTTATGGTTTTAGTTTTTTTTTTAATTAATATTTTACTTTTAGTTTGGTTTATGGTTTTTTTTTTTTTTTTTTTTTTGTTAGTTTGGAAGGGTTAGAGCGATGCCATCAAACCACAAGGTAATAGGCATATTATTTGAGTTAATAATCAGTCAAAAACACTTTAAAAACAACTACAATATACATTAAAAAGAAAAAGAAGTAGGTAGGAATATAATGTAGGCTTTAGATAGCAAGAAAAGGAGTACTAAATAAACTATACGCGTGTTCATTTGTTAATCAAAAGGGACGTTTCAACTTGCAAATTGCAATGCAATTCAGGATAAAATCAAACCTCATTCACATGCAATGCTCTTCTCTTATATATCTTATCTTATAGATGGCCCCATCCCTCTACACTCTTCACTGTTACTATATATAGCCCACTCTAGCATAGTTATAGGCACTCAGCTGAATTCAATTCTTTCTTCATTTACTACTACAAAAGAAACACAAATACACGAAAAGATCATGGCAAAGTTGTCCAGATCAAACGGGAAGAAAAAGAATGGCATGAACCTCAAGACAATGGTACAAATGTTTCAGAAGAGTTTTTTAGCAGATCATCAGAGGTCATCCCCGAATAATTTTGACGAGTTCGAGAATTCCAAGGATAATGTGGCTAATGACGTTAAAGAAGGGCATTTCGCGGTGATGGCGGTGGACAATGATGAGAAGCTCAAGAGATTCATTGTTCCACTGAGTTGTTTGAGGCATCCTTGTTTCTTAAGGTTGCTGGAAAAAGCTGCAGAGGAGTATGGGTTTGAACATGAAGGCGCACTCATGCTTCCTTGCAGGCCAATTGAGCTGGAGAGGATTCTTGCCAAGCAATATAATGGAAGACCAGATTGGAGTTCTTGTACAACTCAAGAGCTTTTATGTTAGTTCAAATTAAATATAGAAGTGAATAGATCAGATCAGATCAGATTGTCCAATTTCATTTGTTGTTTTATTAGTTAATACAATTCAATTTTGATCAACATTCCAAAGTATTTTATTTTAAAATGTTTAATTGTGTTTCTTGATACTTACAATATAGTTTCTCCACATAAATGGTTTAATGGCGCTCTGTTCAATAGTAATTAAGTTTGCAAAAGGATCTTGAACTACTCGGAGTGATTTGTGAGTTGAAGTTTTTTTTTTAGTTCAAAGATATGATAAAACATTTACAAGGTGCAACTCTTAGCCAAGTTTACAGGTTCCCTAAAACATAGTTTTCCATAAATCAAAGATAGAGAATAAGCTAGAAGTGATAGACTGATTGGGGGAAAGTTGAGTATGATTGTACACATTCCTAATCACATTGAATTAGACCCAATAATGGTAATAACTCTTGTGTAAATTGAGAAGGATTTTATATTGTTAGGTTTTATCAAAAGTTAATTACTTTAATTACATCAAATCAAATGGTACAAAATCTCTAGTACAAATGCAGTTATCCTGAATAATGAATCTATCAAACCAAACACAAAAGAACGAAAATAGAATTTAAAGATTAAAATAATAATTGTATAAGAGATGAAGTGTTGTTTACCCCCAGATAGATCCTCATTGATATCACTCGGTGCATTATTGTTTCTTGTCTCCCCCGTACAAGAGTTAAAGAAGGAGCTGAGGTAGGTGGCCCGGCCCCCCTTCATGAAATTGTTTTTTTCTTATCATTTCGGCGATTGGATTGAATTAAATTGCATGGGTCCCTCAACAAGGAGTACATCATGGACTGGCAACAAAGACGTATTCTTCTTTTAAAAAAAGAAGAAAGGAATTGAAATTACAGTGCACGTACGACCAACACAGACCCCACCACCTGCCGCCTGCGGTACTGTTGTGTCCGTCTATGAATTACCACATTTCCACTGTTTTTTCTAAACCAAATTTTCTCGAATTCTATGATTCACAATTAATTTTATATAAAGAAATAATAACTTAATCAATTATATTTAATATTTTAGATAATTTGGTTAAAGTTTGAATGCATTTGAATTCAAATTCTTTTGAATTTGAGTTCCAAATGTCTGGCATGGATGATATTTCCCACGCTATAAATAGAGGTCTCACTTCAAGTAGAAGGTAGGGACAAAGAAGTGATTGAAGTTTCCAGTCTTTGAAGCATTCAAGATTTAAGAATTTCAAGTATTTTGAGTCTAAGTTCTTGATTCAAGCATTTTGTGTCTAAGTACTCGATTCAAGTATTTCAAGTATAAGTACTCAATTAAAGTATTTCAAGTGTCAAGTATTTAAAGTTCTTTAAATTCAAGTAATCTCAAGCATTTTAAACTCGAGTAATCAAGTGCAAGTATTTTAAGTATTCCAAAAGACCATGTGGTCAAAAATAAATAAGTAAAAATTATAGAAGTAAAGAGAAAAACTTGTGTGACGCCATCTTCTCACGGATTCTTGTCTGTGACACATGTTGGTTCAAGATTTAATAATAAAATGTTTATTATTTATATGGGAAAATGTATTACTTTTGAAATATTACATTTTGATTCAAAAGTATTACATTTGCTTTTAAAAGTAACAAACACTTACCAACATTACTTATAAGAGAAATTGTAATTAATACTTTTGATAAAAAAAAAATTATACTTTTACCTCAAAATGTAAAAGTATTACATTTGTCCTCAGATCAAAAGTATTATGTTTTCTATTATAAGTAACGAACATTTTATTTCTAATTAGTATTACATTTTTCAGTATAAGTATTACATTTTTATATTGACTCAACCCGTGGCATGAATAAGAATTTGTAAGATGGTATCACACAAGTCTGACCCTAAATGTAATTTAAGAGTTAATAAATTAGCAGAATATGTGTATACCCTTATATAGGTCATTTATATACAATCAGCTAAAAGTAACAACTAACTTACCAAATATTTTTTTACAACCAGCTAATTTAAGATACCCCAAGATAAGTCGAGACAATTTAGTTTTGAGACTCAATGCCAAAATATATAATTATGTGCCATGCATTAGGAATTATTCAACCCAAATTCAAATCCCAATGTCACAGAATTTAGCCCTACCCTGTCATGAAAAATCGATCTGAAGGAAACTTCTCATCCACTACTAGACCAATACTTTGGGGTTGATCAAAAAAAAAAAAAAGCACATCTCCGTGCACGCGTTAGTACAATGCACAACAACGATGACATCTCAATATCAATAATGCTAAAATGATTACCCATGCATGTTTCTTATGAACAGGGCATCTGATGTGGGCTGTTTGAGCTTATGAGGATTCATGCATCCATACCAACATGACATGCATGATGCTGATGCATCTATCTGGGGCGTTTCAACACTAACAGTTGAACTTTTAACCGATGATATGAACCATTCATGTGATCATATATGTCAACATGAAATATCCATATCGACATACATGGCATGCATGCATCTGGATTCTTTGACTATACTGGTGAAATTTGAAATTCAAATCTCATCTCTTATTTGTTGGAAAATTTTGACAAAATTAGTTGGTGATCTGATCTGAGTATTTTCAAACCTTTTTTAAAGTTAGATTAAGATTCTCTTAGGGGTATTTTTACTTGCTCAAATGAAATGGTTAATAAGTGAATAAGCAATTGATAGATAATTAATATTACTGGAGTTGAAAGTAGAACTTTGCAGTCACAAAACTGCTTCAAAACTCATCCTCTATGGCATGCATGTTCTATATACCTCTCATCTCTTCTCATCATCTGATCTTCATTATCTCAGCAACCTTCTTAGAACTCACCTTATCCAATTATTGATATCCCTTGGAAATTAAACAATCAAAGAGTGGCCCTATACTAGCTACCACAACTGCAAACGGACAATAAATATAACGAGTGAATTGAAACTGAATTAATTTCTGGTAGCTACCTCATTCTATCATATAACGAACACGCTCTCATCTTCCTAAACTGCTGTAAACAAAACGTGTGTCAAACCTTGAGCTGCTAAACAAAAACATTCTATTACCAAACATGCAAAATACTTTTATCAAACGAGTTCATGACTTCTGGTTGATTGGGGTAATAAATTTTGGTGAAAGTGCCAAAGACCTTGTGGTCAAGTGGCATCCGGTGTCCTGATTAACACTCCCACACAGATGATGGGAGTGGGTTTGAAAAAAAATTTTGGTGAACGTATTTTGTATTTTTGGTAATATGGTGGAATTAGAATGATTAATAATATTGATGTTTAAAAATACACAAATAAAAAATTAAGGTATCATTATTATTTAGCCTTATCACAAGTTAATCCACATCAAATCAAATGTTATAAAATTTTTGTGCAATAATTCTAGTACATGCAAGTACCGTTATCCCGAATATAATGAATATATGAAACCAAACGCGAAAGAACGAAAATAGAATTTAAAGATTATTAAAATAATAACTCTATAAAAATTGAAGTCATCTTGCCAAAAAAAAAAATAATAAAAAAATTGAAGTCATGTTTACCAGATAGATCCTTATTAATATCATTCCGTGCATTATTGTTTCTTGTCTCCTCCGTATGTACAAGAGTTAAAAGAAGAAGCTAAGGTAGCCGTAATGTTTTGTCCGTCTATGAATGACCACATGTCCGTGCATGCGTTAGTACAATATATACACAGCAACCATGCCATCTCAACCTCAATAAGGCAAAAATTTGTACATCGTATTACGGATTCTTGTCCGTGAGACAAGTGAGAATGTAATAGTTATATCGAAAAATATAATACTAATCAGGAATAAAATGTTTGCTACTGAGAAAATTGATACTTTTGAAGAAAAAATTGAATATTATTTTTACATTTTGATTTAAAAGTACTATATTTTCACTCAAAAGTGTTACACTTTCTTAAGTAACAAATACTTTATTTCTAATTAGTATTACATTTTTCAGTATAAGTATTACATTTTTAAATTGATCCGACCCGAATTCATGAGATGGTCTGCCAGGAGAGTAACTCTCTCAATAATGCTACAATAATGACTTATGGGTTGTTTGGGCTGAGGATACATGTATGCATATCAACATGGCATGCGTAATGCATCTATCTGGATGGGTTGTTTCAACAGTTCAACTTACGAGGAACCATTCATTTTAACATTGATAATTCATATCGACATGGGATGCGTCTACTGCATTCTTTGACTGGTGAAATTTGAAATTCAATCCTCACCTCTTATATTATTGAAGGATAGAATAGGATGAAATTTCACAGGGTTATTCTTGTAAATACATTTGTTGAAGTCGGTTATAACCGCTCCCTGTACTGCCCTTTATATACTCTCTGTAACAGCTTGGTTAATCAGATTTTCAGTTCATCTTCTTCATACACTTTCTGTTTCTCCATCGATAACTTCCTTTCTCAGTTTGCGTCATGGTATCAGAGCCACGGCGAGGTAGTTACGCCGCCGCGGTCTCCGGCACCGGAACCGGCGAATCCAGTCAAAGGCCACGATCGACGACACCGATCAATCGCTCACCTATTCGCACAGCTCCGACTAACAATCAACAGAGGCAGTTAACTCCACAAAGGAGAAATTCTGAAGAGGACATAGAGAATCCTCTTTTCTTGAGCAGCACCGAGAATGCCAATGCCGTTCTGGTTACTCCTCCCCTTTCCGGCAGCTCCAACTACGGAACCTGGAGTATCTCCATGCAAGTTGCCTTGGAGGTGAAGAATAAGTGGAGCATCATTGATGGTTCCGTCACCGCTCCGGATAGATCACATCCGCAATATGCAGCTTGGAGACGATGCAATCTTATGATATGTTCATGGATCTTCAAATCCGTCATCCCATCGATTGCACAAAGTGTAATGTACATGGATAAATCCAAAGCCAAAGAAGTGTGGAATGACTTGAAGGAAAGGTTTTCTCAGTGCGATCCTCATCGGATTTATTCTCTGCAAACCGAGATCTATGGATTAAGACAAGGAAGCATGTCCATACATGAATATTATACTAAGAGTCGAATCCTTTGGGAACAAATGCACGAATTGAGGCCTATTCCTCATTGTAGGTGCGATCCTCAGTGTTCATGCGTATTGCTGCAAGAAGTCAGAAGTGAGCGAGAAGTAAACAAGATTATGCAGTTCCTCATAGGACTGAATGATGAATACAACTCGCTGAGGTCAAACATACTGGTGTTGGATCCCTTGCCGGATATGCATAAAGTGTTTGTTATGACAGAGAAGTTTGAGAGGCAGCTGAATGTGGACAATCTGACCCCAAACGCCCTAGAATACAGTCAAGCGAATGTTACTCAGATGAATCAATCTGACATGGAAGGTGTGATTGCGGCTGCCAATTACAACAATAATCGAAAGAACTATGGTAATGGCACTGGAAACAGAACAGCAAAGTGCTCCTATTGTGGCATGACGGGGCATACTGTTGAAAAGTGCTACAAGAAGCACGGATACCCCCCTGGCTGGGTTCAAGGCTATAAAAACAAAGGGAAACAACAGAATATGAATGCCACAACAGGCAGTGAGAATGACACCACTAATGAGCAACTCAAGCAGCTCATTACCTTACTTCAGACTCAGATAGGACAAAAGCAGACCCCCTCAACTTCAGCAGCAGTTAGTCTCATCCCCAATTTCAATATGGAAGTGTCTGATGAAGGCAAGTGTATCACCAACTCTATTAATTCTGTTTCCATACATTCTTCCAATTGGATAATCGATTCTGGTGCCACAGATCACATAGCTTGCACATTAGATTTGTTTGTTACTTACCACTCTGTTGAAGGAACCTTGGTTAATCTACCAGATGGGAAACAAGCTATGGTAAAACATATTGGTGATATACAGATGAACAATGGTTTATATTTGAAGAATGTGTTGCATATACCATCATTTACATTCAACCTTATGTCTGTTAGCAAACTACTTCAAGATACTTCTTATGAGCTAACTTTCACCTCTGAGCAGTGCACTCTTCGGGGGAGCAATGGGAAAATGATTGGTTTAGCTAAAGCAGATAAGGGGCTGTTCTTGCTGTCTGAGACTCCAGAAGCCAACATGAATCATTACAGTCGGATAGCTATGTCTTGTACTGCTGAAACTTGGCATCATCGGTTAGGCCATTATCCTACAAATAAGATGCATTTCTTGTATGATGTTCCTTCTTGTTATACAAAGAACTTAGCATGTGATGTTTGCCATTATGCAAAACATAAGAGATCCCCATTCCCTCTGAGCAAAACTATGTCCAAAGTTTGTTTTGAATTAATACATATTGACATTTGGGGCCCTTTCATGGTTCATGCTTTGGGAGGGGAACGTTATTTCTTAACCATTGTTGACGATTACTCTCGATATACATGGGTGCATTTGATGAAAAATAAGTCTGAAGCTAGGGGGGTAATAAAACACTTCAATCAGTTTGTTCACACTCAGTTTGGGGTACCCATTAAGACCATTCGAAGTGATAATGGTATGGAATTTAATATGGAAGATTTCTTTGCCAAGAATGGTATTGTCCATCAGAAATCCTGTGTAAACACACCACAACAAAATGCTGTGGTAGAACGTAAACATCAGCATATCTTGAATGTGGCGAGAGCTCTTCGTTTTCAAGCTACCCTTCCATTACAGTTTTGGGGTCAATGTGTTTTACATGCAGTATTTCTCATTAACCGTCTCCCTTCACCTGTTATAGAATGGTCGAGCCCATACAAACGACTATACAATAAAGAGCCGGATTTACAGAGTTTAAGGGTGTTCGGATGTTTATGTTTTGCCTCTACCTTGCCACATGACCGTCATAAAATGGCTGCTCGCAGTAGAAAGTGTGTTCTAATTGGGATGCCTGCTCACATTAAAGGATATTTACTCTATGACATGCTTGATGGATCAACTTTTATTTCTCGGGATGTCACTTTTTATGAAGCACAGTTCCCGTTTGCAGAAAAGAAACACCTCACAAATGATCCTGATATTACTGGTCCTTCTCTTCCCATTATTCCTACCTCTAATTGTGAAGAGTTTGATTTTCAGGAGCCTGCTAATACACAGCCACAGGTTACTGATGAAAACCTCCCTGCTGACAGCCCTGAGTTCAGTTACCAGAACAATAATGAAACACACATTTCAGGTTCTGATCATGAGTCTAATGGACACAATGATAGCATTCCTCCTACTGGTTCTCCCATGCAGTCTGGTAGATCCACCAGCATTCCTTCTACCAATTCTCCTATACAGCCTAGGAGATCCACTAGACAACGTCAGGTCTCAACAAGACTTCAAGATTATTATTGTGATTCAGTCATCCAGGGTAAATCTACTCCTCACTCTCTCTCAAAAGTTATATCTTATGATAAACTTGAGCCTTCACACAGAGTCTTTTCTATGGCTGTTACTGCTATTGATGAGCCTAAGACTTATGCTCAAGCCACCAAATATGAGTGTTGGAGACAAGCCATGGATGCAGAGATAGCAGCCCTTCAACAGAACAACACATGGGAACTAACTGATCTCCCTCCCGGAAAGGTCCCCATTGGCTGTAAATGGGTTTACAAAACGAAATTAAAAGCGGATGGTAGTGTGGAAAGACATAAAGCAAGGCTTGTTGCGAAAGGGTACACCCAACAGCTTGGCATTGACTACCTGGAAACTTTTTCCCCGGTGGCAAGGATGACAACCATTCGCACATTCTTGAGTGTGGCAGTTTCTATGAATTGGCATATTCATCAGATGGATATTAACAACGCTTTCTTACATGGGGACCTTAATGAGGAAGTTTATATGATGCTACCCCCTGGCTTTCAAAGCTCAAAACCGAAACAAGTATGCAGATTATTAAGATCTTTATATGGCCTCAAGCAGGCGAGCAGGCAATGGAATGCGAAGTTAAGCACGACTTTGATTAACATTGGATTTCATCAATCCAAGGCTGATCCATCCATGTTCACCAAAGGAGAAAACACTGACTTCATAGCCCTCCTTGTATACGTGGATGATATCTTAGTAGCAAGTGCCAATCTGACGTTGATCACAGACTTGAAACACTTTCTGGATAATACATTCAAAATCAAGGACCTGGGTAGTCTGGGATACTTCCTTGGAATCGAGGCTAAGAAATCTGCAGAAGGCCTGAATCTGTGCCAGCGCAAATATGCTTTGGAAATCCTTGATGAAGCTGGTTTTCTTGGTTGTAAACCTGCAAGCACACCAATGGTTCACAACCTAAAGCTCACGCATGATGGGCAACCTCTGGCCAATGCCACTGAATATAGGAGATTGGTGGGAAAATTGTTATACTTAACAGCAACAAGGCCAGACATATCATATTCCGTTCAGCAGCTAAGCCAATATGTTGATGCCCCGACTGATCAGCATTTATCAGCTGTACACAGAGTTTTACGATACATCAAAAGATCACCTGGACAAGGTCTCTTTTATCCTACCAACACTGCCATACAATTGCAAGTTTTTTCGGATTCAGATTGGGCAACTTGTAGCGAAACCAGGAAGTCAATTACTGGTTATTGCATATTTTTGGGAGGTGCTTTGATTTCATGGAGGTCCAAGAAACAAGCTACGGTTTCAAAATCATCCTCTGAAGCCGAATATCGAGCCCTTGCTGCTACTGTCTGTGAAGTGCAATGGCTGTCTTATCTTTTGAGTGATCTCCATGTGACGCTAACAAAACCTGCAACCATATTCTGCGACAGCAAATCTGCAGTCGCCATTGCTGAGAACCACGTTTTTCATGAGCGAACGAAACATATTGACATTGATTGTCATATTGTTCGAGAAAGGCTCAACCAAGGATTAATCAAGCTTCTTTCTGTTTCATCCTCAAATCAGATCGCTGACGGGTTCACAAAACCTTTGCCAACAGCTCCGTTTCACCACTTTGTATCTAAGCTAGGCATACAAGATTTGCATGCTCCAGCTTACGGGGGGGTATTGAAGGATAGAATAGGATGAAATTTCACAGGGTTATTCTTGTAAATACATTTGTTGAAGTCGGTTATAACCGCTCCCTGTACTGCCCTTTATATACTCTCTGTAACAGCTTGGTTAATCAGATTTTCAGTTCATCTTCTTCATACACTTTCTGTTTCTCCATCGATAACTTCCTTTCTCAGTTTGCGTCATATATCTTGGAAAATTTTGGCAAAATTGATTGTGCTGACCCATTATTTTAAGTGAGGTTCAGATTCTCCGATGGAGAAGACTAATTTCAAATTTTACAAATTGAAAATGGTTAATGAGTGAATAACCAATTGATTCTGTATATGACACATTTTTCACAAATGTCAAGAAATACACTGCCAACAGAGTTGCCCATAATCTAGCTAGGGAAGCCTGTTCTTTGTCTGTGTATCAGGAGTGGAATGGTGTCCCTCCTTCTTTTATTGTCAACGATTTGTATTTTGATTTGAATTAATGAAGTTATGTTTTTCAAAAAAAAAAAACATTTTAAAAATATAAAAATAAAATGAGGTAGGTACGATAGAAAGATACTATATATACTATACGCGTGTTTATTTATTAATAAAATCAAACCTCATTCACATGCAATTGTCTCCTCTGATCTTATCCTGCCCTCTTCACTGTTACTAACACTCTGTGACTCTAATATATATAGCCCACTCTAGCATGCTTATATGCAACCTCAATTCAACTCTTTCTTCATTTACTACAAAAGAAATAGATATACCCAAAAAGCTGATCATATCATGGCAAAGTTGTCCAGATCAAACGGCAAGAAAAAGAATGGCATGAACCTCAAGACAGTGGTACAAATGTTTCAAAAGAGTTTTGTATCAGACAAGAGGTCACTGACAAATCATTTTGATGAGTTCGAGAACTCCAAGGATGTGGCTAATGACGTTAAAGAAGGGCATTTTGCGGTGATGGCGGTGGACGATGAGAAGCTCATGAGATTCATCGTTCCGCTGAGTTGTTTGAGGCATCCAACTTTCTTAAGGTTGCTGGAAAAAGCTGCAGAGGAGTATGGGTTTGAACATGAAGGTGCACTCATGCTTCCTTGCAGGCCAAGTGAGCTGGAGAGGATTCTTGCCAAGCAATATAATGGAAGAGCTGATTGGAACTCTTGTACAAGTCAAGAGCTTTTATGTTCAAATTAAATATGGAAGTGAAAAGAATTGTATGTCCAATTTCATTTAATTTGTTTTTTAATAGTTAATTAATCAGTTAATACTCAAAATTGTCCTTGACTATAGTGGTTTTTCTCAATTTTGTCCTAAACGACTTTGGTCTCCTAAAGTAGTCCCAGACTTTTGTGTTATCGCTCAAAATTGTCCTCCGTTAGTTAAGGTGTCAAATGAGTGTTAAGTACAGGGGCAAATTTGTCAATTCATGTTGAAGTCTTCTCTAAGTCAATGCGTAGAAACACGGTTTATTGTTCTAGATATCTAAAACAAGTTTAATTTTAGTTAATGCGTGTAAAACAAAAATAAATGAATAAATAATTAAATAGAAAGTTCCTTTCAATTGACATGAATTGACAAAATTGACATGAATTGACAAAATTGCCCTTGTACTTAACACCCATTTGACACCTTAACTAACGGAGGACAATTTTGAGCGATAACACAAAAGTCTGGGACTACTTTATGAGACCAAAGTCGTTTAGGACAAAATTGAGAAAAACCACTATAGTCGAGGACAATTTTGGGTATTTACTCGTTAATTAATACAATTCAATTTTGATAAACATTCTGAAACATTTTATGTTAAAAATGTTTAGTTGTGTTTCTTTTTTTTTTTTTTTTGAAGATCGTTGTGTTTCTTGACACTTACAACATAATTTCTCCATACAAATAGTTTAATGGTGCTCTATTTTTTGAAAATCAAAGGAAAGCAATATATTAAATACTGAACAAAGCAGAAATACAATCCGGTGGTGAAGATACCCATGAACCAAGGACACACTCAGAACCAGCCGCCCGCGCAAGAGCATGAGCCACGTGATTCGCTGAACTACGGATATGGCGAATGCTAACATTCCCAATATTCCTAAGAATATTATGACATTTGCTTAACAATAGCACCAACATACGAGAAGTCTAATAATAATGAAGTAAAAGCAAGACAGAAATTTAAACTGATTCCAAAATAAAACTACTATGGCCAAAACAGCCTCCTTTGCCGCCATAGATTCGGCTAAATAGGGGTCATTACCACAACTGAGACGACCGCTAATCGCTGCCACAAAAGCACCATTATGATCTCGAAGCACAGCCCCATAACCAGCACC
>CP025650.1:10769647-10781345 GCA_003576665.1 Ipomoea trifida
GCCCCTGCTTTTTCTTATGAAATCGAGTATAAAAAGTTGTATTCAAAATGGGAATGTTTACTTAAGGGAAATCGTAACTTGTGTAGTCAAGTAGGGATATCAGAAAAAGCTATCAATGTATACAAAGATCAAATAAGTGAAAGAGATCAACAACTCAAAGCAGCTTCTGAACGAGAAGCCAAGTTGAACCAGGATGTGGTCAAGCTTACACAGTAATTAAGTTCACTCAAGAAGCAAATCCAGATGATGGACACCACATCAACACTTGATGAAATTCTTGACACAGGTCGGCAATCAACTACCAAATATGGTCTTGGCTTCACCGGAGACAAAAACAAGGGGCAAACTATCTTTGTCAAAGCTACTGGACCAGCTCCAGAAGATACTCCAGAAGCTAGTACAACTAGACAAATGAGTTCAGCAAGGCACCGTCACAACATGGTAATGAAGTATAAACGTACATCTAAGTCTTATAATCCTATTTGTCATTATTGCAGGATTCGAGGACACACCAGACCGGAGTGTTACTATTTTTACAAGGATCAAAGGACCGAGAAATACACTCACAAGCGCATTGCACCCTTTGTAAGACAAGTTTGGGTCAGGAAAGAAGATTTTGTATCACAGTTTATACCTCACACAGGTCAAGGGAAAAATGGTTCTCGAGAAGATAAAGAGATTGGATTAGAAAATCTACATTGAAGGATCATTGTCGAAAATATACGCCAGGTATGTGTGAATTAATTTTTTGTGTACTAATAAATCTGCCACTGTCTCAGGTCCAGACATACTACAGCTTTTCGTCCAGATTCACATCAAAAGACTTCCGATATCCTCTTTTTTAGAAAAAGTTTTTTTGCTCTGTTTTTGTGCTTTTGCATGCTGCTTTACCCTCTGTTTTACCTGCTTCTGTGCTATCTGCTGATTCGGTAGTGGCTACTGGCTCTGTTTCTGTCTCTGTTCCAATATGCTCTGTTTTTGGCTCTGCTTCTGACTCTGTTTTAGGAAGGTCTAGGCCCGAGCAAGTCACAATTCCTAATGCTTCTACGTTTAATATACGTGATATTGCATTATATGTTGACTTGCCTGCTGCATTTCCTGTCTCAAAATCTGATGATTCAGTTCCGGTCACTGTTACTACATGTCCCTTGCCTGTGTCTGAGTCAGTCACTGTTCCAGCTTCATCTGGTTCAGTTCCATTGTCTGCCAGCACTACCGAATTACTATCTGATTTAATATCAAAATTGCATGTACCTTGCTCTGCTATGCCTGTGTTTGTGCCACTTATAAAGGTACCTATTGAACAATCTCCTCAAAAAGCTAAAAAGAAAGTTTCTCGAAAAAGGAAGCTTGATGATACAAGTGATGTGGTCATTGTTGGTGAAAAGAGGAAAGGGAAAAAGTCTATGACCACTCCCACTCCAAGAATGACTCGGTTCAAGTCTGCCTTTGGATCTGTTGATGCTGCTGCCTCTGTTAGCCCGATTATCGACCCTGCCTCACCACCCACAAGCATCAAGATTGAGAAATTCAAACCAATTTTGCGTGTTTCATCCTTGTTTAGAGAGTGGACTACTCACAGCTCTCGTGGTGTTTTGCTTCAGAAAAAGATTGATGTAGATGATATTATGCGCAACTGCAATATCATTCCTTTGTTGAAAGATCAAGATTTGCTTCAAACTGTCCAAAAGTCTGAGATTGAGGAGCCCTATGAACCTGCCCTGGATTTCTTGGCATCTGCCCTGACTCATGCTCAGCTTACTGAATGGCAGCAAGGTGATATCCAATCTAATCTCCTGACGACAGTTTATTCCGTGCTATTTCGGTTTTCATCACACAATTGGCTGCCCAATGCTTCACGGCATGTTGTTACACCTAAGATGGCCAATTTGATCTACAAGATTCGCAACCATATGGGTGTTGATTTGGGGACTGTTATCTTCGATCACGTTATGTCTTTTACTCCCCCGAAAGAGTCTAAAGTTCACTTGCCATATCCGTGCCTTCTGCTTGGTATTCTGAAATCTCAAGGGTTTAAGCCCTATCCCAATGAGCCTATCAAAACTGCATCTGCAGAGTTCTCTATGGATGCTAGACTCTATTCAAACACTCTTTATGATGATCGTGCATCCCTTCTTACTGCCCCAGTTTCTGGTCCAGTGCCTTCTCCTCAGGATACTCATGCGGATTCATCTACAGCTCCTACTGCCTCTGATCCAGTCTCTGCTTCAGTTCTGGTCCAGCTAAAAAGTCAGGCTGTTTTTTATCAGTCTACTCTGGATAATCTTAAATCGGTGGTTTCTTCACTTCAAGATGTCATTGCTGCTACAGAACCAAAGCTGATCGCCACTCATCGTCAAATCAATGCCTTAGAAGAACAGCTTGCTTCATAAGATCCAGATGTTGAAGGCCCTTCACAGGATGATGAGGGCACTCCGTCAGGTTCCCCAGTCCACTAATAGATGATCACTTTGACAATTTTTTGTCAACAAAGGTGGAGAATAATGTTAGGGGGAACAACTTTAGAAACTTGTGATTTTGTATGACTCATTATGATCTGGTTGACTTTTTTTTGCTATCTGGTTGTCTCTGTTTGCTAGTTCTTTGATGTTAATCAAGATGTTGCTTTGCTTTTTGATAAGTGTTTCTTTGGCTTTAAATGTGTTATGTGATTAATGTGTTACGTGTGATCTATGAATATATGTTTTTTAAATGTGTTTTGTGTTTAATGTGTTATGTGATTAATGTGTTACGTGAGCTCTATGAATATATGTTTTCTTGGTTGAACTTGTGTTATGTGTTGAGAAGTCAATCAGTTCATGATGAGTTATGAGTTAAGTTGCTGCTGGTTGTCCCAAGTTTGAGCTGATACAGTCTACCTTTGTAGGATGTCTTTGTAAACAAATAGAAATTGGTGGCACTTTAATAAAAGTTTGCTTTGGCTTATGCATGCCCCAATTTTATATTTGTATAGGTTTTTGACAAATAATTGCCAAAGGGGGAGTTTGTTAGTGTACAAAGTTATACACTTTGAACTACCTGTTTATTGGCTTAATTATTAGTCAAAAACATATGTTTTGTTATTAGGTAGTTTGGTCCGTCATCTTGGTAAAAGGCAGTTTTTCTCACATACTCTGGAGCAGTTTTTCTCACATACTCTGGAGCATCGCCAGCGAGTAGTCCAGTGGACGGGATTTATTCTAATCAGAATTCAGCCATCATGATCCTCTTTTTGCTCATATCTAATCTTATGGTTGATCCTTATTTAGAGTGGTTTTCAGCTGCAAACTTTAAGGGAAGGTTGGTTAATGGCTTGGCTATAAATATAGCTCTATCACTTGGGATTCATTACACCAATTATCATTCTAAATCCCACTTCCATTATTCATTCGAATCAGACTTTATAAGTGGATTTCATACTGATTTTTCTACAGTTCTTCGTGTGTTCTTGTTCTGGTTGCTTGAAGATTCAGCCGTGTTGGTGAATCGTGATGTTCTGCACAGTGTCAGCTCCAAGATGAGGAAGGCTTAGCTAGGAGTTTTCTTTTGTAACCATTAGTGTAGGATGGTTGTTGTTAGACTCCTTGTAACCCTTGTGATCATCTAGTGGATTGGGCTGACGTGAAGTGCCCCGCAGGTGTAGGAGTGGAGCTCCGAACTGCGTGATCAATTCTGGTGTCTGGTTCCTTTTTATCGCTTTTTTTTTTTCTTGTTGTTTATTTATCTGTTTTTATAGTTTAATTCTTTCAGATAAATAATCTCTTTAATATAAAGTTGGAACCTTTAGCTAAATCGTACATTCAAGACCCACAATACAATTTCATATATATTTGTAATTATTGGCCGAGTCATGCTATGTCTTGATCAAACGCTTACCACTATGCTAAAATTCAAAAATTATAATTAGGCTCTGTTTGGCAGAGCTTATTTAGGAGCTTATAGCTTATTTTAAGCTACTAATAAGCTATAAGCTCTGTTTGGTAATGTTCTCAAAATAAGCTAGTAGCTTAAAATAAGAGCTTATTTTGAAACACTACTTTGGATAGCTTTTCAAAAATAAGCTAGTAGCTTTTTAACATTTTTCCATCTTTATCCTTATTATTTTAAATAAATGGCATCCTTTACCCCTCCTAATTAAAACCCTTTTGGTCTTTAATTTTCTCTTCAATATGTTTGGTTTTAATTTCAATTTGACATTTGTGTTTGAACATTAATTTTTGTATGAACTAATCTTATGAATTATAAACATTTTATTTTACTTTATATATTTTCAAATATATGTTCTTACTTTATATTTTATTAAAATATATCGATTTCATTATTTTTTTTTATATTTTAATATACAAACAAACTTATTTAAATTTAAAACTATTTAAATTATATGAAAAATGTCCTTTTTAGTCTTTTTACATTTATCAGTTTATCAGAAAGCTAATTTTACCAAACACGTTTAAGCATAACAGCTAGCTTAACAACTCTTCATATTTCAACTTCGAGCTTATAGCTTTTCAGTTTTCAGCTACTTTTCAACTTTCAGTTACCTTTTCAGCTAGGTTTGCCAAACATAACCTTAGTAGTAAAAAGACAATTTTATTTTCAATTTGTATTACAATCAATATTATATATAGTTCGATCGTAAGATACTGAATTTGATCCTCAAAGCCAACGCCTAACATAATTAACATAATATATTGTTGTTACTTTGTTATACTCTGAAAAGTTCTTTTGATTTTATACTCTTCTTTGCTCACAATGTATTAATTTTTTATGTTGTCATGTTTTCTTTATAATTTCACTACGTTTTTTTAGTACTACTGATTATGTTACAATATAGTATATGTTCATATATATATATATATATACTTTTTTAACCTATTGAAGTAAAAAGAGGTGCCAAGCACCTTGTGCTTAGATGGCGTGTAGTGACTCGGTGAATAGACTCTTTGTGCTTCAACAAGTAGAAAGTATAAATGAACAGATATTACAATGTAATATGGTCACCTCCTATTTGGGAGAGTCATTTTGTGACTATTTTTTTAATTAGATATTTATTCAATTCTTTCAAAATAAAAAAAAAAAGATATTTATTCAATTGTGCAGTGTACGGTATTTGACTAATTATATAAATATCATTAAACATATTATATTCTTAAAATTGACAGAACATTGGTCTAAGACATTCTTGGTTAGATAAGTAAAGACAAATGAATATACTTTGCATTATTACACCATGTTAGTAGCTGGTTCGGTAACTACATGGTTCCGAGTTTGATTGCTATTAAGATCAACTAACTTTTTGACTTTCTTAATTTGAATCGGTCAGTTATAAACAACCTAAACTGGTTTATCTCCTTGTGATTTTTCACTCAATTATGTCATAAGGCTGGATTTCTATTTACGTACCCACCCTTAAATAATAACTACAGTAGCTTCTCTACACATCTAAAATAATAAAAAATAAAATAGTAAGATAATATAGAGTATAGGCGTGTTCATTTGTTTATAAAAGGGACGTACTGACCCCAATATATACCCCATCTATCTTCACTGTTACTAAGACTGCTCAGTGTGTGTGTATATAATATATATGTTTGAAAGGTTTGGCTTTCTTAGTTTGAGTCGGTCAGTTCTGGACAACCTAAATTAGTTTGTTATTTTTTTTAAAATATTATTTTTGTAGTAATATTTCCTAACACCTTGCACATAGAATGTAAGTTATGCCACTCAAACATTTTAAATATAAAATTAAAATGAGGTTGAATTTTACTTGTGAGGGTAAAAAATAATAAATGGGCATAGGTGTTGATTGTAATTTCTGTTGAAGTATCTTTACATTGACTTCATATAGAGTATTTAAATAGAGGTTGTTAGGCGACAACTTGGAAGGTCGGGTCCAGCATTCTACAATCGAAACGTAACGCTTACTGTAACATAAGTATAATAAAAAAAAATCTTCAGTTATGACATTTTTCATAATCTTAAACACTTGATATGATAATTAGTATCAGAGCAAATTACGAGATTGTTAGATTCGTAATCCTGTCAAACGTAGGGGATCGGGGTGGGAAATCATGACCACCCCTAGTATAGATCATAACATCATACTAATCCTTCTGTTAGTCAAGAAATAATTTATTATAATTTGGTATATATACCTTCATATTATTGAAATAAAACAAGAAATTAAAAAGCAGTCCCAACCAAGTTGGTCAGATTGTTAACTTAATAATTATAAAGCTATAAGTTGACTCCGAAGACATACATAAAAAGACCCTTGCACACAGAAGGTAAGCTATGCCACTCAAACATTTTAAAAAATAAAAATATAAAAATAAAATGAGGTAGGTACGATAGAAAGATACTATATATATACTATACGCGTGTTTATTTGTTAATAAAAACGGACGTTTCAACTTGCAATTCGATCAGGATTAAATCAAACCTCAGTCACATGCAATTGTCTCCTCTTATCTTATCCTGGCCGGCTGGCCTCTTCACTGTACTGTTACGATTTACTAACACTCTGATCTCCGTGCATACATAGCCCACTCTAGCATGCTTATATGCAACCTCAATTCAACTCTTTCTTCATTTACTACAAAAGAATTACATATACGCAAAAAGCTGATCGATCATGGCAAAAAAGTTGTCCAGATCAAACGACAAGAAAAAGAATGGCGGCATGAACCTCAAGACAGTGGTAGAAATGTTTCAAAAGAGTTTTGTATCAGACAAGAGGTCAATGGCAAACCATTTTGATGAGTTCGCGAGAACTCCAAGAGTCCAAGGATGTGGCTAATGACGTTAAAGAAGGGCATTTTGCGGTGATGGCGGTGGACGATGATAATAAGCTCATGAGATTCATCGTTCCGCTGAGTTGTTTGAGGCATCCAACTTTCTTAAGGTTGCTGGAAAAAGCTGCAGAGGAGTATGGGTTTGAACATGAAGGTGCACTCATGCTTCCTTGCAGGCCAAGTGAGCTGGAGAGGATTCTTGCCAAGCAATATAATGGAAGAGCTGATTGGAACTCTTCTACAAGTCAAGAGCTTTTATGTTCAAATTAAATACGGAAGTGAAAAGAATTGTATGTCCAATTCATTTAATTTGTTTTTTAATAGTTAATTAATACAATTCAATTTTGATAAACATTCTGAAACATTTTATGTTAAAAATGTTTAGTTGTGTTAGTTTCTTGACACTTACAACATAATTTCTCCATACAAATAGTTTAATGGTGATCTATTTTTTTTAGTATTGTCACATGGGTGGGGATCAAAGTCCAACCTGATGCTTAAGGGACGAGGTGCTAAACCACCACTCTAACCATGCATGTTGGTTATATAAATTGTGTTTCTAAGTTATGGAAATCTGTGAATACAATATAGAGTCATTACAAATTGTAAATTTTTAAAAGATAAATTGTGAACATTTAGTATAGAAATTGTGTATAAGGTGGACCCCGCTGCACATAATAATTTGCCGAATTTCTTAGTCTTTTGTAGAAACTTGTGTTAAAGTGAGCAGGTGTGACAGTTACCATATTAAACATGTTTCCATAATTTAGCAAAGAAATTGAGAGAAGTTGAGTATGTGGCGGGTTACGATTAATCCGCAATTAGTAAAGGAAATCGTGATACATTTACATTGGAATGCTATATATTTGTAATTATTGGTCAAGAGTTATGGTATGTCATGATCAAACGTTTACCACTATATCAAAACTCAAAAGTTATAATTAGTAGTAAAAATAAAATTTTATTTTCAATTTGTATTACAATCAATATTATGGTTCGATGGTAAGATGTTGAATTTGATCATCGAAGCCAACGCCAAACATAATATATTGTTGTTACTTTGTTATACTCTGACAAGGTCTTCTGATTTTATACTTTAGCCAATGGTCTTGTGGTCTAGTGGCATCCGGTAGTGGCATTTGGTTGCTCCCCATGTTGGAGGGGGCAGGTTCTCGCCTCAGTGGAGGCGATGCTGACTCTTTGTGCTTCAGTAGGTTGAGAAAGTAGTTTATGAATATATACTACATTGTAACCGAGTCAGTAGTACTCAAAATATNCCTATTACATTGTAGTATCTGTTCATCTATACTTTTCTCAACCTGTTGAAGCACAAAGAGTCAATTTCGAGATCTCAACCACTGAGACTCGAACTCATGACCTCCCATCTGAGGGTGGTCACTACATGCCAATTGAGCACAAGGTGCTTGGCATTTAATTTGTTTTTTTAATAGTTAATTAATACAATTCAATTTTGATAAACATTCTGAAACATTTTATGTTAAAAATGTTTAGTTGTGTTAGTTTCTTGACACTTACAACATAATTTCTCCATACAAATAGTTTAATGGTGATCTATTTTTTTTAGTATTGTCACATGGGTGGGGATCAAAGTCCAACCTGATGCTTAAGGGACGAGGTGCTAAACCACCACTCTAACCATGCATGTTGGTTATATAAATTGTGTTTCTAAGTTATGGAAATCTGTGAATACAATATAGAGTCATTACAAATTGTAAATTTTTAAAAGATAAATTGTGAACATTTAGTATAGAAATTGTGTATAAGGTGGACCCCGCTGCACATAATAATTTGCCGAATTTCTTAGTCTTTTGTAGAAACTTGTGTTAAAGTGAGCAGGTGTGACAGTTACCATATTAAACATGTTTCCATAATTTAGCAAAGAAATTGAGAGAAGTTGAGTATGTGGCGGGTTACGATTAATCCGCAATTAGTAAAGGAAATCGTGATACATTTACATTGGAATGCTATATATTTGTAATTATTGGTCAAGAGTTATGGTATGTCATGATCAAACGTTTACCACTATATCAAAACTCAAAAGTTATAATTAGTAGTAAAAATAAAATTTTATTTTCAATTTGTATTACAATCAATATTATGGTTCGATGGTAAGATGTTGAATTTGATCATCGAAGCCAACGCCAAACATAATATATTGTTGTTACTTTGTTATACTCTGACAAGGTCTTCTGATTTTATACTTTAGCCAATGGTCTTGTGGTCTAGTGGCATCCGGTAGTGGCATTTGGTTGCTCCCCATGTTGGAGGGGGCAGGTTCTCGCCTCAGTGGAGGCGATGCTGACTCTTTGTGCTTCAGTAGGTTGAGAAAGTAGTTTATGAATATATACTACATTGTAACCGAGTCAGTAGTACTCAAAATATATATATACTTTCTTAATTAGTCTATTGAAGTACAAAGAGTTACTGCTCCATTGGACTCGAACCCATGACCTCCTATTTAGGGGAGTAATTTTATGATGACTATTTTCTAATTAGATATTTATTCAATTGTGCATTATTAAACATAAATTATATCCCAATTGTATGGCATTATATTTGACTAATTATATAATGGAATAAGATTTAAATTAGTCACTGAACGTAACCTGAAAATGCAATTAATCCAATGAACGAAAATAAAGTGCAATTAAGTCACTGAACACTCCAAATATATGCAATTTCACCAGATAGCAGGTTACCTTTCATTTCATCAGGTTACCTGCATATGTCGATGGTGAATTGGCATTTTAAAATATTTAAAAATTTAATTAAAAAATAGAAATAAAAAATATACAAAAATTTGAAAGAAAAATAGAAATAAAAAATATACAAAAAAATTAAAAATACTAAACTTTAAAAATAGAAATAAAATTAATAAAACATTTAAAAATTTAATTAAAAACAAACAAACAAGCAGGCATTGTATTTTTATTTATTTAATTAATTTTTTTAAACAAGGAAGCATGCATTTTATTTTTTATTTTTAACATTATTATTATTAAAAAAATATTTTAAAATGCCAATTCAACATCCACATAAGCAGGTAACCTGGTGAAATTAAAAATAACTTGTTATTTGGTGAAATTGCATGTATTTGGAGTGTTTAGTGGTCTAATTGCACTTTATTTTCGTTCAGTGGGCTAATTGCATTTTCAGGTTACGTTCAGTGGCCAATTTGAACCTTATTCCTTATATAAATATTATTAAACATATTATATTCTTAAAATTGACAGAACATATACATTCTCTTTTTTTTTTTGAAAATATTGACAGAACATTTGTCTAAGACATTCTTAGTTAGATAAGTAAAGACAAATGAATATACTTTGTGCATTATTACACCATGTTAGTTTGCTACCCACTGACTAGACTATACACTGCTCCTCCCTCCTCACTACACACCTTAAACGTATGCTTGATATATGATAGTCATTCACAAAAAGGTTAGTATCGTTTAGTCTCTATTTAAACACTATATATGCTCAATCATATCCCAATAGAGAATGTCTCTTTGGATCAATCATTTGATCATCTGTTCTTAATTTTGGATCTTTATGGATTTTAAAATGTGATTCATATGTTTGGTAAACACTTAATTCATTGATTTGTTTAATATAGTAGTGTCATAATTTATAAAAATTATCACAGTAAAAATGTCAATGTAGAATAGAAGAAGGTAAGATATATATGGGTTAACCCAGCCGCAATCATGTCGGTTAAGTAGTTTGGTTGATAATTACAAGGTTCCAAGTTTGATTGTTATTAAGATCGACTAATTTTTTTATTTTCTTAATTTGAGTCCGTCAGTTATGACAACTTAAACTGGTTTATCTCCGTATGGACTTTTACTTGACTAGGTCATAAGGTTGGATTTACTATTTACCCACTCATAGATAATATTTACAGTAGCTTCTCTAGCCATCTAAAAAATTTAAAAATAAAATAGTAAGATACTATAGAGTATAGGCGTGTTCATTTGTTTATGAAAGGGACGTTTAAACTTGTAGTTCGATCAGGATAAAATCAACCCTCATTCACATGCAATGGTTTCCTTTTATAAATCTTTATTTTGCAACTGACCCCAATACCCCATATATCTTCACTGTTACTAAGGGGTGTATTCGATCACGACTTTTATGAACTTTTAAATACTTTTAAAGTGATGGATTTTAATTGACTTTTGTAGAATTTTTATAAACTTTCCTAGAATCTTTTAAACTTTTATAAACTTTGTAAGAGTTTATAAATATCCATAGAATAAACATTTATAGATTTTTAAAAACTTTTTCATATTAAAAAGTTTACAAAAGTCATTAAAATTCTAAATTGAATACACCCTCACAAACATTCCATAACTTCTATTAATATATTATCTATAAATTAGTGCATTGTAGAAATTAAAAAAAAATATAGATGTCACCAAAATAGAGTATATCATTCATAAACAAAATATAATCAATTTTTATAAATATAACCAATAAAAATATTTCTTGAACTAATGAAACAACTAATGCTGAGTAATAAACATACAATTATATAAAATTATAAGCATATTAATTAACTAAAATTTAAAAATTATTGATTTTAAAAAATTTGCTGCAACCAGCAGCAACTGCACAACAACAATAAATTACTGCGGCTGTTCGTAGCAGATTCTTGTTGCTGTGGTGGCAGCAATTTTTTTAGTTGTGATCGTAGCAATTATTTTGTTGTAATGGCAACAAAAAATTTGCTTGAATATAAAGAAAAAAAAATATTTGTGAAAGATTTGATACGTACCGTAAAATTGATGGAAAATTTGCCTAGTTTAGATAGAGGAAAAAAAGTTTGCAGAGAATATTGAAAAGTTTGGGGTTGGAGGGTTGGATTTCATCTATTTATAT
>CP025650.1:10792612-10917520 GCA_003576665.1 Ipomoea trifida
TTTTTTTTTTTTTTTTTTTTTTTTTTTTTTTTATAGAACTTGATTTCCTAAATTCGAGAATTTTTATTCTTAATATAAAGATTAAAGTGTGACATATAAGTTGTAGAATGTATGTTATCAAATGCATAGGAATGTGAGTGTTTATATCGTTAAAAAGATTATTACGTGTGTGTGTATATATATATATATATATATATATATATATATATATATATATATATAAAAGATCTCTATGTATAAGAGAAGAGAGAGATCGTTTCTCATCATCTTAGATTCTTAGTTACAATATAACTAAACTTTTAGTATTTAACTAGTCTGCCCATTGACTAAATGGCCTCTACCTTTTGCTTTAAAAATGCTGATTTCTATTTCCACATAAAAAATTATCAAACACTGATCCAACAAAAAATTCAGTTGGTACCTAAATAGTATATTAAGGGTGAGAAATCAAGATCGAGTCTTGACCGTCGCAATGTGAAAGTTTCGTCTAGTGGTACACTCAAAAGAGAGTTTGGTCCGTACACCTAAGATAGTGTAAGTGCAACCATTTTTATTCATATATTTTCCTTTTATTAATAAACGCATGATACGTGTCTGGAATTTTAAAGTATAGGAGTTTATCTATTGCTTTGCTAATAATCATATCACTTTCATTTCTTTTTAATTTGCACGTTATTTTCAAGTACTGTGGACTGGATTCATATACATAGACTTCTATACATTTTTATATAAACGAACTGAATTATGAATTTGGGCAATAATAATATATTATTATTATCATTGGGCCAAAACTGGCCAAACTTAATATAATATTAAAATGATGCCAACACGGCAAATTATTACATGGACCATGGTCCACACAGCTGTGTGGACCAAACATAAAAGGTACATTATTTTTGTACTGAAGGTACATTATTTTTGTACTATAGGTACATTATTTGATAGATACTATTAAATAATGTACGTTCAGTACAAAAATAATGTACCCTAAAATAATGTACCTACAGTACAAAAATAATGTACTTTCAATATAAAAATAATGTACCTTTTATTTTTGGTCCACACAGCTGTGTGGACCATGGTCCATGCAATAATGATTGTGCCAACACTATACTACTATACAAAGACTCTAGATAGAGCTGTCAAAACGGGCCAGCCCGGCCCATACGGGCTGGCCCGTCTCGGGTTGGTCGGAAAACGGGCCGGGACGGGCCGGCCCGTTTTCCCACGGGTTGGGATTTGGCCAACCCAACCCGTGTAGACCGGGCTGACGGGCTAAACGGGCCAGCCCGTCAGCCCGTTAATTAATTTTTTTTTTAATCTTTTGAATTAATATTATTAAAACTCTTTATTTGTATAAGATGGGAATTGAACCCCTAACCTCTTAGTTGTGAACTAAGACCATTTCCAACCAAGCACATCAAACCTTTTGAACAATTGCCATGTATATTTATATATATACAAATTATACACACACTACACATACATGCACACATATATATAAATATAATTACATTTTAATTTTATAAATAAACTATATATTAATATTAATATTTATATAAAGATACAATTAATTGTATTAATTAATACTAGTAATAAATTTAATATTAATAAATTTTATATTAATATTTATATAAAGATACAATTAATTGCATTCATTAATACTAATAATAAATAAATTAATAAATTATATATTAATATTAATATAAAGATACAATTAAATATAATACTTGTAATAAATATAATATAAAAAAATTATATATAATGCTTGAATGATCTAAATAAATATATCTGTATATAAAGATGTTTAACAAAGGTTCTTTGCATAGTTGGTTTCAATAGTGGTAGGTTATGTAAAAGGTCAAGGGTTCAAATCTTGTTAGCAACAACATTTTAAAATATTAATACATTTACACAATATATTTGAGGGTGGGGGAGTGTTGGGGTGCGGGTGGGGGTGGGAATACGGGCTATACGGGTTGGCCCGTATAACCCACGGGCTAACCCGTATTCCCACACGGGTTATACGGGCTGAGCCGAATACGGGACGGGTTGGGATTTCTTCGACCCAACCCGTCCAAAATCACGGGTAAACGGGCCCAACCCGACGGGTTGGGCCCGTTTTGACAGCTCTAACTCTAGAGACACCTTACGAGACTCTTCTAGATTTCGTAATTCTAATATGATTATCATGTAACATTTTTCATTTCATTGACACATTAATAGTATTAAGTGGTGCAAGTTAATAGGTCATTTATAATTATTATGTTTGTAGTTTGAAACAGACATAACAATTTTTGTTATCTAACCTATAATGATGGTACGTAGGTTATATAAGTATGGTCATCCCACTTGAAAGTCCCTATGGAGGTGCTTCCAGATCCCTCCAACTGCTACTTTGCAGGATAGCATTAAATATTCAATTAATTTTTTTTTTTTACTCCAAAAGTTAATCAGATTTGGACCATTTGGTACCGAACTAATCAAATTTGTTATTCTTACAGTTACTTAAGTATCATATATGGTAGTAAATTTTATTTTTAGAGGATTAACAATGACAATTTCAGAATTAGATATCAAAATAAAATACTAAAAATAAAAAAAAAAATATTATGGAGTATAATTAAAGGACTAAAACTGAAATTAATTCATACAAAATAAAAGTTAAGTAGACAATAAATAAAAAAGCCTAATGCCTTATAATGATAAAATATAGTTATATACAAGTCAAGGGTATGATCCTTGCCAATATCCTCTTGGTCGCGTCCGTTGCACAAGATATTCTTAATACAGTTTATCTCTTCCTTTGTGCTTTTTGGGCCACCATACAATGCATGCTTGTTTTCTTAGCCAACAAGACTTGAGTCAACCTCCTTCCTTCACCACTATCACTTGGGCCAATATTTTTTCAATAAAATGGGTCCTGGGTCCCATGACCCCATCATTTATATATTACACATCCTCAGATAGTGAATACAAGTTAGCACAAAGAAATGAAAATTCATAAAATCCAAAGGTTCTAAACATAATATGGTCTTTGCTACTAGATATACCAATAAATCAAATATAATTGGGCACCAGCCACCAGGTACTAATCCTTTCACCTAATGAGCCGCTAAGTCACTATGATTTATTGCTTTACTATCATGTCAGACTGAGGTGTAGTGACCCTGGGAGCGAGGGAATTTTGTCTTTTGTGGACAATAAATTGAATAAAATTGTATTTCAAAAAAATTAAATTAAATTGTAAAGTAAAGGAAGTGAACCTTAGTCTCTTTATATACTACGCCTAGTAAATTATAAGGCATTATCTTATCTTACAAGGACTTTTAAAAAAACAATTATGTTGATATGAACATCCATAATTAACTCGTGGTAGGACAAATACATTTATCAATAACTAATAAATATGAAACAATTGTTACACTTATCACATGTGATATTATCAAGTAAAATACTTAGTAAAAATATGTTTATCTAAATGTAATTTTAATTTAACTATAATTGATAGGGTTATAGAACACTTGGATTCACTCAATAATTAAAATACCGGACCCAACTTCTCTAGTCTAAAGCCCAGTTTTCCAAAATACCAATATGAGCCAAATTGATTGGGACAACTGCTAGGCAACTTGTGTTTGTCCATAGCAATTGAACCAATTCAACCAACTTTGTCCACTAGAATTGCTGTCGTAGACCACTTTAGTTGATCACATGGCCAATTAGAGCAATCATTATTGCATGGACCATGGTTCACACAGCTGTGTGGACCAAAAATAAAAAGTACATTATTTTTGTACTGAAGGTACATTATTTTTGTACTGTATGTACATTATTTTAGGGTACATTATTTTTGTACTGAAGGTACATTATTTGATATATACTATCAAATAATGTACCTACAGTACAAAAATAATGTGTCTTCAGTACAAAAATAATGTACTTTTTATTTTTGGTCCACACAGCTGTGTGGACCATGGTCCATGCAATAATTTGCCCAATTAGAGTGCGCTTCGTCTATTTGTAAGGTATTATTATAACATTGATAATTTATTATTCAATATAAATAACTATTTAACCCTACATTTTGGATCATTTCACGTCTCATTCAGTCGGGGTTGGATCGAGAGGGGGAGTAATGTGGGCAATTGCCATCCTTGTCCACACCATTATATATATATATATATATATATATATATATATATATATATATATATATATATATATATATATATATATATAAATTAAATAATGGATATGTAAATTTCTAAAAACTATGGTAGCTCAATGGTAGTGGGTTTTACTTTCCATAAAATTTAAGGTTTGAAACGTGTTAATGGCACCACGAGCAAAATATATTGTGACTGTAATTTTATTTTTCATTTTTATATAAAATTTATAATTGTGCGTCTTCATATTTAAATTAATCTAGAAATACATATAATCAATCTAATTAAAATGAAAGTATTTATAAATATCATATTAATAGAAATGATATGCGATTTATTTCAATCATTTTATCCAATTAATTATATTTCATAATTTATCATGAATACTTTTATAGTATTTTTTTAATTTTTTTTACCCCCAATTAACAAATATTTATGGCTCCACCCCTCCATTCAGTAGGAGTACTGTTTACACTACTCTGTCTTCAAGACTGGAGTTGTCTAGCCTCCCACTCCTGATTGTAGTTGAATCTCACAATACTTATTTTTTACTCTAAAACCTAATGTAAACACAAATCTTAATCCTTGAACTAATTTACACAATTAATATTCATAAATTAATGGTTACTTTCCCCCAAAATTTACTAAACTAGAAGTCTAAGTAAACAATCGTTATACCCTACACCACGGTGCACATAGCAATGTGCACCACGTACATAAAACGACGTCGTTTTGATGTTAGTAGACACGGACTCGAATGACTCAGGAAATTCATTATCTATAATACACATAATCATTATCTATAATACACAGAACGTTTGCCTAGAATACACAGAATGTTTGCCCAAAATACACAGTTGTTAGTGGACGCGAATGACTCTAGGGAATTCATTATCTATAATACACATAATCATTATATAGAATACACAGAATGTTTGCCTAGAATACACAGAATGTTTGCCCATAATACACAGAATATTGACCCAAAATACACAGAACTCATCCTCATAACATTCGAATGCACAAACACATCACAACTTGTGTTAATAACATGAATACACATAATATTTACACAAAATACACAGAACTCATCCTCCTAGACATTCGAATGCACAAACACATCACAACATGTGTTACTAACATGAAATCACAACATGTGTTACTAACATGAATACACATAACGGTTGCCTATAATACACAGAACGGTTGGTTGCCTAGAATACACAGAATGATTGCCTGGAATACACAGAATATTAACATAAATACAGAGACCGGCCGAAACGGGAAACATGATTTCCAAAAAAAATGGACGATTAGTTTACAATGCTTAAAACGACGTCGTTTAGGTACGTGGTGCACATTGCTATGTGCACCGTGGTGCACAGTATAATTTGCCCTAAGTAAATCAATAGGCCACTATCACCTCATAATGGGCTGTGAGGCTCACACTATTTGAATCGACAATAAAAGGCCTCAATTCACATTGTTTTAGATCCAAACTCACAAAAATAATTTAGCCCAATTTAATCCTACATATTGGGCTATCTTCTTGGAATAGCGCAACTTGCTTGGACCTGTTAAATTAATGAGGCTCCAATGGGCCCTCTGTTGCAGGCCCATCAACATTATCCCCAATAGTCATTTTCATTAAAAAGCCGATCCTTATACTACGGATCAGGGTTCACAATGCAATGTGAACCCTGGTTTATGTGTGTCTTATGTTATAAGATTTTTTGTCTTGTGTTATGAAATTTTGTATTTTAAGAGTATGAATTTATGTGTCTTGTGTTATAAAATACACAAATTATGTACCTAAATCAAATTTGAAAAATAAGTAAATATATAACATGCATATGTGTCTTGTGTTATAATTTTTTTGTGTCTTATGTCATTAAATTATGTACCTTGCGAGTATGAATTGTATTTGTTCAACTGTTCCATACAACTACAGTTCACTTTCAAAACAACTGCAGTATCAGTCATGATGCATGGTGTACGGTATAACGACTGACCTAAAAGGGGATGGGATCAAAACGGAATTGTAGTCAATATTTTGTGTCTCAATACGCAACACAAAGTATGATTAGGGGCGACAAAGAATTTATTAATCGTAGCCGTGACGGTTAGGAGGGTAGTTTGGAAAAATCATATCATTTTCAACGCACGTCAACGTCCCCACCGTCAACCTAATTAATCTAATCCAAAAGATAATTAATAGGATTTTGAAAGCAAAATAGCAAAGCTGTGGTCTTTGGAACCATCAAAACAAGCATTCTAATCAAACCACTTCATAGTACGAGGCACAGCTTATTATGTCGGTGTTTCGTCAAAAACCATGTCTGGATTCCCTAACCGCCTACTGCAATTTTTGGGAATTGGAAAACGTTTTAATTATACAATAAAATAGCATAATTGGAGATCAATTATTTATAACTTGTTTAGTTGTTTTCATTAACTTAGCTAGGGGATATTCTTAAATTATTTATTAATATTATTTGATTTATGGGAAGGTTAGCAAGGTGAGTTCCTGATTTATTAATATTCTATTGAATATCATTGTTAAGAATTAATTTTGTATAGATTTTGATGATGTTAATTATATTGTTGTAATTTTAAGAACTTAGACTCTTCAAAATTTGCTCTGTAATAATCTTCTTGGCGGTGTTGCAATACAGGTTTGTTTACAGGCCTATGCTCATTTGATGAACGCGAAGCAATAAAGTAGTACGACCAAGAAACATGAATTGTAAACAATAGAAGATAATTCTTATTCACCCTTGTACCATTACAATAGGGGAATACATATATATAATACCTACTAACATTAATAACAATAATAATGCACACACATTACAACTGTTACAATCAGAATGCCCACATTAATATAATTTATAACACTTGGGATAATCTTGGTAAAGACCAAAATTAGAACGAGTAATACTACATGTATTTCAACAATTCTACTCCATTTTATACTCCATGCTTATTACATGTCACTCTTTGATTCATTCAAAAACATGTGGGCCACATTTTTTATTACATTCTTTTCATCTTCATCCAATAAAATCAAAACATGTGGCGAGAGTTTTACTCCCTTGGAGTACATATATTATTTTCCAATTAGAACTTAATTAGTCGATTGCTAGGCCTGTGTTTCTTGAAGATCTTTAGCAGCATTCTTGTGTAAAAGTCTTATAGTTAATTGCGTTCAATTTTGGCAGTCCTTATCTAGTCGATCTCATAAATGTTAATAGTAAATCTCGTCAGCAGACCAAATCAACAGATTTCAACTCTCTTGGAATATACCACTTAATTCATGTGTTAAAGTCTTATGACAAATGTCATATTATCTGACTATGATTGGAATCAACAAAAGTACTGAAGTTAACTAGGACTTGACAAACCTTTGTGAAACAGATCCCAAGTCTATCGACATACGTCCTTTTGGTAAATCTAGTATGGGGAATATACTTTGTTCTTTTTTGAAAAGAATTGTTGGGCGCTTTTCTCAGGGACTCTTGACTACCTATAAGCAGACACGCTTTTGTACCAACAGTCCAACACCAACCAAAGAGATTCTTTTCACCTAAAATGAAATCGTTTTTATATTTTAACTAATGGTCAATGGTATGTATGTTGCCAAAAATGAGAATATATATGATAATTTTTGGACACTTATCATCTCAAAAGGCATGAAGGGAAAATTTTCAAATATTCAAATTTCTAGGCCCATCAACACTAAATAAAGAGCATGCGCAATGCAAAAGTGTTGAAGAAGTTACCAAGTTACAACACTCTAACGAGCAAGTAAAAATTATAAATAGAATATACAAGTCTTTCTTAGTGCTTTAACGCTTAAAGAATAAACTTAAATTCTCTCTAGTTAGTCATAAGACTAAAATTTCCTATTTTAAAGGTTTGAGAAGCTTCAGGCGATCCTTGAAGGGGTAGTCAGGCAGTGAAGAAAGTTGTTCTAAGAATTGCTAAAAGAGCTTAGCAAGTAATAACTTAGTTGACTTGGTTTGCAACTAGCATGAAAGACTATCTTTCCACTTTGTATTGATCTGAGTCGATACTAGTGACACGTCTTATGCTAAGAAGAAGCGTGGAGTAGTGATACTTGAACCACAAAAATAAAAATCTATGACTAAATCTTTATATCCCTTATCTCTTTAATTTTCGTTGAGCTTAATTTTTACACACTTTCACACTTTTAAATCTTGCTACAAAGTCCGGTACCCTGTGCTCATATGGTACCTATGTGACTCTATCTCCTTGAGAGACAGTCACAGGATAGAACTCCAGTGGTGTGGTATTGACCGTTTGGACTGCAACAAATAGAGAAAGTATAGAACATATATTACCTTGTAATAAGGTTAATAGTACTAAAAAAGAATCTTGCTACAAAGTTTTCTTAAAAGCAAGTTAAAGTTATAGTTGCAAAGATTTTTTGTTGACATAGGAGAGATAGTCGGAGAGAAGAAAAAACTTGCATAAGGTTGGATTTTTTGTATGACCGACAAATTGACAAGATAAGTGATTTGATGATGTGTATAGGTTTTAGTGTGATTAGTTGTGAAGTTTGAAAACTGCTAACAATGTACCCTCTTCAGTGTCATGTCCGTTTCCATTATAAAGTACGGTTCGATCGATGCAAGTCAATTAATTGTTACAACAATATTAGTACTATCATTCATATTTTTTTAAACAAATATCACTAAAATCTTGTGTTAACTTATAATGATATATAAATACGGTGTACCAATTAGTGTTTAGCTAGTTTTAACTCTCTATCCATTATCTTATTTATTATTTCATAACTAAAGAAACAAAAACGATTTCTATTATAACGAGTTTCAAACAACTAAATAATAATATCTAAAATATATATAGTTGACACTCTCTTTCAGTTACAGAATAGAGTATTTGAGAATATTACCCGTATAGGTAACTCAATTGATGATTGCAGGGGTGAAACTTGTTTCAAGAGACATAGGATTGAGTCTCACCAACAGTAAAGTGAGAACAAATTTTCAAAATAATTAAGGGAGGTTCTTTGTGCACAGTGAGTAAAAGTCTAACTTTTGTTGATCTGAATCACCATAATTTATCCCTTCACAAACTATCGGGCCACAATGTGGTAGCGCGTGGGGTGGATGATTCCACCTTTTGTCACAAGAATATTCAATAATATCACATCGTTATATGTCTTAACAACCAATGATAGCTTGACACATCAATTCTTTTTAATCCAATTCATCATTCTAATATTGAGGGAAAAATGGGTCATATGTCACATTATTAGATTGGGATGTACAATGATGTGGTATTCTGGGATACCGACCTAATTTTATCTCCACTTATTCATATGCCACAACATTTTACAAAATATTTAATAAAATCTCTTTTACTTTTTTTCGAAAAAGTTCTTAGTTTTTATTTTTGTCACATTTGATGTATAGTTTTTAATATTTGTCACATTGCTTTTACTTTTGATCTCTAGACTATTTGTCACATTACAATATTATTTAAAATTGTATTGTTTGAACACTTCAACGCTTTTAGCTTGAAAGAAAACTTTTTTTTTTTTTATTTAATGAAAGAGGAAAGATACACTCCAAAATAATCTTCAAATCTCAAGATTATTAATTGGACACAACAGTCTCACATTATCACCCAAAAAACTTACATTTGACTAGATTTTACTAGTGATGTTGTTGAATGGACTGTATATTAACAATAAGAATAACAAAATATAATGTATCAGTAGGACATAAAGAATTCTTTAAAATTAAAAGTTGAAATGATCCAATTTAGAATTCGCAAGACTAAAGTGGAAATAAGTCTTGGCCCACAAAAGATAAAATTCCTTCGTCTCCAAGCCTCTACATCTCGGCCAGATAGTAAAGTGGATAGGTAAACCACATGACTCATAAGCTCATTAGGTAGGAAGACAACTAGAGAAGTGTCTGGTGTCCACAAGAAATCCACCATATTAAATGAAATTTCCACACTGATACAACCAAGATTCGATTTGTGCCTTTGCCCTTGATCTTGTATCATCGGCGCCCATAATCTACTGTCTATATATAAACTAACTGAGTTGTCTATACGATCAAGTGGAAATAACTCTATCTAATAAAAATGTATATTCTAAATATCATATTTAGTTAAAATTGGAGTGGGTGAAGTAACCGAGAAAATGATACATAAGCCGCTACATGTGGTAAAACTCTTATCATGTATTACAATTTTGTTGATAGAAAAAAACCAAATGAATGCAATTGTAACCAATATTTTTTTTTGGATGAATTAAAACATGATACCTAATTAAAAAGTAAAAAATGAAGTTTTAAAAAAAAAGAAAGAAAAAGAATACGTATAATATTAGTAGTATCAGTCATGGTTGGATAAACCTGAAAGAAATGATACCAAATCGTGTCCCCATCACTAAGGAAGTATGGAATTGTGGGGGTGGGGACCGTTTGGGTGCCCTCTAAAAACATACCCTTGCTTGTGCAATGGAACTAAAACCCATAATTGCCTTACATTCACCAAAATTGGAACACAAACAGTGACAAATTTCACTCTCATCAAAACGTTAAATGCACAAAACTAAAACATGAAACTTCTAAGAAAATGAAGACAAAAACAACATGAGAAGGGACACGCAGGTTGTGCGACTTCATCAACCATTTAATTTTCAGTCATCTCAAAGTCATATATATATATATATATATATATATATATATATATATATATATATATATATATATATATATATATATATATATATATATATATATATATATATATATATATATATATATATATATATATATATAAATTAATTACTTGACCAAGACCTTGTGGTCTAGTGACACCAGGTTACACTCTCATATGGAAGGAGTGAGTTCAAACTTCAGTGGAGGCGTATTGACTCTTTTCAAGCTTCAGTAGAGGTGTATTGACTCTTTGTACTTCAGTAGATAATACTTAGGTTGGGAAAGTAGTTATGACTCTTAACTGGCAGCTTTCAAATCGAGATTTCTAGAAGTTAAAAGATCTAATTACTTACCCAAGAACCCCATCATATGCAAAATATGATGATCCAAAGGTAATGTTATTTTTGTACAAAGTCTTATGCTATATTGTACATAGCGTAACTTTATTGATTAATTTGTAGAAAGATTAGTCAATTCAAATCATAAATAATTAATAAATATAAAAATAATATAATATCATATGTCACATAGAAAGATACATCTTCTCAGAAGAAAAAAAAATAGTGTACATTTTCCATTATCCAAATAAACTTCATTTTACACTATTTTGTCGGAAATAGATTCAATTACAACCAACAAATACAATCACTAAAACCCCTAATCACAACCGTAACTAGACAACATCGCTTCTATAAAAATCACATTAAATTAGTTGAAGATTTGATGTCACACTCACTAGACTACTAACGACCTAATTAGCTATGGGTTTATCCATTTGGAGAACACTAATCTCATTCAAACAGAATGTTGCGATAATTTTTTTTGAGTGACGAGAGAAATTTACAATCACTATCTAAAATGTGTATTTGGTAAATTTTATTTTCTGATCCTAAAGAAGAAAGGATCACAAAAAAAAATAAAAAAATTTCTCAATCACTATTTAAAGATACGTATTGATAAATCTTATCTTGTAGTTCTAACGGACAAAGAACCATAAAAAATAAAACAGTATAAATTACTTATATCTCGTTGTCTCAAATAAAAAAAAAATCATTCATATCGAGAATCAAACTTTGAATCCCGTAATTATCAAACTAAGAGATGACCAAGTTGGTTGGAGTTTACCTTCAAGTGATGTTGAGGTAATTGACCAATAAAGATTAAGTCTAGATACTAGATAAAAACAAAACATAAGTGCAACATTTTCCACAAAATTCTAGGACCATGGAACTTCCTAGTAATTCTTCACATTTTCCCAAGGCAATTTCTTTACTTGTAAATAAAATCTAGAAAGGTGAAATTTTACGGTGAAAAGTAAAAACATTGAACTAAGTTCAAAGGGTAAACAGTAAAAAGATCTTTTGTCATCTACATTTTCTTTTTTTCCTTTTCTTTTTTGTTTTTTTTCTTCTTCTTTTCTACCTTGATCGCCGTCTATTCGCGAGAATGGTCGTGGACCGGGTTCTTGTAAACCGTGTCAACGGTTCGAGAACTGAGTCTCTGTACTTGCACGGCAGCACCTGAATTCTCCCCCGCTTCGATCGCACCACCGGAGAAGCCTCGCCGCCGCCGTTCTGCTCTTCCTCCTCCGCATTTCCGTACAGTTCCACCGCCCAGCACGGAGGTCGCCGCTTAATCCGCCGCCCCGGCGACGACGGGTCGACCGCCGTAATCTTAGTTTCGTCGGAATTCTGAGATTCCGAGGTTTTTTTCTCCGGTTCCTGTTCTGTTCTAGACCCGGCGCCGCCGCCGTATTTCTTGTCGTTAAACTCCCCAAAGATCAATCTCGCCGCTTCAATAAGCAAACCCATGAACCCTTCTTCCCCTTTGCCTTTTCCACCCGAAAGCTCTGATCTTTCGCACAATTTCTCCGTTCCAAACGCCTCATCACCGCCGCCGCAATCCGCCGCAGCGCCACCATTTCCTTCGCCTTCAGACTCCGCCGCCTCCGCCTCCGGCGGCGCAAGAAACCCGACGTTCAAGTCGATACCGAACACTTTAACTTCTTTCTTCTCATCATATTCCGATTCCGGCGTCTCCTCCGGCGGAAAAGTCGAAATTATGCGAAGAATATTGAGCAGAGAATTTTGAGCTTTGGAACATCCGCGAGGAGAAGAATTGGTTGAAGGAGCAATCTGAGACGAACCCATTTTGTCAAACGGATCCAATCGGAGCTCCGAAAGGTTCTTTTCGATTTCTGCAAACGATTAGGTCAGAAAAAATCAAGAAAGAGAGACAGAAATGGGAGAGAAAGGGGACAGCGCTGTGAGAGAGAACTTGAACAAACAAGGCAATGCACACCCTATTCTCGTCGCCTTTTTCTGTGTATTTATTATTATTATTATTATTATTATTATTATTATTATTATTATTATTATTATTATTATTATTATTATTATTATTATTGTTTTTATTTTATTTCCTTATATTTTATGATCATTAAATATATTTAGATTTTATATTTTTCCGGATTTCTTTATGATTTTGGTTTATCCATTTCCCACGACTCTAGGGAGAATTGGCGTTGAGCACGTCAAACCATTTTGCAATTAATAATTAGAAACTTAAAATGCTATTTTCTCTTAAATTTACTTTTAAATATTCACCTAAATTAGATGAATATTTGCTTTTAAAAAAATGAATAAATTGTATTATCTATTTGAGTACTACTGACTTATAATGTAGTATCTGTTCATAGCTACTTTCTTAACCTACCGAAGCACAAAGAGTCAACAGTCGTTTTCACTGAGGCTCGAGCCCACTAAACCACAACTTCATTCACAAATGTTTGTAAGAGTTTAATGGTAAGATGTCTAATACTTTCTTGGTCTTATCGTCAAGGATTGTGTGTCTTTAATTAATTAGTATAATACTCCTCAACAAATCATGTAGTTTATGCGTTGAGTCTTTGACTAAGGTTACTGATTCTTAATTTGGTTTTGATTCAATAATAATACTTTTTGGTGTTTGTTTAAAACAAAAAAAAAAAAATAACAAACTGCTGCGTAATATATTATCTCAAGTAGGTTATAAAGTTTTAATGATAATAAATAGTGATTTTTTAGCAAATAGTAGTATGAAATTCTCTTAATAAATGGATGAATAGATTTAACCTTAGTGTGCATTAATATACAAGTATTTAGAATTTGTATACTAAATGAGGCATATGTTGCAATTTACTACTTTACTAGTTTTCAACTTTTCAATGAAGGAATATATAGTGATGAACCTTTAAGTTTGAAAATCAACCTTATCAAATTTATGAAATTTTGTTAACATATTTGTAAGTAAGGCCTTTGAAAATTCAAGTAGATGTTAAAAGTTTATATAACTAGAGTTAGTTTATGTTTTATGCAAATGAACCTAAATTAAATATTTTTATTTTTGGTCTCTTTATTATGTACATCTATTAAATTTGGTCATTGACTATTTACATTTTCAAATTAGGTGCATGACTATATAATTTGGTCACATATGGTTCTTGACTATTAATTTTTTCAAATTAGATGCATCACTATGTAGTTTGTATCGCATTTGCATTTACCGTCCAATTTTTTGCCAAGTTTCCAACCAACTATTGTCAGAATGTCAACAAAAATATAATATATTCTAATTAAAATAGTATTTTTGGTCAACTATTACTGAAAAAAATTAGTTTTCTTGATGAAATTGTAGCAATAGTTGGCTAGAACATTGGACAGCAGTAAGACCAAATGTGATACAAATTACAAAGTCATACACCTAATTTGAAAATATTAATACTCAAGACTAAATGTGATAAAAATTATATATTCATGCATCTAATTTCAAATATTAATAGTCAGGACCAAATTTGATACATGTACAATAGTCAAGGGATCAAAATTAAAATTTTTTCTTAATATAATGTTGAACTTTTATATGTGGACTCTAAAAATTAATAGATTTAAGAATAAGGTAAACTATGCTTAAGATACCATCATTTGATTTGTTGATTTAATCTCTATTTAACTATTAACTAGGGTGATGCATATTAGACCATCGTTATCTTTTAAATTCACTCTATTTCAAAAAAAGAACCATATATATGTATAGCAATAAAATAATATTTACAATTCATCAACATTTTTTAAAATATAATATTATATATATATATATATGTGTGTGTGTGTTAATTATAGTTTCAAATGAGAATCTCTTGTTAACATGTGAATTTGTGTATCATTGTACACCATTGATTTTGTACTTTATAATTCTTTAACCAGGTAAATATAGATCACTACACCATACGATTGTACTACACTTGCACCACTATACCACTGTATTAGATGGACCATTACACCACTCCAAACATATGACCGTTTGATCTCTCAACTAAACAATAGATAGGAGTTCACAGGTTCACATCTAAACATAGGTTCAGACGAGTCGTATATATTGTTTCGTTCAAGTGCGCACCAACCTTTCCAGTTGTTGTGCATTCTTTTAGTACATACGGTGCATTGATTCAGAAGTTCATAGATTTGCATCATTTGAACGCAACTACGCGCGCATATATATATATATATATATATATATATATATGCGCGCACAGAATTTTTTAATCTACTGATTTGAGTTTTCAATAGAGGAACTCTCCCATCACTTGGTACAATTGAGTGATTGACATGTGATTAGGAAATTATTGAAAATTTAATAATAAAAGATAAATGAAAAGTAGTTGCAAAGTACTATCTAGGGAGTGGTACTAGTTGCTTTTGGTTTAGGTGAAGTGACGTGGCTTCCAATATTGCCATGTCATCCATAGATGTTGGACGTATGTGATTGGGAGGTTTGGACACGTAAGTGAAGCATTGGTGCAGTGTTAGAAACACCTGTCATCCCTCTATGGCTATCGACTATCAACACAGCATTAGCAGCCTGTCTTTTTCCTGCTGGGGCCCGCTCCTCCCATCTGTCGTACGTTGAAAAATGTTTTTTTTTTTTTTTGAAAACTAATGTTTTTCTTTTTAATAATAGATCATGCGACTTCCACACCTTGTTTACGAATACGAGGGTCTTCTTTTCGTAGACATTGAGTCTTCCTTAATTTACTTAATTAATCTTGTGTTTTTGAAGTTTTATTGGAGATTTATCCATTTTATTAACGGCACATTTGACTTATGAAATAGGCCGGGTGCAATAATATTCTTGAGAATATTCATATTTTATTACTTGGCAAATTATTTTAATATTAAAAATAATATTTTTAGTGATGAATTATACACTTTATAAAAGGAGAATAATTATTCTGAGAAGTTTGAGTATTAACTATTAAGGTTAAGCTATGTTTATGTTCTCAGAAATAACTTTAATTTGTTAATTTTATTACTTGTGTAATTGACGACTAGTCAACACAATCGATAAGAGAACGTGAAATAAAAGTGCTAAGGAAAATAGAATTATTGCAGAAACGTGTTTATTGCTTTTTGTAAATAGAGCTTCAAACTCTTTATAAGCTATTTTTAAAAGGTATTTATATAGCTCAACGTTAATTATGATACTCAGTTGTAATTAAGTAAGTAAATTTTTTAAATCATACCCTTTAATTACAAATTTATTGCCGGTAAAAAAAAGAGAAAAATAATCTCTTAAATTTAGGAACAAATCATCCAAGTTCTCCCCTCCAAAGTAGATAAGCACATTCTAAAATCAAAGATTGGAGCGGGTCAAGGCTAACTACTTTTGGAGATTATTTAAGGTGAATTTACAAGTATAGCTTTAAAAAAGTTAAGTTTTTATAATAAAAAAGAATGAAATAAGGGTTCAATAAGTTCAGTAACCTAATTGCATTATTAATGTGTAGTTCGATGACCTATTTTATCCTTATTCCTCAAAAAAAATTTAATTGTCTCTAACATTTTTCTTCAATGAGGGGAAGTTGTCATTATGCTAATAATTGATGAGAGACCAAAACTAGATGCACCTATAATTAGTAGACTGAGTCCTTTATACCTTTAAAGCTTAAGTATCAAGTATAGCATTTTTCTTAACTTTTTCTTAATTGATTAGCTGCCATCACTGTTGTTAAAAGCGAAATATTTCGTGAAAATACATTAAAACTATTAAACTAGATTTGTGGTTTAATTATTGGATTTTAATCATAATACACGACATTAAGGGCTAGTGTTTATTAAACGGGAAACAAAGTACACATATCTATCCACAAAGGACAACTAGAAAGTAACAAGAATATAAGTATTTCTAGTTGAAGACACCCGGTTTAATGTACACAATGGAGCCCAACGTTTAGATTCAGTGAACACTGAATATATGATAAAGATTTTCATTACATTTTTCTTTTTAAAATTACGTTTTTGACAATGATTTTATGATGTAATATTTAATATTATTAAGTGAATTCCTTTTGTTAAATTATTAAATTAAATAATTAAAATGAGATGATAGGATGATAAAGTTGCGGTTTAAATTATTAAATTAAATAATTAAAAGTTTCGATTATCGAAGACGGGTTTGCAATGACCATATGGGTGTCTGTACAGAGCGAGTTGTCTGGCTTGACGCTTAGTTCTTTTGTGTCTTGTCTGGGTTCCCACCCCCCCTAATTTCCAAAAAAAAAAAAACAAAAGTTTCGATCATCCCGCCGGCCATGCGGTTTAGATTTGGCCGCCGGCCGTCACATTCCTTTTTCGGAAACCGTAGCGTTGCCGTTGTCCTATTCGAGTCGGATATTACTTCCGGGAAGGTGGTGCATGCCTTTACACTATCCTATAATGTGTATCGAAAACTGGCCTACTAGTTTCTCCACTATTTCACATATAACGATTTTAATTTTCTTGTGATAAATTTCACCTGTGACAAGTTCAGCTTTTCATGTGGAGAAATTTTACTTCTATGACAATTCATTCTTTCACCTTCGATTTAGTAGGACTTGAAATATTTAAAAATACACACTTATTTGTTTGTATATATTTTTATTTTGTCTTATGCATTTCATATCCTATGTTTTCCATTTTATGTTTTCGTACAACTTAATATAGCTGTTACTCTTCATTGCTTGCTCACAGAAGAAAAAATTTTCGGCCCTCAAACTAAAGGCCCCACACTCTCACCTAATAAGATAGTGGAGCAGTAAATCACGGTGGTTCACTGTATTTATCGCTCCTTACTTTTTACAACAGCCAAATGAACTTCGAGATGCTATCCTTAATTGGTGGAAGATAAGGTGCACATACAAGTCATGAAATGAAGCATGCAACCTGTCCTGGTTTTCACATGCTATAACTTCCTTGGCCTTTGAGAACATTCCAAAACCGTACCAAGCAATATATGTGGGATGTATATGCTTAACCTTGGTTCTGCACTTTCAGTTAACATGTGCATTATATATAGTGCATGTGACATGACCAAAGACAAGTAGACAACCTTAATTAATTGGTCCTTTCTCATATATACATGCAATATAATGCACTTACTGTCAGGATTGCGATCCAAGGTTACGTTGATTGTAGAATTCTAAGTGCAAACTACTTAGAAAAAAAATGAAAAAAAAATGAAAAAAAAAAAACCTATTTTCCCCCTTGCACTCTGCACCCATCCAAATTAAACACAGTACAAAAGTTTAACAGAGGGAGATGCGAGGCCCATGTGCCAATTATGTGTATGTACTATGTAGTTAACATAGTATGTGTCTTCAGTTGAAGTCACATAATTTGTTAATGGTATATTATGTACCTACAGTTAACTAATTAATTATGTATATATAATTGACATATTATGTGTTTTTAATTTACTAACGGACAATGAACTGATGAAGCATGCTATAATGGGCTTTTACAGCAATCATATTGGGCCTAGGTTTGTTTGACACGATCTATTTACTGGGGCTAGGACCCTTCGGTATATGGGCCGTAATGATATGAGGCTGTGAAACTATTTCTAAGAACAAACTTAGACTTAATGTAATTAGTATTTTTAAACATAATATAATAATAATAATTTATCCAAACACCACAAATATTAATGCATCAATTCATTAGTACAATCGTCTTCTGCAAGTATATAAAGTATTTCAAAATACACAACAATTTCATCATCTACTTCAAAATACAATGAACAATTCATTCACGTTCTTTGGTATGATAAGTAACTCCATCAGTTACATAACCAGAATACTTTAACACTAGGTTGCGAGGCCCATGTGCCAAACACTTTACTATTTCTAATATTTCATGGGTGGAATTATTTATTGCTCTTCTAACCTCTAAATGATAACATTTTAAAATTATTATATGATATTTACATATAATGACTTTTATTTTGTTGTACTAGTAAAAGTTATGGAACTTACACGATCTTTTAACCAATTAATAAATATTCGTTTATGCTCCTCACCAAGTAGCACATTCTCTCTTCTAACTTTACCACACAATGTTGCCTTCAAATGTGCCTTGTGTTTCCTAACGAAAAATATTTGATCGAAGTTACTTAACCACTACAATATAGACAATAGCTTGGAAGTTTTAAAAGAGTTGGAGAAATTACTTACATTGGCATATTGGTCTATTTCAACTTCATTTGCCAAAAATATAACGATGTGATTGCTCCCACTCCTCTTGGCTAATGGAGTGCATTTGAGCACATGATAAAGGCCGAGTATGCTCCACTTCATGATATCTTGATGGGATCAAAATTGTTTGAACGTTAGGAAAATACTCTGAGCAAAATTCTATAACTTCTTCAAAAATATAACACTCGACTATACAACGCAAAGACCTTGTTTAACAAAAAAAAAAAAAAGTTTCATTGGTTGGCAATGCTACTTCAAGTTATTTGGGGTGGATAACATTGTTTTAAAATATCAAATGGTTCATGAGCATAGTTTGAGACCAGTGAGACAAGTCATTTGATGTCCGAACCTTCTTTTAATTCGTTATCTTTGAATAAAGGTACACCTTTGCTTAAAAAATGTCAAATGGTATAATTGCAACTTTTTTTTTTAATTGAATGATAAAATTACATTTTCATGTTTTGATCAGTGGTCAATTTAATCCTTATTCAATTATAAACCCAGAAGTGAATTTCTATCTTTTAATAAAAACATATAACTGTTGGATTAGTTTTTGTTAGTCATGATGAATTTTATTTTTAGATTTTTAGCCACCAATGGTTGGAACCCCGTGAATACATCCAACGACCTACTAATCAAGTGTTCCAACGACTTTTGTTGGTAGTTATTGTTATAACTGCATTCGATGTATAGTTGATAATAGCAATGAAAGATTTTTCAAATTCCTAAAGTGATTGAAAAGTTGGTAAAATTTATCATTTCTAACCATACACCCTAGGTTTGTGATCACTTTTCTATGGTTGAAAATCTTAAGGGCAAGAAATTTTAAATTTTCTAATATCCGCAATAAATAGACTCTTAAATAAGTGTTTTTGGTTAAATGAAATAATATTTTTTTAAGAGAGTAGTTATAAATTTATGTGTTTGATACATGCACCAAAAATGTCCACCTCATAAATAATTAAGGATTTGTTAAGGATCTTGCATATCTATATATCAATGATGCCACAAATCATAATATATAACAGGCAATCAAATCCCCAATATATATATATATATATATATATATATATATATATATATATATATATATATATATATATATATTATACTATTTTATTGGATTGCTTCCCTTACGTGGAGGGTTCTTAAGAGGCCAGTTGGCTACTAAAAAGGCTCACTCACTTTAAGCTTGTGGCCAATGCAACATATACATACAACAATATAATCTTTCTTCTTCTCCTATATATATATATAGCTTCTTTTCTGAAAATTAAATGTTTGGAGATGGAGATGCCACTTTGGGTTGTTAAGTGGAATCCAAGTCATAGTACATTTAAGTTTTCATGGTTTAGATAATGAGTTAATGACAATGATAATGAACTCACACAAACAATTTAATTTGTAAATTCAGGTGAATATTCAAGATCGAAGTCTAGTAGTCGCAGTGTAAAAATTTCATTTAATTTAGTAAGTTTTTCTATGAGTAGTAGACATTGTTGTTTTCACCTAAGGTCACTAAATCACAGTGATATATCTATCCACAATCCTGTTAGATCAGGAAGTCAGACTTGACCTTTTGAGGTCAGATAATGACAATGAGAATCTATTGGGAAGTGTATAAGTTTTAAGATTAAGTGCAGGTGAAATATTCCTTAGCTTGCATGTGGGCATCATTCTATGTTTCGACAACGTTTCTGATTCCTTGTAACTTGTTTATCTACTTAGGGATTTCCTTATCTGAAGGCTGCGATGGTGACCTACGATACCTTCAAATCTTCAATCCTTGAGGGTAGCCTAATCTAACTCTTACCTTGGGACCTAAATATAGTTATTGGACCTAAAAGCAGAAGAAAGTAGAATAAAATCTAGATATTTTACATGCCCACAAATAATATTAATAATAATAAATTGTTTTTGCAATAAAACTTTAAAAATAGTGTTGGACGGAGGTTTGTAAAGTCAAGTCTAACATATTGGTTTAAAACAAAAAAGTCAATAGAACGTCAAATGTGGAACGTTATTATTACCAAGTCAACTGTCTGACTATCTCGATTGAAATTTTTATATTTTAACTAATATTCTTATATTAGGGAAAAGGTATTTCTGGCCAATTACTAATACAGCATCTGATTCATGCTGCATATTTATTTATTACTTATTTTACCAAGATATTTCTTAAATTTTCTTTAATTTATGTCATTTTCTTTGACCCTGTGTAGTTTCATTTGGATGGATGAGAAGTGCTCTTTATTTAATTTTTAAAGTTTAATATGCCTCACCATAAATTGGATATATCTTTCTATTCAATTATTCATACATAGATTACATAGATTCGAGACGTTCTATTTTTATTTCAGTCCTTTTATATAATATTTTATTTAATGGTGTTTTAAATTTATGGTACCAATCACTTTTAAAATGTTGCATCTTGTATTTAACTAATCCCCATTATGTATTATTTGTAGTGCATTCTTTTTTGTACTTTAGAAAATGATGAGCATGCACTATATAGTACAGTGGATATTATTAGTAGAGGACAATGCACATGAAAAAAGCATTTGTTGATAAAGTAAGATGTGGATTAAGACACTAGCTAGCCTTCCACCTACTTTGGAAACATAATGCAATTTTATACATTATAATAATCATCATGTTTTTCTGTTTTTTTTTTTTTTTTTTTTTTTTTTTTGCATGATAAAGAAAATTGACCATCATTATTGATGTGCACGGATAAATCTCGCATTATGATCTTTACGAGGTAAATTAATGTGGATTGTCCATATATAGATGATTGGCTCAATCCGAAAAGGTCAATAGGCCTCTCTCACTGGGAGTACAGTCGAAATTAAAACTTTTTGGTTATCAAGCTAACAACCTGACCAACTTGGCTAGGATTGCTATCTAATCATCATGATTTCCCAATATGGTTACATAGTCATCATTATAATACAAGAAAAATCCAATTTATATACCCTAAAAGAAGTAGCCAAATGGGTGAAGTATTATTTTGTATCAAAAGGTTACGAATTTGATTCTTACCCACAACTTTACAGTCGAAGCTATGGGGCTGAAATTTGTAAGTAAATAACCAAAATCTGTAGGTATTTAATTTACTAATAAATTTAAGTATTTAACCTTTAGCTATTTTGATTTGTTTTTTTTTTTTTTTTAAATAGTGTTTTCTATATATATCCACAAGCTAGCAAGCGAAGTTTTCTTGATTTCCTGCCGTCCTTGATGTATATATTCCTTTGCTTTTTAACTCTGTACATATTGCCTGGAAAGTGAAGTGAATATATGCTAATGAGTATCAAAAGATTTGAAATCTTGAAGGAATTGTTAGTGATATTGATCCGAGGTAGGTTTTAAAATAGTGAAATTAAAGTTATATATAGTAGCATAACTGTACACATTGTGCTCAGATGACATGTAGTGACTCTCTTATATGAGAGGTCATGAAATCGAGCCTGTTCTTCAAGTAACATATACTACAATGTAATAGGGTCAACTGCATTAGATTGTCGTAAATATTTTGTCCTTCGTGCTCATATGGCACTTCTGTAGCTCGCATGATCAAATCTGGTAAAGTTAGCTAATAGTACTCAAAAAATTTAAAAATAATAATATAGTCAGTTGAATTTACTACTTACCCAAAATATCACTCCAAAATGAAGCATTTAATACATGATGAGGCACATTACATTACTTCCCAACTGTGTCTAGTAAATTGCCATAATTCCATACCTGCAATCTGGTTGCTTAGGTTTTAGTTCTCTGCAAAATATTGCTTGCCTCATGCAAATTTGGAACCACTTTAGGTTGGGAAGTCAGCAGTCATCATTAATACATAGTACTTCCCATATTCCATACTACATGGTTTTGACCATTTTAAAATAAAATTAACTAGTTACTTCGGCGGGTTCGAATTCTATCTGAGAAAGTAATATAAATTTGTCTGTTGCTAGCTCATAATTGATCAGATTATTAAATTAAGAAGGCCAATAAAACACTTTGACTATGAGTCGAACTTATAACGTTGTAATTACTAAATTAAGACATATTTTATGATTTAATTCTCTATAAATTTAAAATAAGATTACACCTTTCTTTGTTGATAATAATAGAGTGCTAATTTGAATCCCATTGAAGCAAAAAAAAAAAATAAAAAAAATATAAAACAATATGAATTTTTTGTTGTTGTGCACATTAATGTACACACATTTCAGTACAAACCTTATACATTCCTAACTCCCCTCACCCACCTACCCACCCACCCACCCTGAGGCCATCCTAGCTCGAAGCTCAGTGCATTAACCCACAAACATTAAATTTTGTCAAACCACTGATAAAATATATGTATATATACATGAAAGTTGCATCATATAGCTATTTCCAGGTTTCTTCTCTTAGAAATAAGATGGATGATATTAAACCTTTAAGACTCTCCGTCACAACTAAATTGATCAGTCAATACAAAATAAATTGAGAGCCTTTACTTCACCAATATAATTATTATACCATATATAAACTATAATCTACATTGCAAAGTGGACCATTGATATATATACACACTCATTTTTAGTATATAAAATGTTTAATTTTAGTATACTAATGTTCATTTTTAATATATTAATTACCTAAAAATAAACATTTAGTATATTAACAACGAACACTTATTAGTAATGCACATTACAATATGGATCATGGTCCACAATATAATTTGCAAGCTTTAGTAGCATATATAGGGTCTAGAGTTCAAATCATGCCAAGAATTTTTTTTAGAAGAGTAAAAAATTTAACTTTATCATGAACACTAATATAAACATTTGAGAGTCTGATGTCAGTTAAATACATCCCGTAATTTACTTCTTTTAAGTTAATTTAAGATGATACTAAGCTAAGTGGTGAAATTGATGATACTAAGGTAGTGGTCAAATTTTAACTTGACAAGTCAAGGAAACATAGCATTGCAACCACAACAGTACATTATTATTAATTATTAGAATCCTAGTACATTTTACAGATAATCCTACACACTATATATATATATATATATATATATATATGATTTATTATTTATTATAATAAAAGGAATTTAAGAACCTCTACCTGCATATCTAGAGCCTTGCACCTATATAGCTAGTATTTAATACTATTTCTAGAAATATAAGCAGAAAACACCACATAATCACTCTAGCTAGCTGCAGCTGGCTCTTTCCTGAAAAAACATGAAGGATAGATTGCTGACACATTTTACAATGCTAAACAAACCATTTCACAATATATATAATTAGTCTGATGAAGCTTCTTATGAAAATTGTCTGCTACATATTTAGTCTTTTGTTTTTAGACAATAATGTTTGGGGAAACAGCATCTGATCTAGGGGTTTTGGTGTTGAGTGTAGATGTAATCCAGATGAGCCTCTGCAACCACCCTTCTCTTCATGCATTCTTCATCTGTGCTCTCACATTTCTCTAGCCCCATCAGCTTCTGCACAGTTTAAACAACCAAAACTCAGTAATTATTCCAAGAATTTGAGAAAAATATAATGTGTTGAAGAGTCAAGTTGAGCATCATGTCATCAAAGCGTGACGCTGACTGCTACATAAGTATCAGAAAAATAAAGTTCGATAAGTGTTTAACCTGATAATTGGTATCAGAAATCACACAAACAGAAAGAAATAAAATTGCGACTTTTACTGCAAGTTATATTTTTGGCTTAACAGTAAGTGCAAGTTATAACTTTTTTTATAGTGATAAACGTTTGATATAACAGAATGGGAGGGGTTAGAAGCAGCAGATAGATACCTCTAGAGAATCAGTGGTTTCTGGCTTGATTAGTTGAGTGTTGGTGCCATTTTCAAGCTTCACTTCCTCTTCTTTACCTTGTTTGTTTGGCAAGAAACGGCCTGCAGAAATCTGTGAGGAAGTGATGAGGAAAATAAGGAGAAGAAGAAGAGCATAGGAAACAGTCTTTTGCTTCATGGTTTCAGCTGACTTTCAGACAGTAAAACTCAGATTTCTTGACTGGCTATCTGTGTGCTTGTGAGAGAGAGAGAGAGAGAGAGATTGTTGTTGAGGTTTATGGAGAGGGAGAATGTGTGATTGTGTGGTATAAATAGTGCAAAGGGCAGGCCTAGCTTTTGTTTGAGCCCCATGAAACTTGAGAGGCAACTCCCCTAGAATTGCAGACACACAATAGTGGGCCCCTCTCTCCATCATCTTTATTTTATATATATATATATATATATATATATATGCTTTCATGCTCATGTGACAACACACACTGATTATTATCTGATCCCCCTACCTAGCTAAGGTTAGTATTTTTGGTTTTTTTTTTTTAAGTAATTTTACCCCTACTTCTATTTTATACTCCCATTTTTATTCCTTTTGTTTAATATAAAAGCACTTACATGGACAGCTCAGTTAATTACATGAATAAAATTTAGGAATAATGACATGGAGTCAAGTCTCAACTGTGACAGTGTGGGTGCAGTCTCTCAAAATGAGTGAACTCTTTATGCGCAAAAAGTAAAGCAACAATTTGATCTCTCGCTGACTAAAATCACAAGATAGAAACTTAATTTTTTACTATGTAATTGTTACTAAAATTATTAATCAGTTAAATTGTGTCCCGGGTGAAAAAGAGAGATAGGTGCTTGGTTTGCTATGGTCATTGTCAAAGGTATAGTGGTCCAGGCAAGGCATAGAGAACTCCAAAAACTCAATATGTAATTGTGTCTGACAGTATCAAGAAGTCAACCTTTTGGACATGCAAACAACTGTTTCCCATCATAGCCTCTGCTACTCTCTTGGCCAAAAATATTTAATATACCCTAATCTACTTTTTCATCTTACCACTTTTAATTATAAATTTTTATCTTTACTCACCGCATCCATTAAAATTTAATGTAACCAAAAACATTAATAATTTAACATGCATGAAGTTGGTTCAATTCCCACATGGTAACAACAGCAAAACTAAGTGGCAACTCCACCTTCATATGACTTTTGTAGTTCTGATGATGATACTGTGTACCAAACTCTCTCATCTATAATCTCATTATTTATTGCAACAGTGGATTATCTACTATCCACCCTCGAGATGAGCTCCACCTATTTAATCCGAAATTAGGGTTGGACTTTTAACTGCCTGTTTGATTGGCTGTAATTATAATTCTTTTACAATTTAATTTTCTACCATGGTAAATTAAGGTGTTTAGTTGAAATGAATTACAATTCCATCCTTTTGTTGAATTACAATTCATGGGTGCTCTGATCTACTGCTCCTCATGAATTGCAATTCGGTAATTGTGGGAAGGAAAAAAGGGACGAAATGACAAATGAGTCTTGGTTATTATTATTATTATTATTATTATTATTATTATTATTATTATTATTATTATTATTATACAAGGACATTTTAGTCTTTATATTATTTATTTTCTTCCCATCCCAAATAATTCTATTTCTCCGTACCAAACAGTGTAATTTGAATTCCTACATTATTCTTTTCCCATTTTCCCATCGAATTACAATTCCCTTCCCCCGGCCCTAATTCCTTCCTTCCAACCAAACATTCTGTTTGTGCTTAGGATAGTATAGTTTAGTGTGAAGTCCAAAACTAGACATGCATTTAGCAGGAGATCAGAATACAGTTTCGTATGTATGAGGTCTGAAACTAGACAAACTCAATTTACTTCGTTATAAGCTTGAGAGACGGGTATATAGAGTTTAGGATATAGTCCAACAAAACTAGAAAACTTGAGTAAAAAAAAATCTTAGCATTATTTACTAGGGTGTCATTATCTTTAACTTGATGTCACCTTCTGTGTGGGAGTGTACTGAGCATTTGAATATTGAGGACAACACAAATGCAGAATTTTCTTTGTGGTTTCCTAATTCATGAAGTGTTGTGTTTTTTAAAATAAAAATTCAATTGCTATTCTGCTTTTATTGGGAAATGGATTGAGTATTATTAATACTTAATTGTGTGTCTGCTAAGTGCTACATTCTGACAAATTGGAATACAAAAATGGCATTGGAACTGGTAATAGCATTGACAATTTTGATGTATTCCCTTATAGACTTCTTTAGTATTTAAAATGTCAAAATGCACTTTTTTTTTTTTTTAAAGAACAATATTATACTTTTTTAGTGGAAAAAATTTTACAATCACTATTTAAAAATGTGTACTATTACTTTAATTAATATAATAGTTCACATAGCATATGAGAATGTGCACTAGACTTCGTGCAATAAGTTTATTTTTTTTAGCTAATCGTGTAAGAAGTTTTGTTCCACTTATTTGGTCATCCCTTTCATGACCATTGATCAAATTTTTGGTTGAAGAAAAAAAGAAAAGAAATTTAGTGCCCTGTTTCTCAACTGGTTGAGAGAAGAATTCACATTTAGTATATGAGAGTTTGTACCGTGTAAAACATACTATTGAGTTATAGTCTGCAAAACTCAGTGTGTTGAGTTCAACTGAGAGAGTATTGACAAAAATTAAACTCGTGACCTTTTAGTATAAAAATCATGCTCCATTCACTCAGTCACCTTTTCAATTCGGGCTATTGTATATATATACACACACACACTTAATGTTAATGTAGCATGAGTTAATAGGCTATAAAAATCGCTATCTCATAACTTAATTAGTTGATTAATCTAAAGAAAAGTTAATAACTCAAATTTGTTAACAGTTATATAATTAAATGTTTAATTCTTACCACTACTGAGACAAATCTTGGATTTTACTTCTTCTATAACATTTTTGGCCTTTGTGACTTACTGTAATATCAATTGTTAAAATCAAACACTTATCAAAAGTTATACTTAAGACTATGCATAACTTTATTTGTTTATAGTTGTATATCAACTACTGCCATGTTTCAATAAAAAAAATAGCAGATTAAAAGGGCTGTACCCTTGACAGCTAGGACAGTAAATCTTTTGTGTATGAATTACTAAGGGAAAACACAATAATTAGCTAGGGTAAAATTAAAGAGAAAAAGGGTTTTACAGAAATGCTTTTGGTTGGTTCTTTATTATATTCCATCCAGTGCCAGCAGGCCTGCAATAACATTATAGGAACTCCCAAGCAACCTCACCTCATCACAAAAAGGCATCTCTCTGAAAAGATACAGACTTTGCCCTGCAACAAATCTATCTCCACTCCATTCCTTTTGATTCATTTTGTTCTTCTTTTTCAAGACTATCATTAAACATTTTCAATTGTTGCTGCTTTGAAGATGCCTTCCATACACTATATTGTGATGCCACTAAGCCTTTTGGTTCCTTAAAGAATACTCACTAAGCTTTTTTGATACTTCTTTTGTATATTGGACAAATCTCTTAGCTTTCTCTATTTGCCCACTTCTTGCTGGTGCTTCAGTGCTTCTCATGGCTATTTCTTTATTTATTTTATTCATTCATGTTTGTTATAATATTTTACTTATAATAGTATTTTGCTTGACTAATAATTGTATTATAATACTCCATATATATTTCAATGTGAAAGTGTATCACAACTTTTGTGAACAAATTAAAATAAGGCAATGGATGGTTTGGCTGGGATTCGATCATGCATCAACTTTGAGTATGGAACAGTTTTAAATCTCCATGTCAGTTGTCCCATCCTTAGAGGTGCTTACAATTCAACAAATAGATTGGTCATGTGCCGGGCAGTGAAAATCTTAAGTTACGCCAAAACAAAAACAATTACTAGTATTTAATCTATACTAATTTTATTTCCTAATAAGAATGAAGATTAAAGATCTTAAATATGATGAAGAGTTTTTATTCCACACACAAGGAAAAGGAGGAGTAAAAGAAAACTAAATGAAACGATATAATTATTGAGATTAAAGTTCTGCTCAGTTTATTCTAGCATATTATTTTGGCTTGCTTAGTTCTTTTATAGTTTATTGTAACTGGTTTTCTTTCCTGCTTGTGTACTTTATTTATTTTGCTTCCTTATTGTGAATAAACATCTAACTTACAGCTCTTACATGGTATTAGAGACAACCTCTAGCGATATTCTTTTAGCTTGCTTAGTTTTTGTATATATATGTTGTTGTAATTGGTTTCCTTTTCTTCTAGTTGTATTGTATACTCTATATATTTTTCTTCTTTGCTGTGAATGAACATTTAGTTTACAACTCTTACAATCCTATCATCCCGGCCTACAAGATTGGTAAAAATAAGGGATTTCAAACCATATGGAAGTGTCGAAAGCAAATTAAACACAAATCAAGAAGCAAATCCACATGATTACTTGCAACCCAATTAGCAGAACGATTAATACAAACAATATTGTTTTAGGTAAAACTTATAATAAATGGTTTTGTCCTCATTTCTTAAAGGATCGAATCTATGCCTTGCCTTTGACTTTCTTATTTCAATGTATTTGCAATAAAATTCTTTATTTTAAAAAAAAATTACCTCTTATAGATAACTGACCTGTCCTCTGTTTCATACTACTTTTTCCATTCTCACACTTCCCACTTTGTAAAGATTTTTTTCCGGCTATTCAATAAGTAACTTTTTATTTGTAATTTTTGAATTCTCAATTGATTAAATTTAGTCCTTTGATCATTAAAAATATACAATTTCACATTATTTAAAAGATGTCACTTTCAATCTATCATGAAGATTAAAAGAAATAAGTATTGAATCTGAAACAAATCTTATGATAAACTTAATAAACTAAAACTAAAAACATGTAATAACTCAAGATATCAAAGCTAGAATTAATAACTTATTTTATTCCCCATTTTTTTTCTTTCAATTTCATTTCTCTCTCATATTGCCTTTCATATTCTTCTAACTTCACCATAATCTCATTATATAGAAATATTTCATCGATGTTATAAAAGTTTAGTTCTGGCTAAGTTTTAGTTTGGCCTATTCCTTTCATGGATCTTATATCAATAAGAACTTATTGAGCCGATCCACTTATACGTCTTGCTTTTATTATTATATTGGGAGTAACATGGCTTGACAAAAAATGGATAATAATTTTTTTTTTTTTGTCATTTACATTTTGTCACTGACTTGATAGATAATTTGATAGGCCAATCAAGTACTCTATACATGACTTTGGCAAATTATACCATGGACCAGGGTTTACCTTGCATTGTAGACCCTGGTCCAAAAATAATCTTAAAATTCTGTATTTGTAGTTGACACATTTACCTGTTGTAGAAAGTTTTTGTACCTGTAGTTATCATATTATGTGTCAGCAATTATCAAATTATTTGTTTACATGTCAAAAACTGTTAACTGCAGGTACATAATGTGTTAACTAAAGGTGCAGAATTTTTGTATCAAATTCACAATGCAATCATGATATAACAATTGCATAACTTTATTGGTCAAACGTATCATGGGTTTTTAATAAAACTTAACGGAGCCAAGGACCTTGTAGTCCAGTGGCATCAAACCCTTCCCTTTATAGGGAGGTGGTGATACTGACTCTTGTGCTTCAATAGGTTGAGAAAGTAGTTATGAACAGATACTGATTGTAATAGAGTTAGTAGTATTAAAAAAAAAAAAAAAAACAAAATAGCGGAAGGGTTTAGGTGTAATTTGATGATAAATTGCTTTTCCTTTTTTACATAATAAATGTGAATTTTTGGTTTCAAAAAAAAAAATGTGAATTTGGTGACAGAATTGGGCCAGATTATATGGATCCTCTTTATTTATTAGATCAACAGGCTGAATATTTTAAAACATAAATGTCAAGTTGGGTATTGATATTGGGCCAGCCCAATAAATATTAAATCCTCTTTCTCTATTAGGCCATATCATTAAACGTAGTCCAGCCCATATAAATTTTCAATGTGAAAATAATGCACCATATATATTTTTTTAATTAATAATGTCATATTAAATATTTTTTTGAAATAAAATATGGAGAGAAGGGAAAAGATCTTTTATTGATAATTTTAATATGTATATTATATTGTGTACTACAATTTACAAATGAAATATATGATCCTATATATACGAAATAAACTTAACCTTTCATATCTACAACATAAATGAACAACGTGAATGAAGAAGATGAAGAGTTGGCAATAAAAAGTAATGAAATAATGTTCATCAAGTGTTATGCAGATGGTTATATCGTGCACCATGATCTAAAATGGTGATATTTTGTAACTACATAAATGTTGTCTGTAATAGCATCGCTTGTTTAGTAATAAAAAATAGCGTTGATCCTACAAGATACATAATATGTAAGTTTATACGGAGTAATAATAATTTTATTTTATGAACTTTTAGTACATTTATAGTTACTCGATTATGTACTTATAGATGTAAGTTTATATACATATAGGTAACATATTACAAGCAATGTCGTTTCGAATTAAGAATCATAAAAAATTCCAAAAATCCAAAAAGTGTACACTTTTGTGCATAAGAAGTTTAAACCAAACCCAAACCTTCTAATGTTTGTGATCTCAATTTATTACGGGAAACAAGTTTTAAGTGATATTTCTTCTTTATTAAACCAATGGCATGAGGCAGAGGGTGGAGGACCACAAGGTAATTATCCTATTTGTTGGCTAAGAAATTTTAATTTCTTGGAAGATTTATAATTATGGCTTTTCAAATTTGAATTTTTGAGAACATAATTTTATTTATTTATATTTGTAGCTAATGCCGCCAGGGCACCATCCTCAACAACTTTGATTGGCCCATTGTTTTCGTTAAATAATATTTATAATTATTTGGAAAATTAAACACTTAATTTTCAGTTGAACAACTCAAATATGAATTTAACATTTTTTTATTAAAAAAATTGCAATGGACAGATACAGAGAATGCAACCACATTTTTTATTAAATAATAATGATAATCATATTACTAATAAGTAATAACCACTACCAACAACAACAAATAACCTTTGAGGTACTTCTTTTCTTAACCACGAATCTAACTGATTTATTGTTTAAAAATAAATAAATAAATTTGACCGGTAGGTCTTCAGTCTTCTATCCAAAAATTCTTTTACTGCCTGTTTGGTTCGCTGAAAAATATTTGAAGGAAATGGAATTCAAATTCCATGGAAAACAAATTACCAGAAAAACTGATTCCACTGTTTGGTTGGTGGAAAAAATTTTACTGGAAATATGAATTCCATTGTTTGGTTGGGTTGGAATGGTAAGGAATTATGAATATAAAGACCAATATGCCCTTAGTAATAATGGTTTGACTATATATACATGTGTAATTAATAAATTTGGTTGAGGGTAAAATAGTTCAAAACTTAAACAAAATACCTAACTCTACTCCAGAATTTGTTTTCCTTCATCTTCTTCTCCCAAACAACATAATCTTTCATTTTCCTCAACTTCTTGGAAAAGCTTTTCCATGGAACTGATTTTCCATCCAACCAAACATGCCATTAAGGAAAAGAAAAGAAAAGAAAAGGAAAAATATAGCAAGGACGGTTTTATTCCTTTTAATAATAAAAGAAGAATGTTACATTAATCCGATTTTTTAATAAGAATTTTATACGGGACACTGTAAACAAAGAAATTTTGAATAATATATTGAATTCAAAAATCTGTTACATGTATATGTCAATATGGGGTGTGGGTACAATATCTCTGGATGATCCTCTAATTCTTCAATTGATGTCTTGACGCTCCATTGAAGGGCCTCCGGATTTCTAGTGGCTTGATCTTCAAAGAAGAACTTATATGTTTGTTCTTCTGAAGGGCCTCCGGTGTTCAAATGGCTTGATCTTCAACTGGAGATTTGGATCAATACGATAGGCATGGAGGAGCTTGGGGACTTTTACTGCTTTTATTATGATTTTCCCGGAATGTTTACATAGAAATAAAAGCTACTATTTATAGGTGTAGGATAGAAGAGTTTTGATAAATTCAAACTCTTTTGATATTATCTAATTAACAAATTAGATAATATCAATATTATCCAAATATATATTCAAATCTAATATTCAAATCTAATAAAAACTAATTATATTTGTTAAATTTTCAGTGTCAACAAATGCCCCCTCGAGACTTGCTTGTACGCCACTTGAGAAAATATACCACCCGAAAGTATGTAGTGCAAGGAAGTCTCGACACTACAGTTAAATATATAAGGCCGTTTTGACTCGTGCCAAGGAGCATGGATATGAGGCCGTTTCAACTCGTGCCAAGGAGTATGGATATGAGGCCGTTTCAACTCGTGCCAAGGAGTATGGATATGAAGCCGTTTCAACTCGTGCCAAGGAGTATGGATATGAGGCCGTTTTAACTCGTGCCAAGGAGATATGGATATGAGGCCGTTTTAACTCGTGCCAAGGAGCCTTGAACATTAGGCCGTTTTAACTCGTGCCAAGGAGTATCATTTAGCTTCCTCCATTTCAAATTTCATACGGGGTTTGCCCCCATATCGATGCCTTTGAAGAGATGAGAGGCAGAGCTGTCCCACTGGGCGTGCCAATTTGTAAACAAAGAAATTTTGAATAAATATATATATAGGATTCAAAATTCATGTCACATGTATATGCCAATATGTGGGGTGTGGGTACAATATCTCTGGATGATCCTCTAATTCTTCAATTGATGTCTTGACGCTCCATTGAAGGGCCTCCGGATTTCTAGTGGCTTGATCTTCAAAGAAGAACTTATATGTTTGTTCTTCTGAAGGGCCTCCGGTGTTCAAATGGCTTGATCTTCAACTGGAGATTTGGATCAATACGATAGGCATGGAGGAGCTTGGGGACTTTTACTGCTTTTATTATGATTTTCCCGGGATGTTTACATAGAAATAAAAGCTACTATTTATAGGTGTAGGATAGAAGAGTTTTGATAAATTCAAACTCTTTTGATATTATCTAATTAACAAATTAGATAATATCAATATTATCCAAATATATATTCAAATCTAATATTCAAATCTAATAAAAACTAATTATATTTGTTAAATTTTCAGTGTCAACAGACACTACAACAGTTACAAATTGAATAGAATTAAATGATCATTATCATAAATTGATCGAGGTTTTTGGATTACAATTACACCATAAGTCATTATCTTATTAAAAATGATGATCAATCTCATCATTATCGCATAATTTTCATAAAATGTCATGAATATCATAAAAGTCCGTCTCATCCTTCTAGAATAGCATCATTATGATCATCGTCATGCTCTACCAAAACATGTCTACACTCTCCTAAATCTTATGAAGATATACATAACGGAGGCTAAATAATATATATATATATATATATATATATATATATATATATATACACACACACACAAAGAAAATAGTGAAATGTGGCTTATCACCGCCAAAAAATGCCAATTCAATGATGTTCGCATTTTATGATTTTCACATAAAAATTATCATGTTAATTTATTTCCACTCTATATTTATATGTTTATTTTTGAGCTTTTAAGGTGGACCATCCTTAATAAACTCAACACGGTGAATGCAGGAATAATTAGTAAATGACCCACACAGTGTTAAGAGGAAACACACCATTAGGTGTGGTGAGGTATGGTGCATTTTTTTGTGTGTGATACGTTTTGTGGCGCATTGGTGCATTTTATTGTTGTGCGTTTTCTAACATTATTGATGCGTTTTTGCATATCTAATGGTGCGGCCGCACGATAAGGTCTGACCGCACTAGAACTTGACCATATAAAATATAATACTTTTACATCAAAATGTAAAATTATTATTATACATTTTTCTTCAAAAGTTTTCCTTATAAGTGACAAAATTATTTGTGCATATAAGTATAGCATTTGCATGTTGATTCAACTCAACCCGACCCGCTCACAAATAATGATCCGTGAGACGGTCTCAGACTGACCCTGTATATAAACCTTACTAGCTAGATGTCAATTTCTTGTGTTATTTACTTGTTTGAGGTTTTAGAAGCAAGTGGTCGGAGTTGGTATGGTTGGTATCTAACGTTAAAGTCAAAAAGTTTGAGTACTATAAAACATATATAACTTTTAAAGGGATATTATATTTTTGTGGTGGTAATTGATTGGGACATAAATTATACTATAGAGAATGTAATTATATTATTATTATATTCATTATATGATGTAAAAATAAGGAAAAAAAATAAAAAATATCTCAAAATACAATGATGATAAAATATAATTCTTATATTGAACATTGAGGCATTATCGTAATTAATAACTCATAAGTAATTTTATTTTTCCTCAAACTTAGCACGCTAACCTTATCATACAAAGCACAATGAATCTTTTAGATAATAACACCAATTCAATACATTTCCACCTTTGAATAATAACCTTATGGAAGATTGCTGCGAACAATTTATTCAAGTATGGCATAGAAAGTGACACAACCACATTTGGATAGTTGGATAATGAGCAAGAAGCAACTGTTCTTGGAAAATGTCACAACTCACAACCATAAATATTCAAATCCCTTTGTTGGTTGATTTTCTAATGTTTGGGTGGTCTCTGGCTGACCAACACTACTGATCAAATAATGAAGGTACCAAACAGTAAATAAATAAATTATGAGATACATTATTGGACACAAATATTTTTTAACATAAAAATCATAAGATGAAAATCACAAGTCTTTTACAATTATGTTAAATCAAAATCTACTATTTTTCAATGAATTTTAATACATGTACATTTTGGGAGAGGTCTCTTACAAGAAGATGATGTAAATGTATGTCATTCTTGCTCCCCCTTTCTTGTCACCAATTATAGCTTTAAAATAATGGAGGAGTCTCCCTTTCTTGTCACCAATTATAGCTTTTTAATAGTGGAAAAGTACGTAGGTAATGTATATGGGAAATGCGTTTCTTTATAATAATTGAGTATTTATTGTAGAGTGATATAATTAATTGGACGATGGGGGATTTAGTAACGAGAATGATATTTTGGATAGATTATTTAGGTTGACATAATTGTCATTCTATAATTGTAGGCATGGATGTCAAATTGTACGTGCACCAAATGAGGAATTCGATTCCCCGCTCCTACGGGGACAGGGATGGAGACAAAAATAAGGGATTAGGGATGGGGATGGGGGCAATGTTGAATTTCCTATCGGGGATGGAGGCGGGGATGGGGAATACTCTCCCTGCCCCGCCTCGTTCCCGATATATATATATATGTATGTATCTATGTATAGCCACACAACACACACATATGTATTACTTTGTATATATTAAGTACTATCTATCCATCTACATAATGCCTTGTGCTTGATATAACCAAGTGTTTTACATGATATTTTTAGCTCAATGCACTTATGCATGTCGTATCAAATGATATCTGATACAAAAGGTACTGATGTTAACCCCAATACATTATGAAACATCGTTAATGCATTAAATATTGATTCCAAATAAATAAATTGGTGGGGAGTTATATGATTGTACAAAATGTACTCTCCGCATTATTGTTTCAAAATTCAGAAATGGAATGGTGAATTGTTTCAGTCTCCGGCGAGGGGCACCACGGCGTCATGTCCATAGGATAACTGCCGAGAACGCGTAGGAAAGACGTGAATTCCTGAACTTCGGCGAGCGCGTTCTGAGCCCTCACGTCCGCCATTGATGCCTCGAAGTCGATGTAGAACATGTACTCGAAGTGCTTGGCGGTGCCGACGCTGGCGTCGTCGACGAGGCGGATCGGACGGTCACGGTGCGGCCGCGACTCGATCTTGGTGAGGTTGATGTTGCGGAAGGCGAAGGCGGAGAGGACTTTGAAGAGGACGCTGGTGCCCTCGTCGTGCGCGAAGACGATGCTGGTTTTGAACGGCCGGTCGGTTCGGGGGATGATCGGTTCGCGGGCGAGCATAACGAACCGGGTGACGTTGCTTGAATCGTCCTGGATTCCCGCTTCCAGGACGTTGAGCCCGTACAGCTCGGCGGCGCGTGCGGAGGCGATGGCGGCGGTGTTGCGGAGGTTGTTGGCGGCGATGTACTCCGCGGCGCCGGCGGTGTCGTCCACGGCCTCACGCGCGACGGTGAGGCCGAGATTGGTGAGCGTGAGCTCGCACTGGGCGAGTGCCTGCGGGTGGCTTATGACGCGCGTGAGGTAGTTTTTCCGGACGCCTGGGAGCGCGAGTAGGCAGTGGTGGACCGGGAGCTGGACCTCGCCGACGATGTGGAGGCGGTGGCGGAGGAGGAGGTCGTAGTTCCGATGAATAGAGCCGCCGAGCGAGTTCTCCACCGGGAGAACCGCTCGGTCGGCAATCCAGAGCTCCACAGACTGAAACGCAACCTCAAACTGATCGCAAGGAATGGCCTCGCAATTCGGATACGCCTTTCCGGCCGCCGCTTCACTGTAAGCGCCGGGAACGCCCTGATACGCCACGCGCAGCTTCGCGCCGTGCAACGGCGCCGGCGAGAAATCCGTAATCGACAGGGGATTCGGAAGGCTAGTATCAATCGGAACTAGATCCAATCCCTTATTCCCATTCACAGCCGCAATATCGCCGCCGCCGCCTGCGGCGGCGCCATTCTCAATCTCCTGCTGCTGCGATTCGACTTTACTCGCTAAAATCGCGCAGGAGCTCTGCCAATCCGCCCTAGCAGCGCCGACAACGCCGGAGAAATTAACGTTACCCGACGCCCCACTCGCGTTAGCAGCGTTGAAGCCACACTCGACGACGAACCGATTGGGGCAGATCCGATGGGCGCGAGCCGGGCGGGTTAAGGAGCCGAGGCTGATACTCGAAGATGGAGCGATGGATTGCATTGTTCTATGAAAAGGATAGAAAGTGAAAGAAAGAAATGGCGAAGCTTCAGCTTTAGGTTCTCTACTGTGAGAAGGGAAGTTGAAGCTTAGATAGAAGAGTGGGGGGTAGGTGGGGTTTTATAGTTGGAGATGAATGGTGGTTTGGTTTAGTTCATACCTACCCCTTTTCCCTCTTTCTTTCAGGGCAAGTATTTTCAAATGCACACATCCACCCTTTCTACTACACGATAATTCATATTTATTCTAGAGTCATTTCTATTTTGGTCTTATTGTTATTAGGGCATTGTCAATTTTAATCCATTTCATTAATTTTTGTCAGTCAGTCTTATTTAGTCCTTATCACTTTTAGTCCACCGTTAAAATTTTTGTCAAATAACCGTCCAAAATAGAGTTATTTTGACATTTTCATGCTTTGATCATCTCCTTTACCCTTTGTAGTGGTTTTCCTTACAGATTTTCATCCAATGAAAAGGTACGGTAAGAGTCATGCCTTTGTAATGTGGCTCACATAGCTTTTGTCGGACCTGTAAGGAAAACCATTGCAAAGGGTCAAGAAGATGACCAAAGCATGAAAAGACAAAAAATACTCATATTTTGGACGACAATTTGATGAAAATTTTAACGGTGGACTAAAAGTGGCAATAACTAAATAAGACTGGCCGCAACGTGACAAAAATTAATGAAGTGGACTAAAATTGGTAATGCCCCAATAACGGTAGGACCAAAAATATAAATAACTCTTTATTCTATTTCCGATTTACTTTTTATAGTTTTAACTTTTATTTAAATAGATGAAAATTTATTCCTAGTTTTCCTTTTTCCATAATCTTATTTTAGCAATTTATAAAATTACTATTATTGCTTTTTGGACTTGGTAATGCATTTAATTCTAGATTGTTTTTATCAACATCTAATTTTAATGATTTATAAATTTTTAGTATAAGCACTTTTAAATTTGTTCTATCTGAACCTAGACACATTCTTGTTTTTGCCTTTAGGAACAATGTAGGTTTGGAGTAATCTGAACGAATAGCTTTTTTGTATGATTGTGAGCTGATCAGATTATTTTTAGCAGAAAAAATCGAAACAGAGGGCTAATGACAACTTCTGGAATGTTCGTATATAAATTTATAGAGAAGGATTTGTGGGTTGTAGAGTTCCAAAAAGATAGCCGTTATTGGTAGGGATGCGTATTTGAATTTTATTCCTAATTATTTTTCCATAATCTGATTTTAACGATTTATAAAATTACTATGATTGCTTTTTGGACTTGGTAATGCATTTAATCTAGATTGTTCTTATTATAACCATTTAATTTTAGTGATTTATAATTTTTTTACTATAAGCATGTTTAAATTTGTTCTATTTGAAACTAGACCAAATAGAAAAAAATCATAAACTAAACATCAATCTTTATATTTGTTAAAAGTAAAAAATTATCAAAACCATCTTAAGACTTTGTCTAAATGACCATAGTCTCGAGGCCTAAGCTTTTACCAAATCTATTAATTTAGAAAACCTAATAAGTAAACCATTGAAACAACTATAGATAAAAAAAATTAACTCTGTCATTTTAAAGGGCTCAAAAGTAATAATAAGTCGATATATATATCTATATATTTTTTGAAATGTCCACGAGGTGTCCTGAGTAGGCCATTCTAAGGCACCTTCCCGTGATATTGATTTCTCCATACAGGGGGAGGGGATCGAACTCCCGACCTCCTCATAAGGGGCAAGTCACCATTTAATTTTAGTAATTTATAATTTTTTTACTATAAGCATGCTTAAATTTGTTCTATTTGAAACTAGACCAAATAGTCTCTCTTCAACTCAATTCATCAATGAATAAAGATAATTGAGTATTTATTGTAGAGTGATATAATTAATTGGACGATGGGGATTTAGTAACGAGAATGATATTTTGGATAGATTATTTAGGTTGACATAATTGTCATTCTATAATTGTAGGCATGGATGTCAAATTGTACGTGCACCAAATGAGGAATTCGATTCCCCGCTCCTACGGGACAGGGATGGAGACAAAAATAAGGGATTAGGGATGGGGATGGGGGCAATGTTGAATTTCCTATCGGGGATGGAGGCGGGGATGGGGAATACTCTCCCTGCCCCGCCTCGTTCCCGATATATATATATATGTATGTATCTATGTATAGCCACACAACACACACATATGTATTACTTTGTATATATTAAGTACTATCTATCCATCTACATAATGCCTTGTGCTTGATATAACCAAGTGTTTTACATGATATTTTTAGCTCAATGCACTTATGCATGTCGTATCAAATGATATCTGATACAAAAGGTACTGATGTTAACCCCAATACATTATGAAACATCGTTAATGCATTAAATATTGATTCCAAATAAATAAATTGGTGGGGAGTTATATGATTGTACAAAATGTACTCTCCGCATTATTGTTTCAAAATTCAGAAATGGAATGGTGAATTGTTTCAGTCTCCGGCGAGGGGCACCACGGCGTCATGTCCATAGGATAACTGCGAGAACGCGTAGGAAAGACGTGAATTCCTGAACTTCGGCGAGCGCGTTCTGAGCCCTCACGTCCGCCATTGATGCCTCGAAGTCGATGTAGAACATGTACTCGAAGTGCTTGGCGGTGCCGACGCTGGCGTCGTCGACGAGGCGGATCGGACGGTCACGGTGCGGCCGCGACTCGATCTTGGTGAGGTTGATGTTGCGGAAGGCGAAGGCGGAGAGGACTTTGAAGAGGACGCTGGTGCCCTCGTCGTGCGCGAAGACGATGCTGGTTTTGAACGGCCGGTCGGTTCGGGGATGATCGGTTCGCGGGCGAGCATAACGAACCGGGTGACGTTGCTTGAATCGTCCTGGATTCCCGCTTCCAGGACGTTGAGCCCGTACAGCTCGGCGGCGCGTGCGGAGGCGATGGCGGCGGTGTTGCGGAGGTTGTTGGCGGCGATGTACTCCGCGGCGCCGGCGGTGTCGTCCACGGCCTCACGCGCGACGGTGAGGCCGAGATTGGTGAGCGTGAGCTCGCACTGGGCGAGTGCCTGCGGGTGGCTTATGACGCGCGTGAGGTAGTTTTTCCGGACGCCTGGGAGCGCGAGTAGGCAGTGGTGGACGCGGGAGCTGGACCTCGCCGACGATGTGGAGGCGGTGGCGGAGGAGGAGGTCGTAGTTCCGATGAATAGAGCCGCCGAGCGAGTTCTCCACCGGGAGAACCGCTCGGTCGGCAATCCAGAGCTCCACAGACTGAAACGCAACCTCAAACTGATCGCAAGGAATGGCCTCGCAATTCGGATACGCCTTTCCGGCCGCCGCTTCACTGTAAGCGCCGGGAACGCCCTGATACGCCACGCGCAGCTTCGCGCCGTGCAACGGCGCCGGCGAGAAATCCGTAATCGACAGGGGATTCGGAAGGCTAGTATCAATCGAACTAGATCCAATCCCTTATTCCCATTCACAGCCGCAATATCGCCGCCGCCGCCTGCGGCGGCGCCATTCTCAATCTCCTGCTGCTGCGATTCGACTTTACTCGCTAAAATCGCGCAGGAGCTCTGCCAATCCGCCCTAGCAGCGCCGACAACGCCGGAGAAATTAACGTTACCCGACGCCCCACTCGCGTTAGCAGCGTTGAAGCCACACTCGACGACGAACCGATTGGGCAGATCCGATGGGCGCGAGCCGGGCGGGTTAAGGGGCCGAGGCTGATACTCGAAGATGGAGCGATGGATTGCATTGTTCTATGAAAAGGATAGAAAGTTAAAGAGAGAAATGGCGAAGCTTCAGCTTGAGGTTCTCTACTGTGAGAAGGGAAGTTGAAGCTTAGATAGAAGAGTGGGGGGTAGGTGGGGTTTTATAGTTGGAGATGAATGGTGGTTTGGTTTAGTTCATACCTACCCCTTTCCCTCTTTCTTTCAGGGCAAGTATTTCAAATGCACACATCCACCCTTTCTACTACACGATAATTCATATTTATTCTAGAGCCATTTTTATTTTTGGTCTTATTGTTATTGGGGCATTGTCAATTTTAATTCATTTCATTAATTTTTGTCAGGCCAGTCTTATTTAGTTTTGGTCACTTTTAGTTCACCGTTAAAATTTTCGTCAAATAACCGTCCAAATCAGGAGTATTTTGATCTTTTCATGCTTTGATCATTTCTTTTACCCGCCGCAACGTGACAAAAATTAATGAAATGGATTAAAATTGACAATGCCCCAATAACAATAGGATCAAAAATGGAAATAACTCTTTATTCTATTTCCGATTTACTTTTTATAGTTTTAACTTTTATTTAAATAGATGAAAATTTATTCCTAGTTTTCCTTTTTCCATAATCTTATTTTAGCAATTTATAAAATTACTATTATTGCTTTTTGGACTTGGTAATGCATTTAATTCTAGATTGTTTTTATCAACATCTAATTTTAATGATTTATAAATTTTAGTATAAGCACTTTTAAATTTGTTCTATCTGAACCTAGACACATTCTTGTTTTTGCCTTTAGGAACAATGTAGGTTCGGAGTAATTAATTTGAACGAATAGCTTTTTTGTATGATTGTGGGCTGATCAGATTATTTTTAGCAGAGAAAATCGAAACAGAGAGCTAATGATAACCTCTAGAATGTTCGTATATAAATTTATAGAGAAGGATTTGTGGGTTGTAGAGTTCCAAAAAGATAGCCGTTATTGATTATCTGTACCGGATAATGAAACACGGTTATTTCAAAAAGATGATGCATTTTAATGAAGAGATTAGTAGGGATGCGTATTTGAATTTTATTCCTAATTTTTTTTTCCATAATATGATTTTAACGATTTATAAAATTACTATGATTGCTTTTTGGACTTGGTAATGCATTTAATATAATTCTAAATTGTTTTTATCACCATTTAATTTTAGTAATTTATAATTTTTTTACTATAAGCATGCTTAAATTTGTTCTATTTGAAACTAGACCAAATAGTCTCTCTTCAACTCAATTCATCAATGAATAAAGACATTATAGAAAAAATCTTAAACTAAACATCAATCTTTATATTTGTTAAAAGTAAAAAATTATCAAAACCATCTTAAGACTTTGTCTAAATGACCATAATCTCGAGGCCATAAGCTTTCACCAAATCTACTAATTTAAAAAACCTAATAAGCAAACCATTGAAACAACTGTAAGATAAAAAAAAAAATTAAAAAAAAATTGACTATTTCATCTTAAAGGCTCAAAAGTAATAAGCCGGTATTTAGTTTAAATCAATTCAATTGTTAATTTTTTTGAGTTCTATAATTATCTTGTCGAATATGTTCTTATCAAATCTAAATATCAAAATGGAGTATGTAGTAGTGCAATAATGTTAATAATTATTTTCTTTTTATTGATAATGTTTTTTTCTTTAATTTTTACCAACATTCTTTTAGATTTGGTGTTGGATTTGAACCTAGATCAAGTAGTCACTCCCTCGACTAAATTTAGTATAAAAAAAAACATTATAGCAAAAAAAATAATAATAAAGGAGGAGTATAAGCCGTTATAATATATTTATATTTGATTCTTAAAATTCATCAAATGAAAAATGCTTTAAAACAATCTAAAGATTGCATCGAAGGGCTAAAACTGCATTAATGGCTTGTTTGGTTGGATGTAGTTTGGGGGGATTGCAATTCAGTGAATTCCCAAACTACAGTGTTTGGTTGGAGGGAATTATAATTCTGCGGAATTGCAATTCCCTCCAAATGATGAATTGCAATTCATGGGGTACCCCCACCCCCCATGAATTGCAATTCGGTGGAGAGGAGGGGCAATTTGTAGGTGTAAAGACAATTTTGCACCTCCTCCCATACCCTTTGTCTTTTTTTTCTTTTTTTTTTTTTTAATATGAAAGAATTATTATTATTATTATTATTTTAATGAATTATTATTATTATTATTATTATTATTATTTTTTGAATGAATTATTATTATTATTATTATTATTATTACTACTACTACTACATAATGACATTTTAGTCATTTTGTCACTTCTTACTTTTCAATTTCCTGTACTCCTATTTCTGCATACCAAATACTGTAATTTCAATTCCTACTTTATTCATTGAATTGCAATTCCACCGAATTACAATTCTTTTCTCCCCTAATTCCTTCCTCCCAACCAACGCCTTGTAAAAAAAAATGCATCAAACCAGTTCACGACTTTATCCAACCAACAGAAATTTTAAGGTTACAACTTCTGATCACGCGTTCGAGAGTTACGCATCATATAGTTATGTTGGTGGGATCTTAAAAAGGTCACGTGTTTGAAATGGATGTTGAAGTTTCGATATTTTAGTTTATTTCCAACCAATAAATTAAAGAATGTCAGGCATTGGCTGCTACAAGGAAAAAAAAAAAGTTGAAACATAACCCCTCCACCCCCACCTACCCGGACTGATCTCAGCTCACCGGCCGGGCGGCCGGTCTCCCAAGCAAGTGGATCTTAGAAGTTTGCAGGACCACTTCTATGAATATTGAAGAGGCCATTTCACATCACATTGAGAATCATTTGAGGGCCTGAGTATATGTAGGACCCAAATTAATAACTACTAAAGCAATTATTTTACTCCATGCAGGTCCGACCTATCATTTTATAGATCCAAGCTAAGATAACATAAAAATATGAATATATAAAAAACTCTCTTGACTAGTCTTCGACTAAGTGATCCTTCAAGAATTAAGCCCCTGACCTGCTGACCGCATGGCCAATTCAGTTGGTATTTAGACAATAGATTATAGGTAATGAAGCAAGGTCAAGCCTTGAGAGTCGCAAGGTGAGGGTTACACTCAATATCGTGGACTTCTTGTAGACACCAAACCTTGGTCCTCCCACTTAAGAGGCCGTTGATGAGTCACTGTAATTCGCCCATCAACCATCTTGGTTGGCCGGAGTGCGGGGGGCCCTTAGGGAGGGTTTAGGTAATAATAACTCTCCTTATAAAAAGTGTGAACACATCCACACCATACATCTTGATAAATCAAAGGTTAGAATCTTATCTTTACTAAACTTTTAAGTTTGCAATAATTATAAAATGAATCCGGCTCTTAAAATTTTTTAATAATTATAAAATTAACCTCGTATTTTTTTTTTTACTAAAACCCTCCATCAATATTGATGAACTCTGATGGATGGTTGGGATTATTAGTTCTTATTTTTTACAAGATGACCCTGTTCTTTAAAAAGCGTTAAGTGGAAGCAATATTAAATAACAAATTTAATATCATGGTTCAAATATTTGTTTATGTAAATAAAATAAAAATTCAAACTACCCCCCCCCCCCCCCCCCCCCTTCATGTTTTGTATTTCATGTGTGTCATTTTGCATGGTCTGATCTGACACGTACTTATACCAAATTAAATGATATATTCCACCTCAACTTAAATCTTAATTAAGTTGATGGTTGAGTTACACATTTATTGGTGGTATATATTATATGCTTAACAACCAGTTGGTTATATATTATATACTTAACAACAAGTCAGTGTTGTTTCAAAGTTTTGATGGGGTTATATATTGTGGGCAAGAATATTGGTCATTGTTTAATATAATGTAATTGTGTGTATTTCTTAGATTAGTATCATCATTTCGTAAGAACGAAGATTCTGTTAAACTTGTCTCAAAATTTAATATTTTAAATCTATTTAATTGGTAGGTCATTTAATTTTCTATTTATTCAATGAAGAATCTTGCACATAAAAGATGAAATTTCTTCGCGCCCAGGGACTCAATACCTTGGCCTGATTGGATAGTGAAAGAGTAAATCATAACGACGCAGCCATTAAGTGGAAGACCAATGCCTGATGCGTTTGAGGTCAACCAATGAGCTCTACATTATGCGAGGTAGCTAGAAGGTTGTTGTAGTGTGTTAGGACATTCTATGGACTCGTTGTACTGTGTTAGGACTTCTAAGGACTCGGAGGCAGTTACTATGATCTATCATATGAATCTATCAATCTAGCTAGTTTCAAGACTCAACATCGGACGTAACTCTCGCAGGCCAACTCAAATATAAACTCTCAATAATATTTGTGGTAGGAATCAAATTTGTTTTATGCTAAAAGCAAGTCTTAAGTGAGATTATATTTCTGATCTACTAAACCTATGCCCGAGGCTTCAACAAATTCTTTTTGAATGGGAACCGGGAGTGACGACCTACTATACGTTCTCCTCCACTATCCAGTTGGAATTTCTTAGAGTAAATTGCACTTTTAGTCCCATGACTATAGGGGTCCTGTTAATTACGACACTCAACTTTAAAAACTAACAATTTAGTCCATTAACTATGCTTTTTTTAACACATTTGGTCCTTCCGGCCAAATCACCGGTCAAATTTGGCCGGAAAGTCATAACCCTATTTTAATTATTTATAAGTGAGGGCAAAACGGTCTTTTTACAATGACTTCTTCTTCCTTGCACAGTTGCACTTGCTCGCCGGCAACTCTGTGGGATTTATCAAAAAGCACATCCAAAAACAAAATCGCATAAGGAACTAAAGAAAACAGATAATGATTCCTGGACCCATGGACCTTTGTCCACGTTTGACTTGAGCAACTGGTAAGAATAGGCAGAGCGATCCGAAGGCGACAAAGGCCCTCGCCGGCGACGGTATTGACTCTCCGGCTTGAACACCACCGCAGGAAACTCCGTATCCATGGAGATATACGGATAGTCGTCGATAAGGTGGCTGATGAGCTGGAACTCCGATTCCAGGTTATCCGCCCAAACTTCCCTAATCTTAATGGGATTTGCATCCAAAACATCTTCTTGTACACCCATAACCTTAAACCTTAAAAAAACCAAACAAACAAATACTGGAACTTGCAGAACCTTTAATTTAAGCTATCAGATCAAAGAACACAGATGAATATGAATACTGGAACTTGCAGAACCTTAGCTTTAATTTAACCTTTAATTCCTGGACCCATGGACCTTTGTCTTCACGCGGCGGCGAAGATCGCATAAGGAACTAAACAAAATCGCATAAGGAACAAAATCGCGAGGCCGATGCTTCACGCGGCGGCGATGTCGTCATCACAGGCCGGCCCCATGGACCTCTGTCTTCTCCTCCGACGACCACTGTTCCTTCCGGCAGGGCAGAGCATCGATAGCAATAGTGGCAGCTAGAGCAATGGCGAAGCTCCGGCGTGAGGCGATGGTTCGACTAAGCGTGAGTTTTTGGTTCAGATCTGATAGTCCGGTGGTTCGAGGAAGGAGAGCCGAATGCGGTGCTGGTGGGAAGCTCCAGTTGCCATGAACGGGACGGTGGCGGCGAAATTTCCGGCGACAAAATGGAGAAGAAGAGCTAGGCTGGTGAAAATACCAAAATGCCCCCATTTTTAAACAAATTAAAATGAATTACAACTTTCCGGCCAAATTTGACCGGTGATTTGGCCGGAAGGACCAAATGTGTTAAAAAAAACATAGTTAATGGACTAAATTGTTAGTTTTTAAAGTCGAGTGTCGTAATTAACAGGACCCCTATAGTCGTAGGACCAAAAGTGCAATTTACTCGAATTTCTTATAACTTTAGCCAACAACCATTTTATTTTTTGGGTGTTGCTAACAACCATTATTTCTTAATATATAAACAAGAAAACTTTTTATAATTATATACTCCTAAAGATTAAGTAAGCTAATTATAAAACTTAATAATTTATTAATTCGTCATATACATCTTATAATTAATACTAGTGTTTTTCATGTGCGATGCATAAAAAATAAATGTCCAATATTAGTAATATATATTAAAATTTTAGATTTATTTAGATTTTAGATATTTATATTATATTATATTATAATAATAATAATAATAATAATAATAATAATAATAATAATAATAATAATAATGCAAACTATTTTTATAAATTTGATATTTATATTTTAGAAAATATATGATGGATACATGTAGATGGCAAAAGAGTCTACAACTGTTTAAAATATGTTCGTTTATGAACCGAGCTTAAAAATTTGTTCGTTTATGTTCGTTTATCTTAATAAACAAACAATCACTGAACTCGAACACGAGTAATTTACTGAAAGCTTTATTCGCTAATATCCAAGCTTTAAAAAATTGGAGAACTAAGGCTTGTCATGTGGTACAATATTATTTATATAAGCCTGAAGTCACATGCATGTGAACATGACTTTGTACTTTGACATAAATTAATCTTGGCATGTTTCACATGATTTATGAAAGTTGTTTTTACAGAAAAAGTATTAAATTTTTAATAAAAAGTATTATACACAATCATGCTGTTTTACAGAAAAATGTATTATATTTTTAATAAAAGTATTACACGTCTAATATAAGACGGTCTCACATAAGATTAACTACTTTTTTTTACACCACAATTAAATTTTATAAACAAGTCAATTATGAAAAAAAAAAAAAAAAAAAAAAAGAAGGGAGAGAGAGAGAGACTAAGTTCGTGTTAATTAAGTATGACCTCAAGACTTGTACATGTCATATTAGGCTCTTTTTTTTTTTTTGAGAAATTTGTTTTAATATTTTATCTACAGTGTTGGACATATCAATTAAGCACACTACTACGAAGAGTCAAATGAGTAATATTTAATAATTCAAAAAAAAAACTTTGATTATTTTAAAAAATTAATTAGTTTGAAAATACGTAGACAATATTTTGAAAAATATTTAAAAGTAAGAATATATTTATTTTATTTTTGAACATGAATAGTAATTGGTCGGTACAATTTGGATCATGTGGGTAAGAAAATAATTGAGAGATACCTGCATACCCTCATAATGGGTAGTTGGATTTAAATTTCACTTTTATCCTAACATTGTCATATTTAATTCCATAATTTTGCTAGTATTGTCATATGCTACATTTTTTCTTAAATTTATGTTAACTTTAGACATGGTTGTAGACGGTGATCTATAAAAACAAACAAATAGTGCATGTGTGTGTATGTCATATTTTATATATGTATGTATGTATGTATCTTACTTCTCTTATTTATATAAATAAATAAATAAATTTAAATATATATAAATATTATAAAAAAATTAATAAGGCCGACTTGCCCGAGTTAACTCGGCTAACTCTGCCGAGTTGGGCGAGTTAACTCAGCCGAATTCGGCCGAGTTAGGCGCTAGGCGGCCGCCTAGGAAAAGTAATTTGCCTCGGCCTACGGACGCCTAGCACTTAGGCAACTAATTTTTGCAACATTGCTTTAGAGTAGTTTGATAGCTTCACAATTTTAATTATCTCTTCTTATTGAAAAATTTTCATAAGCGACCACATATATAATAAATTCTCCGTAACAATTTAATAGATTTTTCATAAGAAAATTATATTTTTTCCCATGGTATATAATTTATTATGTTACTTGTTGAACTTTATTGTTAGCAGAAATAAAAGCAAAGATTGTGAAATTATAATATATATACACACACATATTAATTGAATACAAATTATAACAGAGAAGGTAAATTGAGTTTTCCTAGTTTCGAAACCCAATGCACACCAAATTCTACTATATTGTGCATAAAAAGTCTAATCCCAACGTCAGACCAAATAAATGAAAAATAATTTTTTTTTAAAAAGTTTATTGGTTATTACGAATCGGTTTACCTCTCGCCGTATTTATAAAAGGAATTATATATTATTATGTTTTATAGTGAAAGATTTTATTTACAGCATACCTTACAATTATATAGTTTAAAAAAAAAATTGAAAATGTTTCCAACACCAAGAATTTGGATGAATGAACATAGACCATTATGTCTGCTACTTCACTGATTACCATCTAGAAGCGAAAGCAACGTGCCTAAATTTATGTTAAACAATGAACATTATATTTTTTTATTGCAGCAGTTGGAAACATTCGCACATGCATGCACCTTTGACAAAATTCATGGAGTTATTGTCTTGTTTCAATTCATATATATGTATGTTGTCATTTATTTTCTTAAATTATATTCTATTAACATAGCTACCAAAAAAAAAAATTAGATGATGGCACGGGCCATAGGTCTCGATGTAGATAGAGAAGTCATGGACGGTGACAATATAATAGCTCTCGATCATTTTAATCGTGGTCATTGCTCAATATTTAAACCCTTTAAGATTTGAATCTAATTTAACGAATACACATCTTTTGCGAGTAAATTAAGTTGTTGATATCGTGATTAATGTGACGATGACCTAATAGAGCAACTAGAGTGAAAGAGAGGAACCCCCAATTAGTTTTATGGGTATTACATGACGAAAAAATGGGGATACTGGCCTCGAGAAGAATGGTTGAAAGGTGAAGTTAACTGTGCAGATGATAAGGACGGATTTATTATTGAACATTATTATGAGTGTTTGATATTTATCATTGATATTTTTAAAGTTATTTGAACTTCGCCTCCACTCAAATAATTTTCTAAATCCGCCCCTTGACGCTGACTAGATGCCCCCTCATTTTGATTCAAAAAAGTTTGATGAGTACATACATGCATCAGATTAAGCATTTGTTCGATGGATAAAAAAAAATGTATATTTTGTAAAACAAAAAGTAGATCGAGTTTTTGGTAGATTTTGTTTTTTAATTTATTTTTAATTACTAAATACAGAAAAAAATAAAAAAAAAAAATAAATCTGAGGTTGTCATTGTATTCATAAAATTTGCATTTTTATTTTCCTTTATCCATATTTTTTGCATTTGATCAAGGTTCATTGTCGTGCGTTTTATTATGTTTCCGATGCTGACTAAATAATTAGCCCATCCAAGATCTGCGGGCAATATGCCAATATATATATATAATTCCAAATTATTCTTACAGCTTGGTAACAGATAGACTACAAGTCCAATTTGTATTTATTTATTTATTTTTTGGTTCTGCAAAACTTAAATATTATTACGTAAAGATTTATTAATATATTACAAACGTCTTTTTACAGAGAAGAAAAAAAAAAGAGCCAAAGAATGAAACTTTATGATTTTTTTTATCAAAATAAAAAATAAAAATAAAAGCATAGATGTTGGTGGCCAAAAAGAACATAAAAATAATAAGTGAAAATAATATTTTGATTCTTGAATTATACCCATGGTATAAATTGTTGAAAAAATAGCATTTTAAGGGGCTATTTTGTGGTACAAATATACTAGTGTGATATACTTTGCTCCCAAAAGGTTGAATTAATCTGATCCCCAACAACCCAGTGGGGTAGCTCAAGTGGCAAGTGAGCTCTCTTTGTGTGGAGGAATTTCGGGAGAACCCGGGTTCAATTCCCACAAGTGATGATTCCCCTTGGGCTAGCCTAGTGATACTCGATCCCTAGTCTTTACTCTCAAACTTCACCTCCATGACCATTTGTGCTAATTCTTGAGCTAGAGGCTAGTTAATTTTGATCCTGAATTATTGACGAAGTGACAATCTTTGTCATTTTTAAATAAAGATGATAAATCTATCTACTATATTAATAAGAGCCAAAGAGAGTTAGGCCTAAAATGGGTAGAAAAAATGGCGGTAATCAAATGGATGGTTCAGATGAATTATTTAATCAAATAGATGGCTAAGATAATTCAGATTAATATTATTCATAGAGATTACCTAATTTAACCTTACTTTTATGATTTTCCGTTAAGTTTTCCGTTAAATATTCTCTTCTCTGTTGATATTCCGTTAATTTTTAACTAACCCATTAATTTCTATAAGAAAAGTCTTAGGTTCGAACCTCATTTCAATCAAATTTGACATAATTAAGTTTTTCACTTTATTTTACTCTTATTAAATTAAATAAATTAGTAGCTACAACAAAAAAATGATACATATGTATTTCTTTAATTTAGAATTATGTGTCTACAATACTTTTATTTGAAAAAATTATTCATTATCAAAAAATTAAATTAAATAAGAGAAATAATTTCATTAGTTTTATATTGTCTTTATTTTCTCTCATGCAAATATTCTTTAATTCATTACATTGTCCATTATCTTATTTTTACAATATCTTGTAATTAAATATCAAAGTTATTGTACAAAATAATGTTATATATTTATTTACCAAATATTTTATTAATACTATGAAAAAAAATTTAAATAATTTGAAGCTAATTATATTAACTACTTGGGCATTGGTTGACAAAGAGAGTACTCAAATAGTCTAACAAATTGAAACAAAATCACTCTATTTTACTCTTATTGAATTAAATAAATTAGTAGTTACACAAAAAAATGATACATATGTATTTCTTTAATACCATGAAAAAAATAAAAAAAAAAAGAATAGTTTGAAACCAATCATATTAACTACTTGGGGGATTGTTGACAATGAAAGTACTCAAATAACCCATTACCCAACAAATTGAAGCGAGAAATTACCTTTTAATATCTTTGGAATACATAATATTTTAAGTTTTCAAATATTTATTAATTTATTTAATCTTTTTTCTTAAACTAGGAATTTCTTTATCCACAATAACCCATTCAACAATAATGGTTGAACCAAATGAACCCCAAGTAGAGCACCTAAAGGAAAGTCCATAGCTCCTATATCGTAATCTCATTGCATGATGTTGTCATCTATGCTACCAACAATAACCGAATTGCAAATAACACACAACAAACAAAAAGGAAGAGAACAAATAGTAAAGATGAATTGAAGACAATGACAATGTTACTCAAAAGAGAATTAAGAACACTTTTAAAAAATTCAAATTAAAAGTAGTACGGAGTATTTATTTAGACTATCATTTTTAGACCAAATATTTAGACTATCGGTTTTACAACGTTGCAAACATTTATTTTAGGAATAATTATAATGAATTTTCTATATTATCTTAGATTCATATATATACTTTGAGTTAGATATTTAAATAAAAAAATTCGACATTCAATTACCCATGTTTAAACTTCTCATATATAATCTTGCATTGATATACTTTCAAATATTTATTTAGATATAAACATTGGGCATTAACCCATTCGCGCTATGCGCGTATAAAACTAGTAATGTTAAATAAAGTTCGAGGGTTATGCCAGATCGGGATAAAGAGGTTTTGTGATTTTAGTGGATCTGCAAAATAATTAAAGAGCTGGTATACTGTTGCTTCTCTTTTCTTTTGTGTTTTGTATTACTCTGTGTTTATCTGTGTTTTTCTCTAGTTCGTGTGACGAGTTTGTCTTTTTCTCGTTCTTTTCTTCATAAGTGGAAACATAAAAGTTGGTCATGGTGTATGTGAATTTCATCCTGGATGACAAAGATGACAATGAAAAAGAACATTTGCAGTTCAGCTTGATGGATTTATTGAATGAACGGAAAAATGAAAACAGAAACTCAAGTGGTTTGCAACACTTTTCAACTAAAGTTAGTCTTGACTACATTTGATCAATTCTTCAATGATATTAAAGAAGCGTTAAGTTCATCCAATGAATTCAGCTTCAATTCAAATTTAAATTGTTTTAAAACTATATGTTCACAATTTTAGAACTCTATATTCATAATTTTAAATCTCAATATACAAATTTATATTACTCAATATTCACAATTTTTGAACTCTATATTCACATTTGTTATATAGATTCAAAAATTGTGTTATACTATTCAATATAGAGTTATGAAATTGTGAACATAGAGTTTAAAAATTGTGAACATAGAATTCTAAAATTGTGAACCTAAAGTACTAATAAAATTGTGAACATGTACTTGGGTCCACCATGCAAAGTTGACCTGGGTCCATGGCATAACAACCGAGTTCACCATCTGAATATTTTCTTGACTTTTTGTTTTTTTTTTGTTTTTTTTTTTCAAAATGTTAAGAATATTATAGCATTTCTATAATTATTTTGAGACATTTTAAATGAAGTATACTACTGATTTGAATTGGGTCAAAATATATTTAAATTCTCTTATTTGAAAAGATAAATCTAAATATTTCTACACTCAAAATAGATATTGAATAAATAAGAAATTAATTTTTAAAATATATACATGAAGTTGAAAAAATAATCTTATTTTGAAGAAGCCATTGTCCCACGTTAAAAATTTTGTGAATTATGAACTAATATTAATATGAGTTTACCATTTGAAATTTATAAAATATATTGTTAGAATGCTTTGATTAAAGATGCATTTTGTGTGAAACTCGTCTTGTGATTCTAGTTGACAGGTAAATTAACCTAGGTTGTTAGCTGTTAGAAAATTCATAAAATTCAGCATTTCCTTTTTTTTTTTTTTTTTTTTTTTTTTTTTTTTGTTTTAATAGAAAATTTCACCTAAGACCCTTACACAGTATACAAAATACTACAAAAATGCCTATTTGTAGTGTTGACATGGTTATCGGTTCAAAAGGTTAAGGAAAAATTTTCCTTTTAATTATAAAATTCTCAATAAACATTGACTTAATGTATCCTAAAAACAATAAAAATAAATATTATTCTTTGATCAGAAGAATCCTTCTTGGCCTTAAAATGCCAAAGTAGCCTTGATGCACAATCTAGTATATGCATCTCATGTCATCCACAGTCCCTACAACTCACCGCATTTGCAACAAAATATGTTACTCTATTTGTCATCGATGTACAAATAGTTTCTTTAAATTAGTTGATTTAAAACAAATTCAATTTACTACATGCATATTAATTATTACATAACATTTTATTTTACCAATAAGTTTTGTATTAGATAGACCCAAATCCTTAAAATTATTTATTTTTATAATTAAGTTATAAGTTCAAGACATCAATTGTCAAACATTATTTAAGGGTATAATCATTTCCAAATGTTTATTTACCTACACATTTTTTAACAAACAACAACAATTATATCAAAAATTTATTTTCTTTACTTAAATTGTTAGTGTTTACTTTCATGGGGTTTTTGGATCTGTGTTAAATTTGATGATATTTTTTTATTTATAAATTACTAAGTAGACATTTTCTCATGCTTAGAAAATTATATAATTAATGGATATTTAATTTGACTTGGTCTAAGATTTTAGGCCCAAGAAGTTTGGAGCCCAAATCAAGGTTATGTTAATCCTGGGTCGGGCTAGGAGGGTTGCCTCGAGAAGAGGGATTAGGTTGGCACGTGGCTTTTTTTTTTTTTTTTTTTTTTTTTTTTTTTTAATACTACTGACTCTGTTACAATGTAGTATATGTTTATAACTACTTTCTGAACCTACTGAAACATAAAGAGTTGGCATTATCTCCACTGACCCTCGAACTTATCCCTTTCATATGGGGCTGTAACCGGGTGCCACTAGACCATAAGTTCATTACGAGTGGCGACTTTATGCTTGGGGAGTGTCCGGATAGCGTGGGGCTACTAAAAGAGCGGTTGAATGTTATAATGTGTATAAATAAATCGATAATTGTCTTGTGTGACACTATAGTTGGATTTCAAATCCGTGACATCGACTCTAATACCAATTGTTGGATTTCAGCGCTGCACTATGCTTATGTGACTGTTGTAAGTCAAGCACGCTTAACCATAAAATTCTTTGGCTATTTGGTTGTTCCTATCTTACATTTTTACTTAAAACTAATTGATGATAAGCATGTGGACATTAAACATTTAACCACATCCCTCTATGACAAATCATTGCGTCACGTCTCGAATCGAGTAGGGGCTAAACTCAGCCAAGGCCAACAATATCAATTTGAATTAAAAATAAATTATTACTTATGATAATTACTCTAGAACCTCTGGGGTATGAAATTTGGAAGCTTAGAATTAGTCTACGTATCACGTAAGTTGAGGTACCTAATGTATCAAAAAAATTGATATTGAAATATATAGTTTTGGGGCATAATGGTAAAAACAATAGTATTGTGGGTAGAAGTGTAATTATCTGACTGTTGGAAAATATCGCATGTTTATCACATTTGCTTGCACAAAATGGCTACGTGTCGCTCTTACAGCCATCGTTCCCGTTTGTCGGGTTGATCCTATTCCGATTGAACCAACGGTAACCACACAAAACGCCTTTCCCACTGTTTTTAGCGCCAAAAAATAAACCAGAAAACTATCTGAAACCCTCAATTCCCCAACAGAAAAAGAAGCATGCTTTCCTTCGCGGCGACCAGTCAAACCCATTTCTTCTTCCTGCAGAAACCCTCAAAAGTTCGCAATCCAAGCCGGCCGTCGATCGCCGTGCGATCGTCTTCCAGCGTCACGGAAGAGCGGGGCAAGACGACGCCGTTTCCGGGCGAAGAAGCGTTGGGGGCTAAACAGATTCCGGATTTGAAGGCGGCGAAGAGAGTGGTATTGGTGAGGCACGGGCAGAGCACGTGGAATGCGGAGGGTCGGATCCAGGGAAGCTCCGATTTCGCGGTTCTGACCCAGAAAGGGGAGGCTCAGGCCGAGACTTCTCGCCAGATGCTTATTGATGACTCCTTCGATGTCTGCTTTTCAAGGTCCTTTTTCTTTCTTCCTTTTATTAATCTTGAAATTAGAATTGTATGATTTTTATTGTATTGCTTTGGTTAATGATGGTTTCTGTAATATGAAGAAGTCGTTAATAAATAGACTCCCAAAATGATCACTGTCGTTTGCTTACTCTGGAAAAAAGTTGAAACTTTTAAAACTACAACTTATGTTCCTAGCCTCCTAGGTGGTAGGTTGTGGGCAAGGATAGGATCGAGTCCAGGTAGTTGGGAGTTACAACTAATGTGATGCCTCCTCTACCAGACACTATTCCCACTAATTGATCACCGTGATTTATCACTCCACTATCTTATCAGACCGGGGTGTGGGCTCTGGGGGCGAGGAAATTTCGCCTTATGTGGACAAGTAAAGGTTATTTCTTGTCCAAATTGAGGCTGGTAGTTGCAGTGTTGGAGATACACCCAATATGGTGGGTTTCTTGTGGGCACCAGGCTAGTCTTCCCACCTAATGGGCCGCTGAGTATCGTGATTTATCTCTCCAATATTCTATTAGACCGGGGTGTGGAGGTTTTGGGGGCGAGGAAATTTTGCCTTATGTGGGCAAGTAAAGGTTATTTCTGAAGAAGAAGAAGAAAAAGCAATGGACTTCTTTTGAACTCTCTGAGAGACTAAAGCATTGGTGTTGTAGTGGAGAACAAGTGAGGTAGTGTTAGAATGCTAACTTACACGTTAATAACTAGACTCCCAAAATGAACACTGTCGTTTGCTTACATGTTACACTGGAAAAAAATTGAAACTTTTAAAACTACTGCTAGTTGGTAGATTGTGGGCAAGGATAGGATCTAGTCCGGGTAGTTGGGAGTTACACCGAATGTGATGGGTTCCTCATGGGTACTAGGCATTGATATTCCCACTAATAGGCCGCTGATTCACCATAATTATCACTTCACTATCCTATCAAACCGGGATGTAGGCTTGGGGTGAGGGGATTTCGCCTTGTGTGGACAAGGTTATTCCTTGCCTAGATTGAGCCTGGTAGTTGCAGTGTGGGAGATACACCTAATATGGTGGGCTTCTTGTGGGCACCAGACTAGTCCTCCCATTTAATGGGCCGCTAAGTTGTTATGGTACCATATAGAAGAATAGTGGTTTATTTATGTGAACCTAAACTGGACAGAGTCATGTGTGGATTGAGTATATGATGCAAAGCATTTTCCTTGAGTAAATCTGAAACAAATGAGCCTCTTGTTATTCTTTTTTATGTTTCCGCAATGTTTGACAGATGTGGGCTGCATGTTCCAGCCCACTGCAGCGTTCAAAGAGAACGGCTGAGATAATATGGGATGCCCGCAAGGAGGAGATCCTTACTGAATTTGACCTCAGGGAAATCGACCTTTATTCATTCCAAGTTAGTTTTGTGTCCTTTTTACTTTAACACATTCAATCCATCATGAAGACTCGTGCTCTAGCATGGCATTAATTAACCATGTGACTACTTTAGGGTCTCCTTAAGAACGAGGGAAAAGCAAAATACGGTGCAGCATATCGTCAGTGGCAAATTGATGCCCCGAATTTTAATATTGATGGTCACTATCCAGTGAGAGAGCTATGGGCACGCGCTAAAAGCTGCTGGGAGAAAATTTTGTTGCATGAAAGCAAGTCCATTCTCGTGGTCGCTCACAATGCTGTTAATCAGGCTCTTGTTGCCACAGCTATAGGTATTTTTTCGTTTGTTTCTCGTATGTAATTTGACTATATTTAAAACCAGGCTCGTTTTAGTTTCATTCTCTGCTTTGACATTCACCAGGATTAGGCACCGAGTACTTCAGGATTCTACTTCAGAGCAATTGCGGGGTTAGTGTACTGGATTTCACCCCACAACCCGAGGGAGGAACCCCAAATATATGTCTTAATCGTCTAAACCAGGTACCTGGTCTATATATATATAGAGACTAACCTTGGAATTGAAAAAAGGTTACCGAATAAGGAAGTTTGAGTACTTTACGTTTTTTGCACTTGCTGATTTGGATAACATCAGCCTCAACAAATGATTCGTGGGAGCAAACTTTTCCTCTTTTTTGCCCCTTTTCGTTTCAATTTGTTGTAAACTAGCACATATCAGTTGTGAATTTCTAGCTACAGGTGTTTGTTATTTCATTCGTTGTTCGTTTGCAAGAAGTTTTTGATTCAGTACAATGAATGTGAGTTTTCCAGACCCCAGGTTCACCTGTAGCAACAGGCGGTTCGGGAGGCAGAAAAACCAGTAAGCGGATTATACTCGTTTGCCATGGAGTCTCCGAGAGCGATTTAAAGGTATGAAGGGAGCCGGGCCTAATTGTGCAGTTCTATTTACTCGTTTGTCATCGGTGTGCTCTTTTTGTTCTTTTGGGGGTTGATGTGAAGCTGCATTGCTAATTTACAGAGTAGCATTCCTTACTGTGGGGATGGCCCGATGAACATGCTAGGGGTTATACAGGTTCGATGAGTTTTTTTGTTCGTTTCTTTTTCTCGATCCACGATGGTGCAATACCTAACGTTGTTTGAAAATATGCAAAAAGGCTCAAAAAACTGCAGAGCTGCTCCTCGATGTGAAAGTGAACACCATAGTCAGTGGCAATAAAATGGCATCAGTCGAAACAGCCAACTCCATCTCCCGAGTATGATACTCGTGACACCTTTTAACAATTCGGTTCACAAACTATTTGATTCTCTAGCCCAAAATTTGTGCTGAATATTTTAGGTTCAAGAGGCTGCTGATTGCTTGGGCGCTGACTGTGTGCCACGCTATGTAGAAACGAAACAGATAGACGACCTCGATGTTGAAACCATTCTCAAGCAGTCCAAGAAGGCAAGATATGTCTTATTCTTATGATCTGAAATGGAACTCTCTGCAAATTATGTTTCTGTTGGGCGGAGGCCGGTAAAGGCCAAGTCTAGCACCCAGTGGCTGGGGGATTGCTGGGAGGAGGCCGGTAAAGGGGTTAAAAGGCCAAGTCCAGTATCCAGCGTCTCGAAAATGTGATGGCACTCTATAAGGAAATAAAATTGCATATTTTTTGTTTGGTAAATCCACCGGGCCTTTCTCCGTCCGTTTAACGGTCCGGGTCCACCTGCGTTGGCTTCGAGAAGCACAGGAGCTGGCCTAGGAAGAATTGTCACTTAGAGAGCTTACTTGCCACTTGAGCTACCCATTGGGTTAACAATTTCTCTATAGTCTATACCAAACCGCGATATGATTGCCATTTTCTTATGCAGGACCCCTCGGGCTTACAGAATGTTCAGTCGGGCTGGCTGAACAGACTGGAAAACGAGACAACATCCTCCCTGTGGGATCAATCGCAGGCGGCCTGGAAACGCTTGCTGCAGGAGCTCTCACACGGGGGCGAAGAAGACAGCGTTGTGGTCGCAGTCGGGCACCCAGCAGCCCACATCGCGATGATGGGGCACTGCTTAAACTTGACAAAGGAATGGATGGGATCATTCCACCTGGATGCAGGCAGCATCAGCGTCGTCGATTTCCCCGATGGAGCCTCGGGCAGGGGCATAATCCGCTGCATAAACTACACCGCTCATCTGGGGAGATGGTCAATCCCCATCACCAGATCAACACTGGATGATGAAGAGTTCTGATTGTTATCAAATCCTTGATGGCATCAAAAAAATTACATAAAACATGTGTTAAACACTTAAACATTAATTAATTAAATGGTACCATAAATGTTAATTAAGTTGCCTAAGTTGTGTTTGTGTGTGGTGATCTTTAATCCCACGATGTGGTGTCTGCAGAAGAAGGAACAGAGAATTTTTAGGTCACTATCCAATGAAGGTTGATCTGCAGTTTTCTATTGGCAAGAAGATGAGGAAAAACATTTTTTTAATGAAACAACAAAAACAAAAACAGACGACTTTTGGGAATGCAACGACCCATAATAGTTAATGCATTTTAGTTATTAGCAGATTCGTTAATTGTGGTGTTTGGTCTTCCATGTATTATATTAATTAATTAATTTGTAATTTGTAAATTAACAAAACCAGCTTGCACAAATGCACAATTTGTCACTTGATGAGATCTCCTTTTCAGGTTGCATTTGTTTGGCGTTTACCAAAAGGAAATTTCACTTAAATTTCCTCTCATAAAAGAATTGATTAATACGACAAAAACCCGGATTTTCAGCCAATGTATATATTGTAATATAATTAATCTACCATCACTATCTTTTAAATTTTCTAATTCATAATATTCCTAACAAATTTCTATAAAAAAAAAATTCCTAACAAATTGACTTTGTTAATTTCAAATACAGCTTTTGATACTTGGTCTCGTGAGTTTAGTCTGTAGGAGTATAAATGAGTAGTCAAATTAAATTGAATTTAGGTAGGGAGTTAATTCTAAGAATCACCCTTTTACTATTGATATTTACTACTCCCAACACCCCATTTTATGTGTCTGGTTTGATTAACGAGTCTTGACTGAAGTGATTTTTAACTCAATTTTTTATAATATTAATTTTAGTATTAATATACAAAATTTATATATTTAGAAATTACACTAAAAGTACTATTAAACACAAAAAATCAAATTTAAAAATAAATAAAATAAATAAACAAAGAAGAAAGAGTTGGTTTGACCAATGAATAGTAAATAAGACCAGTAAAATGGGTTAAAGGGAGTAATTTTTAAGACCTCGTGGTCTGCAGTCTGCTAAGGTCAATAAATATATATACTAAGGTTTGTGGCCTAAAAATCCCATCCAAGGCAATGGAGCCTAGTTTTTAGTGTCGAAGAATGCGACACATGTCGAAATCTCACCAACACAGCTAATGTGGCATCCAAGCCGTGTGTAGCTTATTTAGTTATGTCACGTCCCAGCTTCGACATGACTGAAACTGAAGTAACAGTTAAATAGATATTCCAAAGATTGGAACCTTGATTATATTGGTCCAATTACTAACTTAGGGTTTAGGACCCTAACCCCCAAAAATAGTCGGATCAGATCGATATACATTATAAATTACCCTCATCAAGCTATGTTTTCATACTAGTACACTATTCCCATTGTATATAAACACAAAGAATTCAAATAGGATTTGCTTACCTCTCTGTCTGAAATACGATTCGAATCATAGGTTTTGACTTCAAAATTATTGCCACTCACAATAGAACAAAAGAAAAATAACATAGTTTAGGGTTTGATTCTTGCGGGTCTTCTGTTAATTGTTATTCCAACTTGAAACATGCATGACCTAAGAGATCTATATTTTGCTTTACTTGCAAGAACATCTTTTCTGCTTTTCAGCCTAAAATACACTTTCTAAAAATTTAAGTCAATTCCTATTCAGCTAGTACTCTGTGAGCTGTCCTAGTGGCCATTCTGTACTGTACTCATACTGTACAATATACATTGGCTTTTAATATGATTAATGCAAGTGGATAATTTTTTTTTCCTTTTTCATATAATTATTGCAAAAATAATTAATTAAATTCTACTACCATTCTGTGATTTATTCTTTTTTTTTTTTAAAACAAATATTTTTTTTGGCATATTTCTTTTTATTTTTGGATGATCTGAGAAACCTCCATCACTATAAGAAGATGTGCATCAGGTAAATTTCGCTCATGTGCAATAATCTGCAAAACGCTCAGGAGAAGTAAACAAGTAAACTCTACTCATACAAACCGCATGAGAAAAGTAAATGTACAGTGAAGACCATAGCCTATGCAAAAAAGCTCGACCTAGAGGATATTAGCAAAAATCAAACTTGTGACATTTAAGTACAAGAATATAATCATGCTCCAATCACTTGGTCACTCTTTTCATAGTTTTTGTTTTTTGTTTTTGTTTTTTTTTTTTATTTTTTTTTTGTTTTTACAAGAGAAACCCGTAACCAATACTCAATGGTGTACACAAGGTAAATCTCAATGTATTAAGGCAAACCACACTAAAAAGACCTTATACAACAGACTCAACCGAGAGGATATTAACAAAAATTAAACTTATGATATTTAAGTATAAAAATCATGTTTAATCAACTCCCTCATTTTTTTTCGAACTTTTTGACGTGTTTTTGTTATTGGGATTTTGCAACATCTCCTTGATATGTTAACGAGGGAAACAAGGGGAATGCATGAATGAAGCTTCTATACTGTCTTGTTGAGTTTTCAAGTGTGTTTTATTTGATTTTGTCCTTTTTTGGGCTGGTAAAAAAACATTATTATTATTTTTTAAAAAAATTTAATTGTTGCCTCCATGTTCTTGAGAGCTTTTACTTTTAGCTGCTTTGGGGGTTGGAGAATGGCGGCTATTTTAAAGTCAGAAAACCATTTTCACTTCATCTATTCTTTTAATATATATATATATATATGTGTGTGTGTGTGTGTGTGTTATTTTCAACATTAAAAAGAAGAAGAAAATGGCTATTACAAGATGTGAACTAATGGGGTTATTGATAATGACAATTGATCACAATTGCCAGTTTGGCTGCTGAAATTGTCTTTGGGACTGAGATTTTGTGTTCCTTTACCTAACTCACTTTATAATCAAAGGACCAATTCAAGTCCTTAATAAGGATCTGTTTATATTTAACTCGTTAAATATTAGACAATTGTTCCAAACTATTGCATTCACAAGTCAAGTCAAGAAGTATATATTTTGAATTTTGAAAATAAATGCAGAACGTTATGATTTTTAAACTAATAACAGTATTTGTTGAATAATAAAAATAGTGGCATGCATGCATGGATGACTTAACTGCACAAGTCAAGAAACATCTTAAAGTCTTGAAAATGAACGCGAAACATTTTAAATTTTAAGTTGATACTGATATATGTGAAATGAGAAAAATAGTGGCATAGATTACTTCAAAGTTTTCTATAAGTTGAAAATTCTTGTAAACTTGACATGTTTTGGCTGGTTCAAAGGAGGAAGAGAGGGAGAGAGATGAGATTTGGTCATGTTAGGTTTCATTACTTTTGGTACCAAACAAGAACAAAGACCACTTGTTGGCCATAATTGCAAGACATGTCTCAAGGTAGTGACTCCTTTTAGGGGGGCCATGCCCCTTGAGAATTGCCTCTTTCATTTGTATCCAAAAACAAGTAGCTACCAATTAATTAAGACCCCATTCAATTATATGCTTTCTTGTGTGCTAGATTCCCCATTCCTCTATTCATGTATTCCTCCATATTGAAAAGAGAAAAAAAACTTTAATTAGTTAATTAATTAATTATGGAGGGACCGGGATGGAGAGTTTCTCCATCTATAACTTGTTAAAAGAAAAAAATGGTAAGGACCCCTTCAACGAGTAATTAATAGTCTTATCACGTATTGTGTACGAGTATGAAAAGAAGTTAAATGCTTTAACACTAGCAATTAGTCATTATGTCCGGAAGTATGAATTGGTTAAAAAAATTATGATATATTCATAAGACCTTTTAGGGAGTAATACATACTCTTGTCATGTATTGTTTACGGTAATGAAAAAAAATTGAAAAGAAGAAAATGAGACGTGTTTTTTTAATTGAAAGGAACTCGATCAAGTTATTAAACATGAAGTTCAAGGTTCAAGTCTTAGTCTAAACACAATAGCCAAAGATCTTGTGGTCTAGATATATAGTGGCACCTCATTGCACCCACATGGGAGAGGGTGGGTTCTAAATACAATTTGCTCATGTTAAAACATGTTTTAACATGAGCAATTAGTCGTTTTGATTAGGGATATAAACTAGATAAGAAAATTGAGATGCATAACAACCTAATATAATTCGAGAAAATTTTTGGTCCTCCAGTTATACATGTGGAGACTTAATTCCTGAATTATATGCGTGATCATCTTTTTTACTAAAATTATGCATAGAATGGCGATTTTAGTGCTTGAATAATCAAATTAGTCACTTTATTAAGCGACAAATTGGAGATAGAAATAATCTCGAGAGACTAAAATCGTCACTTCGTGCATAATTTAGAGATTAAAGATAATCACGTATATAATTTAGAGACTAAATTTGTACCTCACATATAACTGAGGAATAAAAAAAATATAATTTTGCCATATAACTCTATGAAAAGATAAATTATTTGAGTGGAATGGTATGATTATTTTCTACTAAACTTTCTTACCTTTAGGCTTTAACATCGGCTTTTCCAATTTGCTCACTTTTCCAAACCATGTACATGCATGCATCTTTATCTGATTCCTTTGTTCTTTTTCAATTCTTGGGTATTTTATTTATGAGTTATTATATTACTTTTGTACCTCCAATTATTATTCAGTTTTCGCATTTCAACCTTAATTATTAATTTTGTTACATTTTTATGAATAAGTATACTTTTGTATATAGTATTGCGATTTAGATTTGAATATATGACATTTTTCTTATAGGAATTCTAGATGAGAGAAAATTTACATTCTTCGGCGAGTGAATAGTTGCCAGTAATTTGGTCGGCAAGACCAAATATGACAACAAAAGCATATTTGTGCACTAAATATGACAAAATTAATAGTTGGAGACCAAATGCGATAAGTGAATAATAGTTGAGAGAGCAAAAGTGGCAATAACTCTTTATTTATTAATATATTTGTATTTTACACATTTAAGAAGAAAAAAAAAACAAAACTTTTTTTTTTTTTTTTTGGAAAAGGAGTTTGTGAGGAGGTTAGTTAGAGTTAGTTAGAGAGAGAGAGATGGCTCCACAAGGTTGGAATTTAATAGGTTCATGGGGTGTTACCGTGGAATTTAATGTTGTTTCTCCTACCTGCAACTGTACAATATTTATTAATTTATGCATAGTCAATTGCCAAAACATGACATTATGATTCATGAGGTGGCTATAATAAGAAAACAAACTTGCTAGCTTGTACAACTTATAATTTATGATTAGGCTACCTTATTGCTAATAAAATGTTCTTAGATCTCTATACTTTTTGCATGCCGCATTTGGTAGGATGGAATCTCAATCGTTATAGGTTAGATTGGCGTTTATCTTGCAGGATGGACACTTGATACAAGTTCATTTTTAGTATATTATTGGTTAATTTTGATCTGTATAGTAATACACTAAAAATGTACATGCAATATATTGAGAATGACCTGACATACTCTAAAAATGAATATGTATCAACATATATTGAATATACAAAAAATGAAGTAGTAATATACTCAAAATGAACATGTAGTATACTATAAATAAGCCCATATCAAGGTCCACGATATAATTTGCTTTGTGAGACTAATTAAGATTCGGTTCGAATTGTGCCGGAAAAGTTTGGCTTAGAGCTCTTTAACATGTTATGCCCTTTATAGGAGTTAAACTTCCAACCTTGTAGTTACATTAATAGTTCTTAAATATCTATACTTTGTGATATGATAATTATAATTTTTTAAGAATCGGTAATTTAATATCAAAATTTTGCATTGTGTAATAATTATGGCCCTGTTTGGTAAATGACTGTTGGCTGATTGGGTTGGCTGTTTGGGTTAGAAGGTATGATTTGTTGATAATATTAGCTGATTCTAGAAAGTTGTTTGATAAATTGGCTGTTAGCTAATAGCTATTTGGTATAATTTCTATTCTCAAAAAGCTAATTGAAAAGGCTGCTTTGAGTAGCCTTTTGAATTTTAGCATTTTGGAGTTACAAAAAGCTTATTAACCAAACAACTAATAGTGGTCAAATAAGTGAAAATTGGCTGATAGGCTGATTATTTACCAAACAAGGCCTATGTCTAATTATATTCTCTAACCCTAAATTAAACTTACTAATAATAGCCAAGATAATTCAACAAGGTCAAGTTAGATTAGATTTTTCTTGAGTTGAATATAATAATTATTGCAAGATACAAAAAAAAAAGATATTAAAATTTTAAAATTTAAATTTTTGAATATAATTGTTGTGCATAATTAGATATAATTTTTATAAAATATAAATATATTAATTGTTTGAATATAATTGTTACAAGATCAGACATAAATGTTTAGAAGACAAAAATTATCAATAGATTTATGATTATGTATAAATTTTAAGTAATTCATAATCAATAAAATTTTATTTAAGAAAGTTTGAAATAGATAAGTTAAACTATGTTATGCAATTTATAATTGATATTCAATTATTAAATTTTAAATAGTTGGATACAATTAATTTTCAATTTGATTTTTTAAACCAATAAGCCTATGATTGATTATATGTGCAAGGTAAGTAATTCATAATCTTCTAAAATTTATTTAGGAATTATTGAATTAAATAAGTTAAAATATGTTATACAATTTAAAATTTATAATTTTAGTCAAATACTTCAAGGATTAGATATTTAATTTATAATAATAATATAAATAAATAAAGTATACCAAATTGCATATATTTTTCCATTAGTTTTTAATCATATCTATAAGGAGTAGGAGTTGGTGGGTCAACTGTTTCTAATATCATTATCCTCTCCATTCAACCGTTAAAACCAACCCCTTAATTTCGGAAATTCTTTGAATGTTTAGAGTAACTATAATGCCCAATGTTTATATTTAAATAAATATTTTAAAGTATATTAATATAAAATTATATAAAAAAAGTTTATACATAGTTAATTTAATGTTGAATTTATTTATTTAAATAGGTAATTCAAAGTATATGAATGCAAGGTAATATATGATATTCATTAGAATTGTTACTAAAATAAATGTTTGCAATTTTGTAAAATCGATAGTCTAAATACTTAGTCTAAAAACAACCGTCCAAATTAATAATACTTTTGGTTTGAATTTCTCTAAGTCATCTTAATTTTTTTTGGATAGCGTTGTCATTGTCTTCATCTTTACTATTTGTCCTCTTCTTTTTTGTTAGTAGTATGTCATTTGCATTTGGGTTACTAGTGGTAGCATAGATGACAACATCATACAATGAGATTATGGTGTAGAAAGCTGTGGATTTGCCTTGTTGTGTATATGACTGAGATGTTAGTTGTACTATGTATGAACTCTTGATCTTACAAGCGCGTGTTGATATTTTCAGTGGTAGTTTTTCCCTACATGTTTCATGTGGTAGTATTGAATAAAATATAAATATTTATTATATTTGTTAATTTGTATAAGGTTCATGAGTAGTACTTTTTGTTCTATTTTTATAACTTGTTTATTTGATAGTAACAACAATAACTCTACAGGTAATCTAAATACTGATGTCATAACGTGTTAAATTTCATCAACAATTTTCACATCTATTTTGCACCTATTCATTTCCAAGTTCATATTTTTGGAATTAGTATGAATGCGTGTAGTACTTCATTTTGTGTGTGTGTGTCTGTTTTATTTTATTTTATTTTATTTTATTTTATTTTATTTTTTTTGTTTTTATTGAACTGATACTAACCTTTGAGTTAAATTGTTTATCACTTTGTGCATAAATCTTTTTTAAACAATGGTTACATCCTATATATTAAGTGTTTTTGTTGTCAAGGTTAGTTGATGTTGATTTTGCCTTTAATATAAACAGGTTGAGTCTAGCTAGAAGATAAAATTAATTGTAAATTTATATTAGTTCTAATATATTTAATGAATGCATAATAAGTATTTTACATACAAGACCAATGAATGCAGCAACAATGGCTATTTTGAAATTTCTTCATTTTCTAGATTTTTTAAATTGATTGCAACATTGTTGTAGTCTTGACATCTTTTCAATGCGTTAAGTATGTATGTTCTATTGCCCTACATTGACATTTTTAATATTGAGTTTTAAATGTAGCTACCTAAGATAATGATCTAATTAAGGAAAAGTACGTAAATGAGATAATAGAGGGTAAAGTAGGAAAAGAAAAAAATCAAAATAATCTGAGCTGTTCATTACATAAAATAATTGGACGGACATTTTTTAGTTCACGTTATAGTTCTAGCTTTATTGGCTCTTATATATTAGTATAATAGATTAGAAAAGATCAGTCGCATGTGTATATGGCCAACATATCATCTTGCTAAGGTGTCATAGCGCTTTGAGACGGTTACAGGGTGTTTGGTTGGAGTGAGGAAATTATGAGGGAAAAGAATTATAATTTTATGGGAGAGCAAAAATGTGAGAATAAAGTGAGGGCAAAAATTTGTGTGAGATTGTCTCACGAATCTTTGTCCGTGAGATCAATCGAGTCAAGATGAAATGTAATACTTATACTAGCAAATGTAATACTAAATCATGAATAAAGTATGACAAAAATTTGTGTGAGATTGTCCACGGATCTTTATTTGTGAGACGGGTCGAGTCAAGATAAAATTAATACTTATACTAGCAAATACAATACTAAATCATGAATAAAGTATTACATTTCATCTTGATTCGACCCGTCTCACGGATAGATCAGAGACGATCTCACACAAGTGTGGCCCATAAAGTATTTGTTACTTATATGGGAAAATGAAATACTTATATGGAAAAATACAATTACTTATATAGGAAAATGCAATACTTTTAATACTTGCTATATAATGCCATAACAAGCGTAAGATTAAAAATGAATCTTTTTTAAGGAGTGGTCGAGTGAGTGGAGTATGATTCTCATACAAGAAGGTCACAAGTTCGATTTTTGACAACATCCTCTTGATCGAGCCCGTCGTACATGATTTTTTCTATCATGATTTATCTCTATTCTATGATTTGTGAACTACGGAGTATTACACAAGAACATAATTACCTAATGCATACTCTTAGATCCTGAGTTTCTTTGGTCATCCAAACAAATGATTTTTTCTATTAAAACAATAATGCTTAGCTATACTAAAAAATGTTTATATATTTGGACAAATTAATAATGTCTAAAAGATAAGTTCGTCATCATTGTTGATAGGCACAAAAGAAATTTCGTGTGTAATGACCTATAGACATTTCAATGTCATCTAAATTAAAAAATAAAATAAAATAGCAAATTCAATTGGGTAAGAAATATCATGAATATATACACTAATAAACATGAAATCCATTTTTGCCATCTATACGTCTCCTTTTGTTGACATTAAAAATAGAGTGTTGCAAAGAAAATCCAATGATGTGCACCCTCATCTAGATTGCTTGACCAAACTATCTTATAACAACCAAGTAATAATTTCATTTTTGGAAAAAAGGGACGAGTAAATGGAATATCATTCTTATATTAGAAGATTACAAATTTAATTTTTATCATTACCTCTCAATCAAATCTGCACAGAGACTTCTTAGTGTGATTTACCATTCTGTCTAAATGAATTAAATTAAAATATTCCTTAAACTAAATCTGAATAGTTTGACTCACTTACACCTCTTAATTTAGCTAAGTAAAGAACGAAAATAACCATGGAAAACATTATACTTTTACTTCTTAAAATGTAGTTAGATGATAAGTTTATAAATTATAATGACAGATTGAATTACATTTATCTTAAAGTCTATAAAGTGCCATTTTGCCTTGTTTAAAAATACCAATTTCTAGCCAAGGGCCTTGTGGTCCAGTGGCATCAAACCCTTCCCTGTATATGGGAGGTGGTGGGTTCGAGCCTCAGTGGAGGCATTGCTGTCTCTTTGTGCTTTAGTAGGTTGAGAAAGTAGTTTATGAACAGATACTACACTGTAATAGAGTCAGTAGCATTCAAAAAAAAAAAATACCAATTTCTACAAATGGTGCAGTTAAAGCTCAAATAACTGAAAATTTATTCGCTGCCCCCAGCATTTTCCTTTCTTTAATGCAATAATCAATTATTAATCCGAATGTTACTAGAAACTGATAATAATAATAATAATAATAATAATAATAATAATAATAATAATAATAATAATAATAATACCAATTGGATTATCACAGGATCAAATTCAATAGTGGGAATATTGATTCTTTGTGCTGAATAGATTTAGAAAGTATATGACAAATACTACCTTGTAAATAATCATGAATATATATTAAAATAATAACAACAACCCCAAAAGGGATGACCAAATTTGTAATGTACGAGCTTGATTCTTGTTAATACTAGTCGAACTAGTCGCACGAGGCAACTAGGGGTGCGCACTCGGTTAACCGAACCGAGTTAACCGAAATTTTAAAATCTTTAACCGTTAACCGAACTAAAGTTTGTGTTACCGAATTAATCGAACCGAAAATTTTTTCGGTTAATCGGTCGGTTAACCGATTAATCGAACTTTTTAAACCTAAAATATAATATTCTAAAAATAACACCTAAAATAATAAATCCAATTAAAATAAAATACAAATCATCCCTAACTTCAAATATTCAAACATCCATAACTTCAAATCTTCAATCCAATTAGTATTTAGTATTTGTATTTAATTATTTATCTCTCTCTCTCTCTCTCTCTCTCTCTCTCTATATATATATATATATATATATATATATATATATATATATATATATATATATATATATATATATATATATATCGGTTAACCGTTCGGTTAATTCGGTTAACCGACCTTTCGAACCGAATTAACCGTTAACTGGAATTTCAAAATTCCTTTAACCATTAACCGAACCGAATTTTTTGGTTCGGTTAATGATTAACCGAAAAATTTCGGTTCGGTCGGTTAACCGAAAAATTTCGGTAAATTGCACACCCCTAGAGGCAACCCCAATATAATTGGTCAGGACAATCTATGCTGGTTTAACTTCTAATAGTCAAACATCACCTAGAGCGTGGTTTAATTCTTTTTGGACTTTTATCAACTATGGTCATAAGACCGATCCTTGTGGTCAGATAGGCATCACCCAGATCATGGTTTAATTCTTTGTAGTCTTTTGTTGCTAGGGTCACAAGACAGCTTCTTGTAGTTTTTTTTTTTTGAGTGCTACTGACTCTTTTACAATGTAGTATCTGTGCATAGTTTTTTACAATGTAGTATCTGTGCATAGTTACTTTCTCAACCTACTGAAGCACAAAGAGTCATTGCTTGCCTCCACTGAGGCTTGAACTCACTCCCATTATCCATGTGAGAGTGTTTTCCGGGACAACTTCTTGTAGTTAGACAAACATTGCCACATCGTGGTTTAACTCTTTATGATTTTTTTTGTTCTTGTCGACTAGGATTACAAAACGGCACCTTGTGGTCAAATAGGCATAGAGCATGGTTTAACTTCTGGTTGTCTTTTACTTACTATGGTCGTAAAATGACTCCTTGTGATCAGACAGTATTGCAAACTTTTCTATAAATTGAAATAAATAATAAATAATAAATAATATGCCACTACATTTCAAGTCTGGGTCCAACTTCGCCATGTGTATCCAAATTTTCTTCTTTTATACCTTCCATGGTAATTCTTTGTTTAATTCTTAAAAAATCTCAGATGAACTGGCAAAACCATTAAAAAACACAGAACTTGAAACTCTCTTTCTCTCTCTCTCTCTCAATCTTCTCTTTCTTTTGAGATGCAAATTTTAAGGTGAGACAGAGAGTCATATTTAATACTACGTGGTCTGTCAGAAAACAAGATTTCATTTCATTACATACACCCTTTCCCATTTATCATCTCCCTCTCCACTTTCTTTCTTTGTCCAGACATTTCCCCCAATTCTTGATTTTCCGACGACGATGAGAGACTTCGCTTCTTGTTTCAACGAATACGCCGTCCATGTCTCCGATTCCTACGCCTGCGCCAGCCACGCCGGAAATTCTTGCATTTCGTCGGCGCTGACTCCCTCGGCGCAGAACACGGTGGTCTGCGTTTACAGAGCCGTTCTGTCCAGCCGGAGAATTGTTCCGATCAGGGTTTCCTGGACCCGAACCGCCGCGTCTCAGGGCCTCACTGTTAACTTCGGCGACGACGCGGCGGCGAGCGCCGCCGCCGTTTTCAAGCTGAACGGAAACGCGCGGCTTTTCCGGAAGAAAAAGGGGAGCAAAACGTTGGAGTTCGGGAATTCCAAGGTCGAAGTTTTCTGGGATTTGTCCGCCGCCCGGTACTGCGCCGGCCCGGAGCCGATCGACGGGTTTTACGTCTTGGCCGCCATAGATTCCGAGCTCAGTCTCCTCCTCGGAGACATGGCGGAGGAGGCCTCCTGCCGGAAAATCAAGCCCGGATTTCACCCGGCGAAATGCTCGCTCATTTCCCGGCAAGAACATTTCGCCGGCAACGCCCTGTATTCCACCAAGGCGCAATTCTCCGACACCGGCACGCCGCACGACGTCGTCGTTAGCTGCTACGGCGACAATGCGGCGGCGGCCGCGAATAATAGTAATAATAAGCACCCTGTTTTGTCAGTATCGATCGACAAAAAAATGGTGATTCGCGTGAAGCGGCTTCAATGGAATTTCCGAGGAAATCACACGATTTTCGTCGACGGTTTGCTGGTTGATCTGATGTGGGATGTTCATGACTGGTTCTACAATAACTCCGGGCCGGGAATTGCAGTTTTCATGTTCAGAACAAGAAGCGGAATGGACAGCAGATTGTGGCTGGAGGAGAAGTTGCAGAGCAAGAAAGATGAAGACAAAGTTGACTTCTCATTCTTGATCTATGCCACTAGAAGCACATAACAAATACAATTTTTTTTTCAATCTTTGAAATTTTTTGTTACCACTATGAGAGAAACCAGCAATCACTATCCCAGATTCTCGGGCCTGACATAGCTGACAGACTCAAGTTAAGAAGACCGCTCCTGCTGAGACTCGGCTGAGACTCGTAAATGTGTAGCTATCAGATCAACAGTCTGACCAAATTGGCTGGATTACTCTAGACTTTGAATTTTTTGTTGCCTAACTTTAATTTTTGGGCTCATCTTCTCTTTTTACATGTTGATTTTAGGGTTTTAGCAGTGTTCTTCATGAAAGAAAGGGGGAATTTTTACAATTATTATCTGGGATTCTTGATCTTGGTCAATTGAAAGTCTGCAAATGTAAATTGTACTTTTGATGTATCTAATTATGGTTATGTCCTAATTGAACTTCTTTCTCTTCTTGTTCTTAAGTCTCAATGGAGTCTCAATTTTGTTGGAATGGTAGGAAAGTGAGGGGAAAGGTTAAAGGGAAAAGAAAAAGACAAGTGAATGAAATGATGCAAAAGATTTCAAAGGAGATGGCAGATATTGTGCTTTTGGGGGTTTGGATAGATTTCAACAAAGATTGCTGTAAGCATTAGGAGGACAAACCAAAAGTTTGAGAATCTCCTGTCGTTGCATTTTCAGTCCTAATCTCATCTCAAACTATGTATGCTTGTTCTGTCAATTCTACACCTTGCAACTATTACTAAAAAAAAAATCACTTTTTAATTATTACACCGATGAGTTTCGTTAATTACAATAATCTACCTCAATTTCGTAAGCAAAAGTTTGTATTTTCGGTCCTAATATCTTCCCAAAGTATATATACGTGTCCTGCCACATAGACGAACTCTGCATTTTGAGACACTCAACCAAAATTAGGTCACTCCTTATTTATTAGGTGACGAGTTTTCGTTAATTACTATAACCTACCTCAGTTTCATAAATAAAAGTTTGCATTTTTAGTCCTGATCTAATCACAAAGTCTATACACTTGTCCTACCATATAGACAAACTCTGCACTTTGGGGCAAGTTGGCAACCAACAATTTCATAATAAACTACTCATTAATTATCAGGTGACAAGTTTTATCAAGTGACGGATTTTTATTAATCACTATAAGGCACCTCAATTTCATAATAAAAACTTGTATTTTTAGTCCTAATCTCACCTCAAAATCTATTAGTTGCTTGTCCCTTTATATAAATGAACTTTGCACATTATAGTTGCTTGATGGATTATTAAGGTACTCCTTAATGATCATGTGACAATTTTCATTAATTACCATAACCTACCTCAATTTCATAACCAAAAGTTTGCATTTTCTATCCTAACCTTACTCCAAAGTCTATATGCTTGTCCCTTTATATAAATGAGCTTTACACTTATAGCCGCTCGATGGGTTTTCGTTAATTACTATAACCTACCTCAATTTCATAACCAAAACTTTGTAATATCCGTCCTAATCTTATCCTAAAGTCTATGAGTTTGTCCCTTAATATGAACTCTATAAATTTTTATTAATTACTATAACCTGCTACAATTTCATAACCAAAAATTTGTAATTTCAGTCCTAATTTAAACGAAGTCTGTAAGTTTTCATTAATTACTATAACCTACCTCAATTTCATAACCAAAAATTTTTAATTTCAGTCCTAAACTCATACTAAAATCTATACGCTTATCCCTCTATCACTTTATAGCTGCTTGATTGGTTTTCGTTAATTACGATAAGCTATCTCAATTCCATTGGCATGGGGGAAACTAGAAAGGTTGCCAGAGGGATGAAAGCAGAGTTGATGAGAACATGGGGAGAGAATAGAGATCAACATCGAAGGACCACATTTGTTTCAATTATGGTTTTATTGTTTTTACTACGAAAGAAGCAGGGGTAGTTCAAGGACAATGAATTGAAGAGCGGTTTATTAAAGAATTGCCGTTTCCAGTTGCGACTCTTTGTTTGTTTGTCGATTGTCATCATTAAATTTTGTGCGTCGGTTTCTTGTATTATGCACTCCACTGGTGGTAGGGGATCACTTTAGAGGAGCCCCGCGGGGACTGCACTTGTTTTCTCACCTCTTTTTCAAAACTGTCTACGGAAGGTGAAATCTCTAACCTCAAATGTCTTCATATTTTGACTTGACAATCATATTTTGACTTGACAAGATGGTAGAGAAGTAAATTATACTAACCTTACCTCGTTAGGTGAAAGGACCAGTCCTGATGCCTATGGAGAGAGGTGAAACTCAAGGCAAATACTATAGACGAGGGTCTACTGAACCCTTATTTAAAATGACATTCAGATGATTATGTGCCTATAGTTAATAAATTATGTCTGTAAATAAATTAAACACATAATATGGAATTACCATAATAGAGTTAATTCTATTTTTTATTCTAGATTTATAGGTGACAATCTGCTTTTAAGTTTTTTTTATCGGAACATTTATTTTTGGTCCTAGTATTATTGTGACATTACCATTTTTTGTCCTTTATCAACAAAATTGTTTAAATAATATTGTTAAATATAGAGACATTTTTGTCATCAATTATGGATTTTATAAAAAAAAAATTTTAAAAATATTGTGGCTCAACTTACTTTGTATAAAAAAAATTGAAATATTTTTGTATTTAAGACATTTAAACGATTGTGTTGATGGAGGACTAAAAATGGTAAATCCACAATAATACCAGATCAAATGAGGATGTTCTAATAAAAAATGAATAAAATAGATTGTCACCTATAAATCTAAGACAAAAATGGAATCAACTCAACAATATTATACGCTTGTTAACATATTATATGACTATAGTTAACATATTATGTGCTTCAATTTATTTACAATATGTAACTTATTAACTGTAATATGTTAACCGTAAACACATAATTTTTGGGTCAGGCTCCACAATTCAATGTAGATCATGGTCCATGTATAATACGGAGTAATTGGAAACTCTCACACTGTAGCTGCCAAGATTTGGTCTCGTCCTTATCAACAATCAGTCAAGGAAGAACCTACTGAGTTACCCGGGTGTGCATACTTTGTTTTTGTGTAAAAAAAAAAAATTGACTATGTTGCACGTTAGCACCACTTATAGTCGCCGTTGCTTTTTCCCTACGCCAACGGCAGTCGTCTGTGCCGCTGGTCCCGACCGTTTCGCGCGCACTAACGCCAGTGGAATGGTGGTGGGCATGCCGGCATGCATGCGCAGTACATTTGTTGCACATTTTTTTATTTTATTATTATTATTATAAATTTTATGTTTTACTTTGAAGATGATGTAATTCTGTACTCTGTACAGTCTGCGCATTGGTGACGCTCCACCCCTCAACTTCTTTTGAAAATGATTGAGTCGTGTGGTGTAAAAGGGTCCGATTTAAGGAGCTCTTGTTTGTTCAAAAGATAAAACTTTTTTTTTCCCTTTTGGTTGTTCTGAAAAGTCCTTGTTAGTTTGGGGAATGGATTATGAGATTCACACTACTTAATTTGAGAAGCGTTATTAGATAAAATCTTGAAATAGATAATACATATATACTACACAATTATGAATTAGGAGTGTTTTATTATCCCTACTTTATTTGGATTGACCTATTCCAATAGGTTTGGAGTAATAGGTTATTGTTATTTGCTCGGTTATTCTAGGTTTATTTGGAGATAAGATTAGGTATTACTGAGATGTTATATCATTATGACCAACTTTCTGTTTAATTTACTCTTTGAAATGATTATTTGTTAATTTATCATTGATTGAGATACATGATTACGTGGTATCTCCACGATATACAAGCCTATCACGATCTATGAGTCACTCAGGCTTTATAGCATAAAAGTCATTCTGCCTATGACAAGTTGAGGCAACCTCAGTCATTTGGTAACACTAATCTCATCTAGACACAATCGCTTGATCAGGCTCATTAGAAAACAATGTTGACATTGTGCTCTATGACAACTTCATAGACTTTTCCTCGAAAGCAAAAGTACTTAATAGTTGTCTAAGAGCAAGCCCATCAGATAAGGTTTTTGTCAAAAAATTTTGCCAACAAGGACAAAGCGAGGGAGAGAGAAATGGGGAAAAAAAGGGGGAAAAAAAAAAAACAAAGTTGTCAAAAAAAATGTTTTTACGTCTGGGTGCGTGTAGTGCACTAGGCAGAAAGATTTTTACATGCTCGACATGGACAGCTCAATTGGTTGTAGAGGTGAAATTTGTCATAAGAGACCAATGATCGAGTTTCACCAGCATCAATGTGGGAGCAACCTATCAAAATGAGGGGGTTCTTTGTGCGCAGTGAACAAAAATCTAGTCTCAATTGAGTCACTATGATTTACGCTTTTTACATTTTCTCTTTTTCTTTAGCCATTGCAAATTCAATTTTTCTCTCACCTTCCTTCTCTCCCCTCCAAGTCAGCATCGCTTCCATCAAAGCAAAAAAAAAAAAAAAAAACATCCTCCAAAAACTACCGCTTCTAAGAGCAAGCTCATTATGCATAGATTTTGAAGGGTTTTTGTCAGATTATAAGGAAAGAGGAAAGAGAGAAAAAAAAAAACTGTCAGACGGGAAAAAACAAATTTACACGCTTGCACTGAGAGGTTTGGGAGAGTAGCTTTTTATTTTCTCTCTTCGCGCGAATCCCACAAGAAACCACTCCTCCTGCAAGAATTTTTTATTTTCTCTCTTCCACAACACATTTGACCACACAAAAAACGCTTAAAATCTACAATTGAGGATGGTCTAAAAATATTAGCTCATTAATAGTTCTTAATTCTTTCTCCGTGTATAAATATTTTATCTTTGTACTAAAAACATGTTCCAATTGATTAATACATTTACATATAGGTTTTCATATCAATCCCGAGTGACTAAGAAGTCTTACAACTATCATTCAGTTACAACCTAACCCTGAAATTCAAATCATAATCCAACCTCAAACCACTTGGAAATTTATGCTAGAATATAATCTCCAAACTTGGGCAAAAAACTTGTGTGAGTGGTCTCAATTCATGAGACAGGTAGACATCCTAAACTTAATAACATTAACTTTAGCAGAAAGTATGCAACACATCACACTTTCTGCCCATCAAATCAAGAATTTGGAAATAGAAGTCCAACTAATGGAATCAAAGAATCTTAATGGACAATAGAGGGATCTTTGTGGTTGGTCTTTTAATTTATCCCAAATTAGCTGGTTTGAGACCACCTCAACCACACAAACCCAGAAATAAATTATTCTTATTCTTTCAAATTTTATTTCATTAATTTCAAACATGCTGGTAATGTTACGCAACTTTCTGCGAAAATGGGAACATAATAAATAGAATTTACATAGTAGATGCAGGTGAATAATGATGGATCACGAGTTCCAGTCTGACTTCTGCTGTCCTCTTTGTGCAATAATAATGCTTTTGGTGCAAATTTGCAGTACTCAGCTAGATCCAAGCAACTCAAGAAACACAGTATCCAGCCAAAGTGATGTCTCATTCAACACTTCCATCATTTTTAATTTGTTTTGGACCTTATAAATGTTACCCATATTTCTTTAAGGAAAAATTACGACCTGATCCCTCAATTGTTACCTATTACGTAACTTAGTCTCTCAATTTTGATTTTTAGAAATTAAATCTTTCAATTGTTTTCGACGTTGTCATCAATTTAGTCCCTCAAGTAATATTCTTGGAGAATTGAGGAGTGTGAGTTTCCAAAAAAAAACCGATACAAAATATTAACTATTAATTGAGGGATTAGATTGATGAGTTTGGGAACAAATTGCAGAACTAGATTTCTAAAAATTGAAAATGAGATTTTAATTTCCTTTTGTCCAAAAAAAAGTATGTACCCACGAAAGTACTAGAACAAAAAAAAAAAAAAAAACAATAGTCCGTATATGTACTCTCAAAGAGTAAAATATCTGCCCTTACTGATAAAAGAGGAAGAGGGTAATAAAAAATTGTGACATATTATCATTTTAAATGAATCAAAACATACCAAGTAAATATGAAGTAAAAAATGAAATAAAAATTAAAAACAAGTGTAGGTAAGATTATACTCTAGACCAATTTACATTGATGGGATTGGAAATTGTACTTAAACCTGAAATTGGTTAAACAAATTAATCAGAGCAGTTGTCCCTGGTCACTTCAGATAGGTTGCGCTCATCCTACTATTTACAGAGCAGTAATACTTTGTTCTATTATTATCCCCACATTTGCACTTAATTTGTTCAAATTTTTAAATTATAACTATGAATTTTTCCCCTCATTAAAAACAGAAAATTCGAATAACCACAGATACGCCAAAAAAAAAAGTAGTGTTATATATATATATATATATATATATATATATATATATATATATATATATATATATATATATATATACTCTGTACAGTCTGCGCATTGGTGACGCTCCACCCCTCAACTTCTTTTGAAAATGATTGAGTCGTGTGGTGTAAAAGGGTCCGATTTAAGGAGCTCTTGTTTGTTCAAAAGATAAAACTTTTTTTTCCCTTTTGGTTCTGAAAAGTCCTTGTTAGTTTGGGGAATGGATTATGAGATTCACACTACTTAATTTGAGAAGCGTTATTAGATAAAATCTTGAAGTAGATAATACATATATACTACACAATTATGAATTAGGAGTGTTTTATTATCCCTACTTTATTTGGATTGACCTATTCCAATAGGTTTGGAGTAATAGGTTATTGTCATTTGCTCGGTTATTCTAGGTTTATTTGGAGATAAGATTAGGTATTACTGAGATGTTATATCATTATGACCAACTTTCTATTTACGTACTCTTTGAAATGATCATTTATCAATTTATCATTGACTGAGATACATAATTACGTGGTATCTCCACGATATGCAAGTCTATCACGGCCTATGAGTTACTCAAGCTTTATAGCATAAAAGTCATTCTGCCTATGACAAGTTGAGACAACCTCAGTCATTTGGTAACATTAATCTTATCTAGACACAATCACTCGATCAAGCTCATTAGAAAACAATGTTTACATTGTGCTCTATAACAAGTTAACAACTTCATAGACTTTTCCTCGAAAGCAAAAGTACTTAATAGTTGTCTAAGAGCAAGCCCATCAGATAAGGTTTTTGTAAACAAATTTTGCCAATAAGGACAAAGCGGGGGAGAGAGAAATGGGGAAAAAAATGAAAAAAAAAAAAAAAAAGAAGAAGCAAGGTTGTCAGAAAAAAAATGTTTTTACGTCTGGGTGCGTGTAGTGCACTAGGCAGAAAGATTTTTACATGCTCGACATGGACAGCTCAATTGATTGTAGAGGTAAAATTTGTCATAAGAGACCAATGATCGAGTCTCACCAGCATCAATGTGGGAGCAGTCTCTCAAAATGAGGGGTTCGTTGTGCGCAGTGAACAAAAATCTAGTCTCTATTGGTCAATTGAGTCAATGAGAGGGTTCGTTGTGCGCAGTGAACAAAAATCTAGTCTCTATTGGTCAATTGAGTCACTATGATTTACTCCCTCACAAACTGTCGGGTCTGGGGTGACTGGTGAGTGATTCCAACTTTTTTGTCACGCTTTTTACATTTTCTCTTTTTCTTAGACCATGCAAAAAACCTAAATTATTGCAAATTTAATTTTTCTCTCACCTTCCTTCTCTCCCCTCCAAGTCAGCATTGCTTCCATCAAAAAAAAAACAAAAACAAAAACAAAAAAACAAAAAACAAAAAACAAAAAACCTACCGCTCTAAGAGCAAGCTCATTATGCATAGATTTTGAGCAGTTTTTGTCAGATTATAAGGAAAGAGGAAAGAGGGAAAAAAAAAAAAAACTGTCAGAAGGGAAAAAAAAAATTTACACGCTTGCACTGAGAGGTTTGGGAGAGTGGCTTTTTCTTTTATCTCTTTACGCGACCCCCACAAGAAACCACTCCTCTTGCAAGAATCTTTTATTTTCGCTCTCCATACACTCTCTCTTCCACAGCACATTTGACCCCACAAAAAATCGCTTAAAATCTACAATTGAGAATGGTCTAAAAACATTAGCTCATTAGTAGTTCTTAATTCTTTCTCTGTGTATAAATATTTTATCTTTGTACTAAAAACATGTTCCAATTGATTAATACATATACATATAGGTTTTCATATCAATCCTGAGTGACTAAGAAGTCTTACCACTATCATTCAGTTGCAACCTAACCCCGAAATTCAAATCATAATCCAACCTTAAGTCACTTGGGAATTTATACTAGAATCTTCAAACTTAGGCAAAAACTTGTGTGAGACTATCTCACGGGTCTCAATCCATGAGACGGTTAGACATCCTAAACTTAATAACATTTTTTTTTGAGTTTTTCCCAAGGTATCCCTCCAGTCGACAACCAGAAGATAGACTAACCTCTGTCCCAACGGTCAGCATACTAAGTGGTAGGGGACTGACCAAATGGTTGGCAAACTTAATAACATTAACATTAGCAGAAAGTATGCAACACATCACACTTTCTGCCCATCAAATCAAGAATTTGAAAATAGAAGTCCAACTAATATAATGGAATCAAAGAATCTTAATGGACAATAGAGGGATCTTTGTGGTTGGTCTTTTAATTTATCCCAAATTAGCTGGTTTGAGACCACCTCAACCACACAAACCTGGTTTGAGACCACCTCAACCACACAAACCCAGAAATAAATTATTCTTATTCTTTCAAATTTTATTTCATTAATTTCAAACATGCTGGTAATGTTACGCAACTTTCTGCAAAAATGGGAACATAATAAATAGAATTTACATAGTAGATGCAGGTGAATAATGATGGATCACGAGTTCCAGTCTGACTTCTGCTGTCCTCTTTGTGCAATAATAATGCTTTTGGTGCAAATTTGCAGTACTCAGCTAGCTCCAAGCAACTCAAGAAACACAGCATCCAGCCAAAGTGATGTCTCATTCAACATTTCCATCATTTTTGTTTTGGACCTTATAAATGTTACCCATATTTCTTTAAGGAAAAATTACGACCTGATCCCTCAATTGTTACCTATTACGTAACTTAGTCTCTCAATTTTGATTTTTAGAAATTAAATCTTTCAATTGTTTTCGCCGTTGTCATCAATTTAGTCCCTCAAGTAATATTCTTGGAGAATTGAGGAGTGTGAGTTTCCAAAAAGACTGAAACAAAATATTAACCGTTTATTAACTGAGGGATTAGATTGATAAGTTTGGGAACAAATTGCAGAACAATGTGTAAGGAAAACTACTGCAAAGGGTTAAGGAGATGATCAAAGCATGAAAAGACCAAAATACCCCTATTTTGGACGGTTATTTGACAAAAATTTTAACGGTGGACTAAAAGTGGCAACGACTAAATAAGATTGGCCGCAATGTCGCAAAAATTAATGAAGTGGACTAAAATTGGCAATGCTCTAATAACAGTAGGACCAAAAATGGAAATGACTCATTTCCGGCCATAGTTGATATGTTCTCGTGTTGTATTGCCTTTTGAATAGTAGACCTGCAGAGTAATGTTAACCCGTTTTAGCTCATATTTGACTTAGAACCTTAGATGGTGTATTGATATTTTTTGAGCAACATGACTACCATAAATTGAAAGTTCTATATAATGTATCACATATATGTTATATCCCATCAATATAGGTTTTATATTAGGCGCAAAGGCTTATTGACTAACAATTTTCAATTATTCAGTCTAACCAAACTACTTAATAAGCTTAATTAACTTACACCACTTAATTTAAGGCTAGTATGTGTATGTATATATATATATATATATATATATATATATATATATATATATATATATATATATATATATATATATATATATATATATATATATATATATATATATATATATATATGTATAGTTTAATGATACTGAATAAATTAAATACGAGGAATCACGGAAGCATAATCAATGATGATCTCCGACCATAGTTGATATGTTCTCGTGTTGTATTGCCTTTTGAATAGTAGACCTGCAGAGTAATGTTAACCCGTTTTAGCTCATACTTGACTTAAAACCTTAGATGGTGTATTAATATTTTCTAAGCAACATGACTACCATGAATTGAAAGTTCTATATAATGTATCACCTATATCTCATCAATATAGGTTTTATATTAGGCGCAAAGGCTAATTGACTAACAATTTTCAATTATTCAGTATAACCAAACTACTTAATAAGCTTAATCAACTTGCACCACCTAATTTAAGGTTAGTATATATTATAAGGAAAAATCTTACAATGGGTCTGTGTGGAGGGATTTGCCTGTTTTCAAAAAGTTAATGCTCTTTGAATCATTCTACTCTGTAGTTTCAATATTTCCTGACAGAGTAATGCGCACTCCATTCTAATCCTTGGTTCTTTGACTAAGATTCTTTCTTCTAATAGTGGTCGACTTATGTTTTTCCCTTTTTTTTTTTCTTCCTCTTCTAGTACATTAATATGGACTGGCATAGTGAAAATATATACTCAAAAGTATAAAGAATATTTTATAAATTCATTAAATAACCCTAAATACATTATTTCATATGAAAGATGTTAGTTTAAAGCGATACTAAAGAAAGGCCATCTAAGATTAAAGGATAGATTGACTTTGATGGGCTTCAAGCAACACGTGGACCGTAGAATTTGAACCCATGACCTTTGCATGGCTCTGATACCAAATTGAATTATATGCTCCATCCAACTAAAAGCCTAAGCTGATAGTTGGACTGCACATTTATATTTATATATTATATGCTCAACACATATAACTATATATCATACTATCAAATGGTTCAAATCTTAAATAGTCTGGTCAAACACTTATAAACCAAAAACTTTATACAATAAAAGTCACAAGTGCTTATATGACTTTTCATCTTCAGTAGACCCAACCCGAATTAACACATTTTCATTTTAGACATGCTTTCGAGTATTTCATGTATTTTGGTTCAAATTTCACAAAAGCATTTTCAAAAAAGTTAATAATGCTCTTTTGAATCATTCTGCTCTGTAGTTTCAATGTTTTGTGACAGAATAATGCGCACTCCATTTTACCCCTTATGTGTTTGACTTTGATTCTAACAATGACCTATATATCTTCTTCTTCTTCTTCTTTTTTCCTAATATTGACTACATAGCAAAAATATATACTCTTAAAAATAGAAATAATATCTTTTGAATTCATAAAATAAATCAACACTAGATACATTATTTCATATTAAAATTAATGAAAAAATAAATAGTGACGGATGCTAGATAGATTGTAGGGGGAAATATTTAATGGGCTAGGGCATTTAGTGTAGGTTGAAACTTCAAACTTATACTATTACGTAACAATCATCTTTATAACTAAGATCATCTCCAATCAACACGAAAAAATATTAAAATCGTGTGATTTTTGGCACAAAATCTCTCCAAGGAACACAATATTGCGCAAAATTTTGTCGTTTCATGAATAGTGCATCGCCATATATAGCGTTGCACGATTCATGAAACGCCATTTTTGGTGCAACAATTTGTTTCCCATTTTCCCTCTTTTTTTTTTTATAATTTCTTTTGTATCTTTTTTTTTTTTTATATTTACATATTTTGTTAAATATTTAAACATAAATGGTATATTATTAAAAATAAATTATATCATTTGAAAGATCTCATCAAGACATTTAAAATAAGGCTAATATTGAATATAATTTAATTAAAAATAAATTACATAAAACATAATTAAAGTTGCAATTTATTAAGTTACATTAAATTACAACTATATGTTACATTAAAATAATAAAAGTGTAAATATAAAATTTTAATTTATGAGAATATAAATTATTTTAGTGTAGGAATAAAATTTGGTGTAAATGGGTTGGTGATGAAAAAGATTGGTATAAGAATATGCTGTAAACATTCATTTTAATGTAAAATTTGGTGCAGAATTTGATGTTTTGGTGTAAGAATATGCTGCAAAGCTTGGCTCGAGCTCGGTCAAATTCGAGCTCGAACTCTAATGTCTTAGGCTAGTGGCTCGACGAGCCGCTCGCGAGGGATATATATATATATATATATATATATATATATATATATATATATATATATATATATATATATAATATTATAGTTTAGTTTTTAATTGAAATATGAATTTAAAATCAAACAGGTTAAGTTCGAGCTCAAAATCGGACTCGAACTTGAGTTCGAGCATGAACCCGAGCTCGAGCAATCGAGTCGAACTCGAGCAACTCGAAAATTGCTGAGCTCGAACTCGAGCTGAGCCTTCCTTAACGAGCTCGAGCTCGAGCCACCCTAGGCTCGAGCTCGGCTCGACTCGTTTACACCCCAACATAAATTTACTCAAGCAATCAAAAGGGGGTGCGTGCATCTTAAATGAAACTAGAGTTGACAGAGGAGCATATCGCCTTATCACTTGTGAGTGTCCGCACTCTCACATTTGATAAGATCACAATTTGGTAAATGAACAATTGGAGATTTAAGTACAATAAAAGTTTCACTTTGATATCAAATTAAAAAATTAACAATTATATAGCTAGATTGAGGACTTATAGGCTGAACCTATTGTAAGAGCCATAGGTTCGGTCCATGAGTTTTTTTTCTTACTCAATTGAGCCAATCCCAAGTTGGCTCCTTAGTCCTTACCATTTTCGACATGCTTTGGAGTATTTGATGTATTTTAATTTGGTTCACATCTCATAAAATGCAAATTATACTCGACATGACCTTATGAGGCATCGTCGTGTATATTCAGCTATTTGCTTTTGGAAATAAACCAGATTCTAAAATGTCTGCAACTTCACATCATACCCAAAAAAAAAAGCCTAAAATAGGGCAACTGCAACCAAATTAGTCGGACAGTTAACTAGGTGATCACACGATTTTAAATTCGACTCTATGTGAGAATTGTCTATTGATGTTCTTGATTTGAACTAGTTAATTATGAGCAAATTACGTTGGTTTACTTCCTTGTGCAATTGTGTCTCTTTGTCAGCTAAAATCACGAGGCAGACATTCCTACATCAAAGGAAAAAAAGCCTAAAATAGGACAATCCAACCAAGTTAGTCAGACAATTAACTAGGTGATTACAAGGTTTTAAATTCAACTTTTCGTGAGAACTGTCTATTAATCTTTTTGGTTTAAACTAGTCAATTACGAACAAAATAAGTTGGCTTACTTTCTTATGACTCTTTGTAAGCTAAAATCACGAGGCCGACATTCGTACATTAAAGGAAAAAAAGCCTAAAATGCAAGCTGGTTTTACAAAGGACCACAAAATATCCTTGCTTGGTGTTTTCTCATTGTCAATATCTGAATGCAAATTCTCATTCTTTTGTCCACTCAACATTGTAATTATCCACAAAAGGACAATGTTAATACAATTACCTTAATCTCTAATCCTAGTAAAGATTCATGAATGCAACAACCAAACCCAAACTGAAGATGATGATGATGATGTTCCCACTGGGAGTTGGGGTTGAACCTCCATTGATTACTTTGTCCTCTGCAGAAAAACAGACACAAGAAGTGTTAGTGTTTATAGACCTTGAAAACTTGTTACCAAGTCGATCAATTGTCTGACCAACTAGACTAGGGTTTGAGGCCTTAATTAGACCGAGTGATATATAGAGGTCGGGTTAAATAATCCCAATAAGAAGGATCAAGTTTATTGTTAAGTCTAGTGATTAAACATGTCAGTAAAACCTACACGGACTCTATTACATTGCAGTATCTGTTCATCTATACTTTCTCAACCTGTCTCATGACCTCCGATATGGGAGAATCACTACATACCATTTGAGCACAATGTGCTTCGCTCAAGATCACATCTAAAACACCAGAAACTAAACAAAACTTACTGCATTCACTTATATGGCAAATGCATTTCAGACCAACTCCACAATTCCCATAAGGCTTCTTGCACTCATCACACGGATTGGGCACATGAACATCAAAGGAAATCCTTGTTCCTAACCCAACATCCTCATTCTCTGCTAATAATCTTGTTCTGTACACTCTTCTGTAGTGTGTGCAGCCCAGTTGTTTAGGGTGAAAATCCTTCCCCATCTCCCCCACATCCTCAACAACCAAGCATGAAGGATAAGGACTCTCTGTTCCCATCACATCTCCTCCACAGAACACTGAGTCATGAGAATCTTTGAAGGGTTTAAGGTTTCTGCAACTATGTAACAGTGGGGATTCAATGGATAATGCTGTCTGGTTTGAACAATTGAAAAGAAGCAGGGAGTTGGGTTCAAGGGGAGAAGGGAATCCGGCGGATAAGTGGTGGGGAGATATAAAATGGGAAGAAGTGGAGCAAGAAGAGTGGGAAAGAGTTAAGAGCTTGGAATTGTAATCAATGGCAGAAACATGGAAAAGCCCTATTGTTGTTCTCATGTAAAGAGTGCTGGATTTGCAGAGGAGTAGGTTGTTGAAGAAAGATGAGTGTGTTGAGTTGAGAGGGTGAGGGTCAAGAAAGGGTGCTTGGATTCTTGTTTTTCCACAGTAACTCACCACTGGATCTTCTTGGGAGATGGAATTAGCAGAAAACAGTGACAGACAGACCAGGAGAAAATGAACTTTCTTCATAGTCTGCATTTTCCCCCCTTGTTGAATGGATGTTTTTCCTTCTTTGATTCCATCTTTAAACCCCATAATCCTTGCCTAATAGTCGTTGGAGGAGATAAATCACAAGTTTTTTAATTAATCTTTATCGTTAACTCTGCCTATAAGGGATCCATCTTTACATTTTTGCCAATTTAGGGAGCCCAATCTCCATTCTAGTGAGCCAAGGATCCAAATTCTAGTTTGGAGAGTCCTAACTCTAAATCCAAAATTCTAGCCTAATAATAGTTGGAGGGGGTAAATCACCCGTCTTTCAATTAGTCTCTGTCGTTAATTCTGCCCACAAGGGATTCATCTCTACACTTCTATTAACTTTGGGAAGTCAAGAGTCTATTAAATTTTAGTTTGGAGAAGAATCCTAATCCTAAGATGTTGGTGGAAGTTGAACCCTCACCCTATCGTTCAAATGTTAATGTTAAGTCAAGTGGCCAACCCCTTAAATGAATGTTTTTGACTATGGAGAACATTTGGGGGATCTTGATGATTTTGATGAGATGGGGATTAAAAAATTTTAATTTTTTTTTTAGTAAAAGGTAAGATTAGAGAATCTTTTTACACTTTTCTTTTCTGCTGCTCTACTGTACAACCCTGTGCTTTTTTTTTAAAAAATAAAAAAAAATCTCCCTTCTTTTTCACATCTTTTTCAACTTTTTCTTCATCTTTTTACTGGATTAGAAAATCCCAGTTGGCAGACAAAGTTAGATGAATAGACCAGTTTGATTAAGCAACCTAGATAGCTATCTCCATATTGGGAAAACCAGATTAGGACAGGCAACAAAAGTCTAAATACTTTGTTATCTCAACCTCATATCAATCAATGACTGCAATGAATCCAATCATTCACTGACATATATTATGATGTTTGAGTGAAGAAATACATATATCCACACACTTCTTACCACAATAGAGTACATGCATGCCATCCATAATAATTTCTAAATTGCAAAAAGGGAAAGGAAATAATGAAACACATCATCATATCATAGAACTCATTCATAGAGAGACTGATATAAACAGAAATGTTATATCATCATCATCATCCCAGTGATCATATTATTGCTTAATTAAGCTGCAGGAGGCTTGACAGCAACAGCTGGGAAATCAAGAAGCACAGCCTTCTCTATTGCAGATGAGAAAGAAGCCGAAAACTCGACGTGGTTCGGATGGCTAACGAAGGCAGTGTGGTCTTCTTTGCTGTTGAATGTCATCAAGAAAGCATGAGTGAAGCCTTGCCTAAGCATTTCATGGCTCTCTTTGTCTTCCCCCCTGCAAAACAAACCAATAATTTTCAAGCTTCTGGTGTTCTGGCTAATTGATCGTCAGATCAAACGCTTACCACTAGCCAAAAGTTATAACTAATAGCGAAGGCACAAATTTATAGCACTTACCACTACGCTAAAAGCTATATCTAATAGAGAGAATGCAACTTTATAGCATTTACCACTAGCCAAAAGCTATATATATATAATAGAGAAAACGCAACTTTATAGCATTTACCACTAACCAAAAGCTATATCTAGCAACAAAATCGCAACTTTATAGCGCTTACCACTAGCCAAAAGTTATATCTAGTAAATAGTAGTAATGAAGGTGCAACTTTATTTCCTTCTACTTGCAAGTAGAAAGTCAGCACCACGTTTTAATGACAGGATCATGGACGTTATTCTTGTTGACTCGGCTCTCTGAGCCGCCGCCCAACACTAAAAACTAGCGTTATTCTTGAAGAAAAGCTATAGCTAATAGCGAAAATGCAACTTTATAGCGCTTACCACTGGCCAAAAGTAATAAAGATGTAACTTTATTTCCTTCTACTTGCAAATAGAAAGTCAGTGCCACACTTTAATGACAGGATACTGGACTCGGCTCTCTGAGCCACCGCCCAGCACTGAAAAGTAGCATTATTATTCTTGAAGAAATGAAGATTACCAGACAAAGGACTTGACAATGTCCATCTCTGAAACAAGCTTCTCCATCCCTTTCAGAATGTCTTCCACCACAACCCCATCCTTGAACTTCACAAGAACCAAATGCTTGAACTCACTAGCCATGCCCACCCTGCAACTAACAACAATGGAATAATCAATCTGCAGAGAAAATGGTTCACCACAGCTACCCTTTATATTATTGCAGCTAGGTTCTTGGTTGTGTCAACTCCAGTGTCACACCACCCTTATATTTGTAGGATAATCAGTGTCACCAAAGGCAATGTGTGAGGTGAATTTGTGTTAGGAAAGGTACAGATGCATGGGGACAATGGGACATAGTTCCACTAACCACGAATTTTTCAGGGCTCCACCATAATACTTCCCCTGTCAGGACACCATTGTCTTAAACTTTTGCCTTTTCCCAAACCAAAAATAAAAATTAAAAGCATACAAACAGTAAAAGTCATTTTAAACCATTGTTCTTGGACTTTGGGCTTATGAAATCAGTAGGTTTTTTTAATTAAATCTGACCTATACACAGTAATATTTATTTAAAACACTGTACACACTGTTACCGTTATTATGATGAATTTTTGAACAAAATTGAGGGGGAAACCCTAATGATGGAACCCTACAAACTATCCAAAAAACTTCAAGCTTGAGGCCCATCCAATTGATCCCCCCATAAGAACATTTTAAAGGGAGAAAAGGGATGGTTCAAAACCCTGAGACACCCCGCCACTCTCATACAAAAGTTGTCTTGACAACAAATCAGTCGTTCTGTTCTATTCTCGCATTAGCCTTTAGTTGATTATTAATTTTTTGAGTGACACGGAAAACCTGTTGTCACTATATAAAGTGTACTGAACAAATTGCATTGTAACCCTAGCCGTCAATCACGAAAAGATAAACGAGTCATAACTCAGATCTCAAATAAAAAATGTCAATCAACCCTAACTATTAATTCTAACCCATAATAACCATAAGGAAATATTAGTTTAGAAATAGATCAGCAAGTGGGGTCTGAATCTAATTTATAGATATGTTAGAGATAGGTGATGTTCAGTTTAGGGCAACATGAATGTCATGGGAATAACTTTTTTTCCCCCTATTTCTATAGGTGTGGAATTAAGTGGAAAGACACTAACTTTTTCTTGCAAATGGAGCCTAGCTAGGCTACCTCTTCTTTCTTTAGCTGCAAAGTCAGAAATCTATGTTTATTTGCTGGACCTTTTTTCTCCCATGTCCCTCCCATGTGCCATTATTTGTACCTGCAGTATAATTGAACCTTGATTAGTGAAAGACTCAACATCACTACCTTTCAACTCCACCCTCTCTTTCAATCATAGCCGATCATCTTTAGATCTAATGGTTATGAGCAAAATCCTCAACTTTTGGTCTGAAAAATTTTCAGTCACTATTAGGAGGTGCGTATGAGATAAACTCAACTCATGCATAGTAACTCTGTTGGATAGTTCGGTAAAGGGTCCATGTCTAGTACTCGGTGACTGGAAATTTGTTGGGCGTAGGTCAATAAAGTCTCTAAGGGCTAAGTTCAACACCCAATCTGATGTGATAACGGTCTATATGTAAAGAAATAAGTTGCGCATTCGCTACTAGCTATAGCGCGCTTTTGGTGTGAGTGGTAAGCAATTGATCCTAACAAATATATCAACGAGATAAATCACACTAGAAAGTTCTTGTACAGGTTTGACCCTTAACTGACCGCTGAAAAAATTCACAGTTGCTATCCAAGCTTGTGTATAAAATAAACTTTATTTATGTATAATAACTTATAAATCAAACAACATAAGTAAATCGCAGTAAGAAAAACCATTGAGGGTGTAAATGAAGGGTTAATTATGGTGAAAGGAGAACAAAATTGGAGTCAAAAAGAGGCCCATTGAGTCGAGACAGGGCCATGCCGACAGAATGGACACCAACCCGTGCAGATGCACGTGCAGGCAGGCTCTGAATTATTCTTCGCAACAGTCCACCAACTGGATGGCCCAATTGGAGTACTGAACCTCTGCATAGTTTAATCAATTTCATGTTCCACTATTTCCTCCTACTTTCCTCAAAATCAATCAATGTGTTTTTTACCCAATCCCTAAGGATTAAAATGATTTACTATTGTAACTTTTTTTTTGGCCTACAAGAAGATAATAAGAATCCATCTCAAAACATTTTGTATAAACTCTGCTTGTACTTATTAAAGTACAAGATTCAAAAGTACATTCAGCTTTTCCATAACGTTTCAACTGGTGGACAAGTTGCTAAGGTGTGTGGATAATTTTTTGGGCCTGGTTCTAAGGTTATGGTATAATGTCATATTGGTTTATCAAGAGGTTGTGTATTTAAACTTGAAGAATTCTTTTACATATTAAATTGGTCTTTTTGATGTTTTCATTGAGAGCTAGCGAGAACCATTTGTTGACGTCCGGCCAAAAGTAGACGCTGAGCACTCGTCGAAATTAGTAGGGAAGAAGTTGCTGGAATACATGGCTAAACAAGAGGAGATGGAGAATATATATATATATATATATATATATATATATATATATATATAGAGAGAGAGAGAGAGAGAGAGGGGGGGGGGGGGGGGGTAAGTGATCATATGAGAACCATGCTCCTCATGAGCCCACGAGAACTAATCTTGTCCGTTGATCTAGAGTGTGCAACAATATAAATTAAAAATTGAAAGTAAGGATGAGATCGAAGTATTGGTCAAAGAATAAAGTAGTGTGTGTGGGTCATGCAGAGCGACAAGTCGAGAGCTCAAGTATATTAATTATTAAGTATAATGCCCGCATGTGCAACTCAGTTAATTGGTCACATGGGTGAAGTTTGAGAACAATAATCTGAGATCAAGTTTCATTAGCGGGAATGTGGGAGCAACCTCTGAACGGCAATATACACTTTGAAATTCCAATTATGAGATATAAAAATATGTACCAGTGAGTTACCAAAAAGTGAAAATTACATTTTTAATTAGTCTCTCAATAGTTCATTATTAGTTTTTTTAGTCCATAACTTTTTACCATTGCAGAATATTCTCCTAACTCTTCAAAAAAGTTAGTTTTAATCTATGGAGGAACAACATTATTAACTTTTGCAATAGTAACTTTTTCAATTTTAAAATATTATTATATTTATTAGTACATAGATATTTTAAAATTTTATTATATTTAGTCTTTATAACTTTTTCAATTTTTGTATTTAATTTACAAAATAAAGAATTGACAACCTTAGGGCCTGTTTACTAACAGAAAACTGTTTTCTGTTTTCTGTTTTTCAATTTCTCAGTTTTCATTCTCTGTTTTTCATTCTCTGTTTTCTGTTTAGAAAACTTGTTTACTAACACTTATTTTTTTCAAATTTATTTTTTTAGATTAACGTTATAAAATTAACAATAAGTTTAATTTCGAGTGATTTTTAGACCTTATATTTAAAATATATTTGGTTTAAATAGAATAAATATATTTTTTACTTTTAAGTTCAATATATGTAAAAAAAAATTACATTTGATATCTGGACCAAATTTATATCTATATATAACATAAATAAAAATATATCCAAACCAATAACCTATTAAGTTCACAAAAAATTTAGTTTAGATACTATTAATATTTTTTGAGCTAATATTTAAAATATGTTTGGATATATTCATTTGAATGACATGTATTTAATATATAATTTTTATTTTGAAAATTTGATTTTTATTGATATTGATACATCGTCCTTAATTATTTTCCCTACGCAAACCTATTAAAATCAAATTTTTATTTTACAAATAAAATATCAAGACTAAAACAACTAACATGAAAAAATTGGGAGACAAAATGTATTTTTCCTGACCAAAAAAAAATTATCAAAATGTTAAACAAGGCAGTACTGTAACAGCAAGTAGCATTGTGTCGTCGATCTCAACATAACATTTATTTCCATATCTAATGTAATAATTAGATATACGCAAAATAGTCAATACAAAGTACCTACAGTACATATCTAAAAACAAAGTTATGAAAACATGATAGTTAGTTGCAGAGGTACAATCTAGTTACTTACGAGGTAAGTCTAGTTAGCTTTCCAGTTCTTGGTTATCTTGTTGGGGAATAATTGTTGAAGTATCTACCAGCCATTTTTTGGTGAACTATATATTCTTCTTTAATTTCTTGTAAAACTTCAAGTGAATATTATATATAGAGTTAATACTCAAAATTGTCCTCGACTATAGTGGTTTTTCTCAATTTTGTCCTAAACGACTTTGGTGTCATAAAGTGATCCCAGACTTTGGTGTTAGCACTCAAAATTGTCCTCCGTTAGTGTAGTTGTCAAAAAGGTGTTAAGTTCAGGGATAATATGGTCATTTCCATTTTAGATCTTCTTGGTCTCCTTAGCTTTATTCCACGTTGACTAAGTGCGAATGTTATGGAATCTTCAACTTGGCGAACAAGAACCCAATTTGCAGTAAATCTGAGGAGTGAGGACAATAATTACCTAAGAATTACTGCATATTTTCTTGCACCAAATAAGGATTCAATTCAAATTAATTGGCAGTGAAGTATATTCATCACGAAACTGCGAATCAATTTTGCCATGTAAATTCTTCCAACAAAAAACCCTAAGGAAGCATTGCAGAACTACAAGGACCACTACGGTAACTAGTGACAGGCAGCACCGGTGGATCGTCGTGGCGAGGCGGCGGAAAGGCAGTGGCGGTCGGCGTCCTCCCTCAGCGAAGCCGCACCCGCGGCGAGCGAAGACCGAGCAGCAGCCATGTCTCCGTCCTCTGATCTTCTCTTCTCTCTCTCTCGTTATAAGCTCTCTCCTCCACCGACACCAAGCTCGCCACCGCAACCTTTCTCCCTCTCTCGGTGTTAGCCGGCCGTGTGATCAGAACCAGCGTAGCAGCGACCTCCCTCCCCTTTTTCCGGCAACGAGCAACTTACGGCGACAGTAGCAAGGTCCGGCGGTGGTGTTTGACATTAATGAAGATTTTTTTTTTTGATTTTTTTTTTTAAAAAATAAAATAAGGTAGCATGTTTTGATGAAATGACTATATTATCCCTGAACTTAACACTCTTTTGACAGTTAAACTAACGGAGGACAATTTTGAGTGATAACACTAAAGTCTGGGACCACTTTATGACACCAAAGTCGTTTAGGATAAAATTGAGAAAAACCACAATAGTCGAGGACAATTTTGGGTATTAACTCATTATATATATAATCGACTTTGAAAATTATAAGAAATATTAAGGAAATGGAAAGAGAATTATAGGAAAAAAGGTCAAATACACCCTTAAACTTTATACCGAAGTCACTTAGGCCTGAACTTTTAAATATTGTAATTAAATCTATCAACTTATTATTTATGTGCATTCAGGTCCAAAAATCGGTTAATTACTAGTAATCGTAGGTAAAATCATACGTAGCAGTTGGCGTGTCATTTTTAAAATTAGATAATAATAATAATAATAATTAATAATACAGTTCAAAATTATTATTTATAAAATATTAATTATTTCAATAATGATAATAATAATGGTAGTACAATAAAGTTTCAAAGTTCTAATATAGCTAATAAACTCTCATGCTCCAACTTATAATATGATTTCATTTATATTAAAATAGTTTTAAATTAAGATGTATATAATTACTTACTTATAAAGATTAACAATAACTATAACAAAAATATATGAATGAATAAATTTTAAGTTGTAACTTATAATAATTTAAAAAAATACATATTGTTTAGCTCATATGTGTCATGTTAGACCAATAATATTAAAAAGTTTTTTAAAATAATAACTTAATTAAAAAGAAAAAAGAAAAAGGACTACTATATATGTCATGTTGGACTCATATTTGTATTGTTTGACCCAACTTAACCCATACTAACCTATATTGTGAATTATGGTCTACTATATTCATCAAATTGTGTACTTATAATTGACATATTATATTTTTTCTGCTAACAAATTATGTACATGTTATAGCTAACATATTATGTACCTCCAATTTATTTATAGGTATATAATATGTTAACTGAAGGTATATAATATGTTAAAATTAATTTTTTGTCAAAATTAATTTTTTGTTTTTGTTCATATAAATAAATTTAAGGTGCATAATATGTAATTGTAGTAGTTGAAATAGGTAATAATTTGTTAACTACTAATACATCATATGTTACGTTAACTGTAGTAGATACGTATTTTATTAATTGAAGATACATAATTTGAATGTCGTTTTGAACGAGGGTCAAAAAATGCGATATGGACACTGCCCCATTGTATAACAATTGCTATGAGTTAGGCTAGTCCTAGATTTTTATTGTTTGGCCCAACAAGTATTGAGTTGAATCTTAACTGGGCCAACTTGGTTAGGTCTAAATGCAATTGGGTAGGTGGCAGATCGATCAATCGTTATACCCTGCATCACGGTGCACATAGCAATGTGCACCACGTACGTAAAACGACGTCGTTTTGGTGTTAGTGGACGCGGACGCGAATGACTCCAGAGAATTCATCATCTATAATACACATAATCATTATCTAGAATACACAGAACGTTTGCCTAGAATACACAGAATGTTTGCCTAGAATACACAGAATATTGACACACAATACACAGAACTCATCCTCCTAACATTCGAATGCACAAACACATCACAACCTATGTTAATAACATGAATACACAGAATATTGACACAAAATACACAGAACTCATCCTCCTAAACATTCGAATGCACAAACACATCACAACATGTGTTACTAACATGAATACACATAACGGTTGCCTAGAATACACAGAACGGTTGCCTAGAATACACAGAATGATTGTCTGGAATACACAGAATATTAACATAAATACAGAGACCGGCCGAAACGGGAAACATGATTTCTAAAAAAACGGACAATTAGTTTACAATGCTCAAAACGACATCGTTTAGGTACGTGGTGCACATTGCTATGTGCACCGTGGTGCATGGTATAATTTGCCCAGATCGATATGCTCATTTGACACCAATAAAAGAGGGCAAATTATATCGTGGACCATGGTCCACACTGCATTGTGGACCATGATCATAACTGATACTGCAGTTGTGTTGAAAGGAAACTGCAGTTGCACGAAACAGAGGCCGTTCATCCGTTCCACACAACTGCAGTATCCGTTCAACACAGCTGCAGTATCTTTTCAACACAACTGCAGTATCCGTTCAACACAACTGCAGTATCCGTTCAACACAACTGCAATTCCAGATGAATGACACGATCTCTGTTCCGCACAATTGCAGTTCCTTTTCCAATATCCTTTCAACACAACTACAATATCCTTTCAACACAACTGCAGTATCAACCATGACCCATGTTCCACAATGCATTGTGGACCATGGTACACGGTATAAGTACTGGATAAAAGAGAGGGAAACCTGAATGACAGATTTAATTAGAAAATATCTTATGAATAAATATCTCAAAAGACAATTTTTTTACAAAACTAAGTATTTTTTTTTCTCTGTCTATAATGAGTATTTTCATTTAAATTCATTTTCCATGGACGGACAAACACTTTTAAAAGATTTAGAAAATAGGTAACTTGTTGAATACGTAGCATAATTAAGGGGGTTAATTAACGAATGTTCAATTGCACTATGCATTCCACTTAGGGAACTTATTTGGTCATTATTTTCTAAAGACAATAAATTTTTAATAAAAAAATTGATTTGATTTTACTCCCTCTATCATATTATATATTTTTTATTTATTATTCATTAGTTAAACCAACTATTTTTGCTTAATTTATTTTCTTTTGCATTTTCTTTTAATATTTAAATTTAACTTTTTTTACTTAATTGTACTTTAATTTTAATGTAGTTTCTAAATATAAAAATTATATATATATATATATATATATATATATATATATATATATATATATATATATATATATATCTTTACTACATTAAATTTTACACACAATTGAACCATATGACTATCAATTTGAATTGGTACTAGAATGCCACCACACTACATGGTAGTTGACATATTTTAATTTATTTAAAACTATAAAAATAGATTAAAATTTTAAATTTAAATTGAACCACAATGCCAACCTACAATTGGGAGTATATGTCACTTTTAATTTAATTGCACGATTTTAAATTGTTCGGGAATTCAAATATTTTTTAAATTGAATGAATCACTTACAGTTTTGCATGTAATTTGATGACCTATTTAACCCTTATTCATGTACTAGTTTTATACGCGCATAGCGCGAATGGGTTAATGCCCAATGTTTATATCTAAATAAATATTTGAAAGTATATCAATGCAAGATTATATATGAGAAGTTTATACATGGGTAATTGAATGTCAGATTTTTTTTATTTAAATATCTAACTCAAAGTATATATATGAATCTAAGATAATATAGAAAATTCATTATAATTATTACTAAAATAAATGTTTGCAACGTTGTAAAACCGATAGTCTAAATATTTGGTCTAAAAATGATAGTCTAAATAAATACTCCGTACTACTTTTAATTTGAATTTTTTTAAAGTGTTCTTAATTCTCTTTTGAGTAACATTGTCATTGTCTTCAATTCATCTTTACTATTTGTTCTCTTCCTTTTTGTTTGTTGTGTGTTATTTGCAATTCGGTTATTGTTGGTAGCATAGATGACAACGTCATGCAATGAGATTACGATATAGGAGCTATGGACTTTCCTTTAGGTGCTCTGCTTGGGGTTCATTTGGTTCAACCATTATTGTTGAATGGGTTATTGTGGATAAAGAAATTCCTAGTTTAAGAAAAAAGATTAAATAAATTAATAAAAATTTGAAAACTTAAAATATTATGTATTCCAAAGATATTAAAAGGTAATTTCTCGCTTCAATTTGCTGGGTAATGGGTTATTTGAGTACTTTCATTGTCAACAATCCCCCAAGTAGTTAATATGATTGGTTTCAAACTATTCTTTTTTTTATTTTTTTCATGGTATTAAAGAAATACATATGTATCATTTTTTGGTGTAACTACTAATTTATTTAATTCAATAAGAGTAAAATAGAGTGATTCCGTTTCAATTTGTTAGACTATTTGAGTACTCTCTTTGTCAACCAATCCCAAGTAGTTAATATAATTAGCTTCAAATTATTTAAAAAAATTTTCATAGTATTAATAAAATATTTGGTAAATAAATATATAACATTATTTTGTACTATAACTTTGATATTTAATTACAAGATATTGTAAAAATGAGATAATGGACAGTGTAATGAATTAAAAAATATTTGCATGAGAGAAAATAAAGACAATATAACTAATGAAATTATTTCTCTTATTTAATTTAATTTTTTGATAATGAATAATTTTTTCAAATAAAAGTATTGTAGACAAATAATTCTAAATTAAAGAAATACATATGTATCATTTTTTGTTGTAGCTACTAATTTATTTAATTTAATAAGAGTAAAATAAAGTGAAAAACTTAATTATGTCAAATTTGATTGAGATGAGGTTCGAACCTAAGACCTTTCTTATAGAAATTAATGGGTTAGTTAAAAGTTAACGGAATATTAACAGAGAAGAGAATTTAACGGAAAACTTAACGGAAAATCATAAAAGTAAGGTTAAATTAGGTAATCTCTATGAATAATATTAATCAGAATTATCTTAGCCATCTATTTGATTAAATAATTCATCTGAACCATCCATTTGATTACCGCCATTTTTTCTACCCATTTTAGGTCTAACTCTCTTTGACTCTTATTAGTATAGTAGATACAAATGTTGATCAATCATTATACCATTAACCATGGTTCCTCTTGTAAGGTGGACCGTTGACATAAGATACATTTTTAATAAACTAAATGTTCATTTTTTTGAACATACATATAAAGTACATTATTTGAGTACTGAAACTTTCAGTACTACAAATGATGTACCTTCAGAATATTAAAAATGAATATTTATTCATGATCCATATTACTAGTACTGACAAAGTTGGCCGACCCGCTCCATTAGGCCTGCCCTACCACGGGCCTAATTTCTAGCGGACTTTTGCGAGCCGGCCCGTTAGGCCCGCGGGTTAGGATTCATGCAACCCTAACCCTTCTCGTGTGGGTTGGCGGGCCCGCGAGCTTTTCTTCTTCCTTATATATATATATATATATATATATTCACCAATACACTGTGAATATGTATATTCACAATACACTCAGTATATATCACAGTGTATGTATTGTGAATATATATATTCACTGTGAATATATATATTAAAAAAAAAAATTTGCAGGCCCCGCGCGGTTTGCGGGTCTTAGTGGGTCAAGCTCGTTAGGTCCGCTTTTTCACGGGCTTTCTTTTTGGTAGCCCTAATCCGCCCCACAGCGGGGCGGGTGCGGACCAATCCGCGGACTTCGGCCCACTTTGACGGTACTACATATTACAACGTGGATCATAGTCCATAATATAATTTGCCAATGTTGATAGAGTAGGCCCCTCTGAATCATGTACTAAATTTGATTTTTCTTTTTTGAAAAGAAATAAATGTAAGCCCACCACTACTCCCCTTAGCTTGGAAATTAATACTAGACAAGCCCATTATGTAGATACATACAGTGACCTAATTTCACCAAAAATCTACCTTACTCCCAAGGACCAAATTTATGTAGTTCTAATGATGCATATCACCATGCACCCCGTTGGATAGTTTAAGTGGTTAACCAATCAACGTTTAGCCTTATCCTCAATAATAGAGTAAGAGGACCTTATGAGCGTAGAGAGGCTTTGATTAATTAATGATAGTAAAAACTTTTTGAGTGCAGGAGTGTACTACAAGTCTACAACTAACTTGCAAGGGAATTTGGAATCAATTGACACCTTAAAGTGTCAAGAGCTTTCACATAACTTGCTTGAAATTGTACTCCGACAAATAATTTATTACTCCAAAATATGGTTCAAGAGTCTTTGCATAATATTTACTTGATGTTACTCATAGTTTTTTCCTTCAACAGAAACAACATAGTCGTAGCTGCTACAAACATAATTTTTTCCTTCGACAGAAACAACATAGTCGTAGCTGTTACTCATATGTTAATTATTTATTGATCAATTTAGCTCTAATTTGTTTAATTGGTTATTTTCTTTAAGATTTTCTTATAATTTGTTTAATTTTTTTGTATTTAATAATATTTTAATATTATTTTTAAATATTAAAAAAATGAATAAAAATTAATTTAAGTGAAATCTAATTTTTTTTTTGAGTACTACCGACTCTGTTACAATGTATTATCTGTTAATGGCTACTTTCTTAACCTACTGAAGCACAGCGAGTCAACAGTTGCCTCCACTGAGACTCGAACCCACTTCCATCATCTATGTGAGAGTGTTAACTGGGACACAAAATCAGAAACAAAAATGAGATGAAATGAGTGCTTGATTATTCATGTTCAATCCCTGACGTTCACATATAACATCTTAAGAACCGACAACTTTTATCACACACGTGAGTAAAATCAATAAAAGAGAAAAAAAAATAATAATAAAAGTTTGAATGTGGTCACCAATTAGCGACTACCCTGACACTGCCGTTAGACGCACATGTACACCGCATAAATTTGCCTAATTAGCTTTTTTGGTTTCCTCGTTAAAAATCCCGTCGTGAGAAAACTCTAAAACATAAGACAATTCCCATGCAAATGCTATCCTGAGAATCTATGGCGATATACTGTGTTGAAAAGGATGGAACAATGAATAATTGCCCCACACCATCACTTTGGTCCAACCCATACAACTCCAAACCATAAGTTTGGTCAACCTATATAACTAGATCATACCTCTATATAGAGAGAGAGAGGGGTTTAGTCGTTTAGACACCCCTAAAAAAAATTAAGAACAAATATTAACTTTATATATCTGTAAAAATTCAACGGATATGATTAAATTTAAAAAAAAAAAAAGGATGGCATTTCCGTAATTGTCATTAACTTCACCATGCAAACTTTAACACTTAAATATGTAATAATCTTTAACAACTAAATATGCAAACCTGGTAACTTTTATAAAATCAATGAAAAACTTGAATTTTAAATTTAAACCGTAAATGCTAGACTCTAAGTATTAAAATGTGAATTACTAAACCAAATAAAACCAAAAACAAAGTCATAAACTCTAAAATCGAAACTCTAAGTATAATGCACTTTTGCATTTTTGCAAGTGTAATCTTTTAATACTAAATATGTAAAATGTTAATACTAAATGTCCAAATTGTTAATACTTGGTGTTCAAGTTTGTATAGTAAACTTGGTGAAAATTACGATAATGCCACCACATTTAAAAAAAAATGATCTGGTGCGTTCAATTTTTCAAGATGTAAGGTTGAGATTGATTCTTAATTTTCTCCTAAGAACTTGTTCTCATATGATACAATGGCTCTCTCTCTCCCCCCATATATATATATATATATATATATATATATATATATATATATATATATATATATATATATATATATATAATCCTAATCATAATAGAATCACTCCCTAGGTAAGAACTTGTTGACAAATTCGAACAATTGATCTACAAGATCTTATGGATGAAAAATTAAGTAAAAAATAATCGGGGTCATTTTCATAAATATTACAAAGTTTTCAACCGTTAGATCTTCTAGATTAATGGTTTGAATTTGTCCGCAAGTTTTCACATGGGGCATGGTTTTCACCTGATTTTGGTTTGATAACCTACCCAAGTATAAAAGTTCAGATAAATGTGAATCATTGGATGATGAGCTCAAATCAACGGCCAAAAATTAATGGAAAAAAAAAAGGGAAAAATGTGATGGCATTTTTACACCATGTACCTTAATTAACCTTCATTTCGAACTGTCAAAGTCAGGAAAACTACATATCGGAGGCCACCTTCGGTAACTCTTTATTTTTGCCGACAACGTAACAGTACGTAATTTGTTGAACTACGACAGTGATGCATTGTGTAATTAATTATTTGACGAATATTGGCAAATTTTATAAAATGAATCATAACAATGTTGGATATTATAAATAGTCGAGAAAAAATATGTATTACAACTATATTCGGAAAACCAAGCTAAAAGTTTAATAAGATAACATGTTAGAAGGTGAAAGTTTAGGGCCGCCGTTTACTAATTAAAAAATTTCTTCAGTTTTATGAAAATTTGAAAAATTGGATAACAGAAAACAAAAAAACATGTTTACTAAGAGCATCCTTATCAGTGGGGATATTTCGCGGTAATTGAGAAGTTTTTGTAGGTGTGATTAGGAAAGAGAAAATGGGAAGTGATGAATAAAAAAACAAAACAAAACTGAAATTAAAAAAAAAAAATATTATTTTTGCTCCTTGTCAGGCGCGCCTGCGTGCAGTGCACGCGCCCGCTGGGCGCCTTTGGTGTCGTTCACGCAAGTTTGCGCGTAAGCCTTAGGATTAAATGGGCAGAGTTTACTGTTCCAATAACTCAACATTTGCAGATGAACCCAAACACATTCTCTCTCTTATTCTCTCACCTCCAACTCATTGTTTACTGTACCAAAACAACCATATAATCCATTGATAGTGTTGCTCTAATACAGTTTTCCATTTGAAAACAGGAAACAATTTTTCCGTTTTATATAAAACTCAAACACTATTAAAAATTGTTTTCTAAATGGAAAACAAAATCATCTATCATCTATTTAACTATATATCACTATAACCACATTCTCACCATTATCTACTTACATATTTATTTATTACTATAATTATATTTATTATCATCTTCTTTTACATGTCATCATCTTCTATCTTTTCTATTTGGCATTACTTATTTAAACATAACTTATTTGCTTATGCTTAAAATTATACATCATTCACATTATCAAAATTAAAAATTAAAATTTATACCACGTTTTATATTTTGATTGACCTCAATTGATTATTGGTTCGGATATTTTTAATTATGTTATATCGGATACAGGGTTGGTCCAGATATCGGATATTGAAATTTCACATATATTACTATATTAGAATTCAAAATAAAAAATATATTATATACATGTCATTCAAATGAATATATCTAAAAATATTTTAAATATTAGCTCAAAAAATATTAATATTATCTAAACTAAATTTTATGCGAACTTAATAGGCGATTGGTTCGGATATATTTTAGTTATGTTATATACAGATATAAATTTGGTTTGGATATCAAATGTAAAAAATTAACATATATTAGACTTAAAAGTAAAAATTATACTCCGTATTTATTCTATTTAAACCAAATATATTTTAAAATATTTTAAATATAAGGTCTAAAAATCACTCAAAATTAAACTTATGTTAATTTTATAACGTTAATCTAAAAGAATAAATTTAAAAAAATAAGTGTTAGTAAATATGTTTTCTAAATAGAAAATAGAGAATGAAAACTGAAAAATTAGAAAACAAAAAATAGAAAACAATTTTCTGTTAGTAAATAGGTCATCCATATCAGAGGTCTTTTGGGGGTTTTTGAAGGCTCAAAAATTGTTGATTGAACATGCAACTTATGTGGGGCTTGTTTTTTGAGCAAAATTTCCTCCAGCAAATTCAAGAACTTTGCCCGCTGGGACGCGTCAGAGTGGCCGCCAGACTTTCAGGTAACTTTTTTTTTTGTTTGTTGTCGGATTTCGATTTTTTTTCTTTTTTCTTTTTTTTTTTCTTTTTCTTCCTCCTATATTCTCTTTCCTAATCACACTTACAAAATCTCCCCAAAAGTCACAAAAAGACTCCACTATTACGGATGCTCTTAGAGTTGTGAAAGTAGATGATTATGGTGAATATTATTTGATAAAATTAGATATTATGTAAGCTGATAAACATAAAAAGACAAAAATAGTGTGAAGTATATTTTAACAACAACAACAACAATAATAATAATAATATTTTATTATAATAGATTTTGTATTTTTTTACTAATAAATTTCAACCGAGTTAATTCCAGCAATGGTCCTCCGACTATGTTGATTTTCCAAAATTAGTCCCCGACTTTTAATTTGGACAATTTAAGTCCCCTGACTTTCAAATTCTTTCCAATGTCGACCCTTTAGTCAAATTTTGATTAAGTTGAGGTCAAATGAAGGGGTAAAATTGTTTGTTCACCTGTATAGTGTATTATTACTCGTATTTCTCCTGTCCTATACGCTATATATATGAATATAATCTCAGTCGAAGAGACTTTGACTGAGATTAATGGTTCCGATTTAGACTTCGACTGAGATTATATTCATATATACAACGTATAGGACAGAAGAAATACGAGTAATAATACATTAAACATGTGAACGGATAATTTTACCCTTTCATTTGACCTCAACTTAACCAAAATTTGACGAAAGGACCAACATTGGAAAGAATTTGAAAGTCAAGGGACCTAAATTGTCCAAATTAAAAGTCGGGGATTAATTTTGGAAAATCAACATAGTCGGAGGACCATTGGTGGAATTAACTCAATTTCAACCATTAACAAATTATATATGATAGACTGTTGAGAAGGTTGTAAACTAATTTTATATATATATATATATATATATATATATATATATATATATATATATCTAAACCATTAAATCAGAACGATCACGACTGAGATTAAAATGAACAAATCATACGGATTAAGGAAACCAATCCCTTTAAAATATTAAAAAATATATGTATAGGAGTAAATCAGTTTTATTAGAGGTTGTGCATTCCGATATAGAATATCGTGCATCCCTATACAAAATATCATGCATTCCTATACATAATGTCATGGATCGATAACTCTCTGGTTGTGCATTCAAACACTGCCAAAAAAGTTTACGATGGACATCCCAATGTCCTACGATGCACCATACTAAAGCGCACTAATGCACAACTCACCAGCCTACGATGCACAACTCACAACACTAGGTTGACCACAACCAGCACAGCCGAATGCACAACCGTACTACACAGACATGTGTACATATACACCAACATCCAAATATAGGTAATATTATACTCAAAAGAACGAGCGAAAATAATTAAAAATACTGATCACTTTCTATGGACGAATATTCGATCGATGATGAAGTAATCCTGGCTCCAAATCGCACCAGTGATGATCCAAGAAAATAGGAAACAAATTTGGCCAAGGATTAGTGGATTACCCATGTGCTTACACTTAAAAATAAATAAATAAATAAATAAAGACACTAAACACCCCCCCCCCCTCTTAACAAAAAGATCAATCCATGCCATCTTAAAAAATCAAATCTGGGTCATCCAAAAAAAAAAACCATATAAGATTAGTCATCACATTCTCACATTAAGGGTGGTTCTCATTTGAACGCAACCACACACACACACACACACACACACACACACACACACACACACACACACGTATGTATGGAGAACGATTGCCTGGGAACCACTCATAGACGTCCACGTCTCCATAATGACAGAATCAACGAACAAGATGTAAGTTTAAAATAACGACGTGGTGGCATTTTCATAAATAACTCAAACTTTAGTGCAAGTAAAATGTGTTACAATTGCAAGTAACTGGTGCAAGCTTGCAAGTAAAAAGCGCAAGTAAAATCACTTACAAGTGAAACTAGTTTTACTTAAAAGTGCAAGCAATTTACCATGGTAACATTCGTGCACCTAATGATAAAGCCTTTCACTTAGGTGCACTTAACGATAACATCTGGTGTAACTAATGATAATTAATGTTAGGTGGGCTTAATATTGATAGATGCTCATTGTACATTTTACTTGCACTTGTAATACATTTTACTTGCACTTAGTTGTACTATATGAAACTGTTACTTACACTTTTAACACAATTTACTTGCACTTCGATGCTCAATTATTTACTAAAATGCTACCGCATTTTTTTTAAAACNGAATTGCTCGTAAAGGATATGCACGTCTTGCTATTGTAAGTAATTATTATTACACCAACTCATTTTTACCACAAGTTTGAGATACAAATTGATAAATCTTCTTGGTTGTAGTCAACTGATTTGTGTGACGATGAGGAGGTAAATAGAGCTATACTTTGGAAGAAGGGAAGAACTAGTAAGCAAGGAGAAATTCAAGGAGATGTATTGAAGGCAACATTTTCTAAGATTGTAAACAAAACATTTACTTAGCTTATTTATCCTCTTTATGTATTTGGAATGATTGTGGTTATCATGTTAATTTGTGATGCATTACAGGATGCATATATTCAACAAAAGAAAGAAGGTTTACTCAAATTAAAAGGACCAAAAGAAGACATCCTTACAAAGGCACTTGAATCTAAGGAGCATGGAGGTCGTGTGAGGGGTATAGGAGGACATGTTAATCCCTCAACATACTTTAGAGTTGGTAGGGGAAATTTGTCTACTAATGAGCAAAATTTACTTCTGCAACAAGCAAAGTTTGAAGATAGAATAGCTAAGTTAGAGACTTTGGTACTTAAAAATGTTGGCATTGATGATATTGAAGAAAAAGGTAGTTGTAATGCTAAGGGTGCCAGGAGTTGTGTCAAGAGTGAAGATGAAATTGAACATTTTAAAAAATTAGATTTCGATGATGATGATGAAGACCTGATGTTTATTGAGAAAGAGGATGCTTTGGAGGTAAATATTAAATTATGGTTAACATATACTATTATAGACTTAGTATATTTAATTTGCTCATATGAATGTATTTTTTAGGGGAAAAAGGTGGCTTTGACTTTGGAAGAGAAGACGGATGACATTGTTGCATATGGTACAATCATATCAATTAATTGCAACATGTTGGCTGTTGATTGCATGTGTGTGGCAATTGATCAAGCAGTTGATATAGATGCCCCTTTGCCATTTCCATTGTCGAGTTCATGTCAACATGTTGGTGATGCTGTGGGATCTCATGTGAAATGGCCTACAAGTTTTATAAAAGTTCAACATGAGGTAAATTACATTATATAATAAACAATATTATGAATCTAATATATGTATATTTATTTAACTAATATGTGTATATTTGCAATTTTATATTAGAAACAATGCAAGAAGAAATCTGGCCACCATGAAAAAAAGCTTGAGTTGAACTCATAAAGTATGCCTAAGTCGTTATGGCTGTTGTATTGTTATTACAAGCGTGCTCTTGATAATGGAGAGACTATAAAAGTAATTCTAGATTTTGATGTATTTGGGGAAACATGCACTCTCTATGTTAATGAAGAAGATGTTACCCCCTTTTGTCAATTGATGCCAATATCATACACTTGTATTGGTGTGTACATATGGTATGATTTCATATATTTGATATTTTTACTCAATTTGATAATGTACTTTAACTTCTATGATTTGTTATACTAATTTATAAGTTTCCATTCAAATGTTAGGTCTTTGTATAAAAAGATGATGGATGAAAACAAGCTTGACAAATTTAGATTTGTGCATCCATATGGTGTAGGGCATTTGCCAACGACAAAAACGGATACACAGTTTCTTGAAGAACAATTGGAAAAAAGGGCACGAGCCTTAGTAGACAGGCTTTTTGACACACCACCTAATACAGCAGTTTTGGTGCCATGTAATGTAGGGTAAGAATACTGGTTACAATAATACATTCAATTGCATATTATATTGTCTTAACGAAGTATATAATTTAATAATATTTTTGTGCATAGCTTCCATTGGATTCTGACAGTTATCAACATCAATAAGGATATTATTTATTTGTTGGACCCTCTTGGCCATCGCATGCGCAATGATAATTGGAAACATGTTGTAGATATGTAAGGATTGTTTAAATTTTCTTCTATTTATTTCCGTATGATTAATATTACATTATCTGAATAATCAATTATTATGAATATATGAAGGGCTATGAAAATGTTTCATGCGGTCGGGAAAGGAAAGAAAGGGCGAAGTAAAACTTCTTGGGAAATTGTCAAGGTAATTTAAGATATTTAATTAAGTATATATAAGTGTTTATATATCTACATATCTAGATAAATTGTTAATGCACAAATATTATTTAACATGTATAGGCTCCTCGTCAACCGGATAGTAGTCAATGTGGTTTCTATGTCATGGCTTACATGAGAACTTTAATTGAGCATATGCCAGACATTGATGATAAAGAATCTGTTCAAGCACTAGTAAGATGATGTCAATTAATTTTATAAAACTCTCATATTATGGTTATGCTGAGTACTTATATATTTACTATTCATATACTTTTAACATGTAGTTTCAACAAGCTGATTACAACCAAACAGATATTGATCAAGTGCGTTCTGAATGGGCAGATTCTGTATCAAGCTATATACAATAGGTATCTTGAATGGGAAGGTTCTTGTGTATTTTGAACATTATTGTGAACATTGTGTATTTTGAACAATATTGTGAACATTGTGTACTTTGAACATTATTGTGAGCATTGTGTATTTTGAACATTATTGTGAGCATTGTGTATTTTGAACATTATTATGTTATTATGCTTACAGGTTAAAAACAAAGGTCTATGTTTAGAATTTTTGACAATACAGGTTTTGACAGCACTTAGTAGACAACGATTTTTAACCGTTGTCTTATATATAAAAGACAACGCTTGAAATCCGTTGTCTATTGGCTTGACTTTTAACAACAGTTCTATTATCAACATCACAAAGTAGACAACAGTTTTGAACTATTGTCTTTTATTGAAACGGCAACAGATAAAAACCGTTGTCTATATGCATGAATTTTAACAACACCGGTTTTAACAACACTAAGTAGACAACGGTTAAAAACCGTTGTCTTTGCTCAGGACTTACAACAACACCGGTTTTAACAACACTAAATATACAACGGTTAAAAACTGTTGTCTTTTCTAGAAAAGACAACGGTTAAAAACCGTTGTCTTTGCTCCGGACTTACAACAACACCGGTTTCAACAACACTCAATAGACAACGGTTTAAAACTGTTGTCTTTTCTAGAAAAGACAACGGTTAAACACCGTTGTCTTTGCTCGGGACTTATAACAACACCGGTTTCAACAACACTCAATAGACAACGGTTCAAAACTGTTGTTGTTGCTAGAAAAGACAACGGTTCAAAACCGTTGTCTTTGCTCAGAACTTACAACAACACCGGTTTCAACAACACTCAATAGACAACGGTTCAAAACCGTTGTCTTTTCTAGAAAAGACAACGGTTAAAAACCGTTGTCTTTACTCGGAACTTACAACAACACCGGTTTCAACAACACTCAAATAGACAACGGTTCAAAATCGTTGTCTTTTCTAGAAAAGACAACGGTTAAAAACCGTTGTCTATGCTCGGAACTTACAACAACACCGGTTTCAACAACACTCAATAGACAACGGTTCAAAACCGTTGTCTATTCTACAAAAGACAACGGTTAAAAACCGTTGTCTATGTGCGTGACTTTCAACAACACCAGCTTCAACAACACTTAATAGACAACGGTTAAAACACCGTTGTCATTTCTAGAAAAGACAACGGATTAAAACCGTTGTCTTTGCGCGGGACTTACAACAACACCGGCTTCAACAACAGAAAGTTTACCTCAAAGACAACGGTTTTTAACCGTTGTCTATGTGCATTTTTCTTGTAGTGAATGGTCATAGGTTCAAACCCGTGGTGTGAATTTAAATTTTTTTTAGTTGAAAATGTTTAAAAAAGTATACTACCTCATAAAAAATCACGTGTATTTTAAAAAAAAAAAGTTATACGTAAATTAGAAAGACATACAATACAAGATAAAATTCCACCATACCCATTGTTTAAATACTCCGTATATAACTATAACTATATACTCCGTATAAATTAGAATTATGGGACATAACTTCTGGTCTTACATTTATTTTTAATATAATATTTATTTTTTTATATGCATTAATCAATTCATTATTCTTTTTAAACTCGCATTGTGTTAGTCCATGAGCATCACATCAGGCCTGGGTGGTTTCATAGGATTCAGTATATAATTTGGGTTATTAAAGAAAAGGGGGAGATAATGGAGATTTGTACTGTATTATAATATTACTTTTGTTTATTTAATTTCGATTTTTTTTTGTTTATTTAATTTCGATTTAGAATTGAATGGTGAAAGTAGGACAGTCAAAGCAGGAGTAGTTATATTAAATTGGCATTAAAAATTCCAATGGTTTAGGGTTAAAGCTAGCAAGCAAAGTCATATTTTTTTTAATATTGCTTGACATAATATAATTATTATTGCACTCTTAGCACTAGCTAGCTAGCTAGCTAGATGCTTCAATAGGCTTGGCCATCACCTATGTATCATATTTATCAATACCTAGTAGTTTCCTTCCGACTCAGTCCTATCAACCATATCATTTATGATTTATGTAAAAAAGAGTAATTTTTAAAATTCAATTTTAATAATTTTAAAATTATGTATTTATTTCTCATAGTCCTATCAACTCATATTCTTATATACCGTCGTTACCCGAAGTTGTGCACTGAGTAAATCTCGCATTGCAACCCTAGTCATCAAAGAACCATAATGAGATAAAACATTTTAAGGTGCTCAATTCTAATATCAATTTAGAACAATAGCAGCTTAAACATCTTGACTCTTCGGGGGTGAAAATGTAGTCTTGAATTAAAAATGTAATGCATTATATTCTTACTTTTTCTATATATAAAAAATCCTAAATGTAACTAGTAACATCAAAATTTAACCCTCCAAAAAAATGATCTTAAGAATCAAATGTGAAAGTCACTTGCTAGTTATGGCATAATGACTAGTGGTGGGATGTCGAACTTAACCCTCTAATCATCCATCTAACACTATATTTTTTCTGGCAATATATATATATATATATATATATATATATATATATATATATATATATATACTAAAATATATTACTGTGAAATGTTTATTATTCTCAAAATTGGGGTGGTGGGCATGCAAGTACTCCAGTTACAATCAAATTGAAGAAAGCTTCCACCTGCTCCCATGTCAAGTTGTAATCATTGTCTCTTATCCTCAACATATATATGGACCATTTAATTAACAAGAAATAATGCATCAGATCAGATCAGAGTGTAGCATTAAGTGCCCAATGGGCATCCTTCCATCTGTATCTAGCTTCATCATTCAGACGTTGAATGATATGATGACTAAATAAGTGAGATTAGTACTTCAAAATTTGGTAAAATTCTATTGTGAATTTTATTAGTTTTAACCCCAATCATTAAAAAAAGTTATATCTTTCTTTATTAGTAAGATTTGAATCCTGCATTCTACGAACGGTTACTAAAAGAAAATTTATAAATACTTACTTTAAATTAGTTGACCAGTTGAATTGTGCTCGGAGAGCTATTGTGCAATTTATATGTATAAGTAGAGTTGCGGGCATCATTTTTTTTTTCCTGATATGAAGAAAGAGAGTATAGTTTTATTACATACAAAATATATTTGTAACATCGGGATCGTATTGTCATAACTCATAACATACAGTACAGTAAAAATTTTCAATAAATTAGTTATCACTAGTGATGTCTATAGGGTGAAGTTTTGGAAAAAGTGTCAAATTGGCCTCATAAGTCAATTGAATAGTGTAATTGGGTTCCCTAAGTAAAAAAAGTTTCATTTAAGTCTCCTAAACTGGTAAAATTGTTCAATTAAGTCCAAATTAACTTCTTTAACAGGTTAAATCTATGCGGAGTTGACACATGTCTTTTTTATTTTATTTTTCTAAACAATATTTTTATTTATTAAAAATTAAAAATATTATTAGTATTTTTTATAAAAAGGCCATAGCTGTTCAATGAGGGCTGTCTGTGAAAACGGCCACGGCAGGATGATAACCACAACACAAGGACGGTCGTGGCCATGGCCGTCTTCTAGATCTGGAACGAGGGCGACGGCCATGGCTATGGTCGTCCTCATGTTGTGGCCATCCTTCTGTCGTGGCTGCCCGTGAAGAAGACAACCACCAAAATAAAAAAAATTGTTTAGAAAAATAAAAAGGACACGTGTCAAGTCAATTTGGACTTAATTGAACAGTTCTATTAGTTTATGGGACTTAAATAGAGCTAATGAAGCATAGAAAGCCAATATCGACTCCACTAAGGCTTGAACCCACCCCCTCCCATGTGGGGGTGCCCGAGTGCCACTAGACCACAAGGTCTTTGGCTAATGTTTTGTGTTTAATAGTACTTTTAATGTAGTTTCTAAATATATAAATTTTATATATTAATACTAAACTTAATATTATGAAAAATTAAATTAAAAATAACTCCAACAAAACCTTTTTAATCGAACTAAACACATAAAATGGAACTTAGTGAGTATAATTTTTTAAGTAATGGTAAGCGCTTGATCTGACAATGTCAAGTGGGTCGTACCTGCATGATTCAGGCCCACATGGGCCGAAATGTCAGCCGTTATGTGCTAGCCCACATTAAAATTTGGATTGTGATTGCCCAGTCTATATCAATCATTATTGTGTAGACCATGATCCACACATGTGTGTGGATTATACTATCAAATAATGTACATTAAGTACTCAAATAATGTAATATAATTTTAGTATATTAAAAATGTATATTGTATTCAGGAAAATATATATTATTTGAATACTACAAGTATATTATTTTATATAATGTACATTCAGTACATGAATAATGCACTTTTAATATATTAAAAATATACTTTTTGTTATAGTCCACACAATATTGTGTGGACCATAACCTGCCATATTTTAAAATGCTATCTCAATAGCCAGTTCCACTTTAATATATTAAAATATTTAAATTAATAAATTTAAATATTTTAAAGTTTATAAACTATAATTTATACTTTTTAAATTTCAATTATAATAATGTTATAGATACATTTATAAAGTTAAAATTTACTTTATAAACTAGAAACTTACAATTTTGGAAATTCAAATTAATAAAAGTTATGGCAAATAAAATTAAACTAATACATTATGGTTCTTTTAATTCATTAAGAAGTTGAAATTTAGGCTTATTTTTACTAACATTATTTTAAGAAGTTGGCCTAATTTTATTTAGGGTTGGTTTGAAAATTCATAAAATGACTTCCGGTCAAAGGAAAATTAACTCATTTTGATTCAAAATATCTTCCCAAATTTTTACTCAAGAAGATATTTTTTAAATTCTTCTCTCTCACACTCACTTTGAATGGTGTCAAATGGATGAGTTGGCTAGCTATTTGTGTTACTCCGTATTATTTAAATCGGGACTAGTCTGGTTATAATATGAATTTAATTGGGTTGGGTCAAACATTACCAATCTTGACCATGCCCGACCATTTGACTGACCATTGAGAGCATGTTGTGCAGTTGAGTCCATCAAATATCATTACAAATTTACAATATCAACTACAAATATACTATCAATGAATTATGAGCTCTACTATATGTAATCTCAATTTTTACTCCCTCAATTTTATTCACTTATGTGGTGGACACTGATAAGCTATTCTTTTTTCATTTGGGCTACATTACAATTAGTGTTTAAATCAAAATTTTGGGTGTGGCAGTAAAAGTTGAGAGTAGAAAATAGGAGTACATGCATGCACATAGCATGTTTCATGAATTATACTAACTTATAATATGGGTGTTGATAATTATTTTTGTATAGATTTTGATGATGTTACAAATGTACAATAGGAACTTAGACTCTCCATTTGAGGTTTTGCCTTCGGCCAACCTTAGGAGTTATAAAGTCCTGTCAGGTGTAAAAGGTTGCTTAAGGGGAATTGATTACGTTTTTTTTCAGTACAACAAGTCAACAGTTGCCTCCACTGAGGCTCGAACCCACTCCTATCATTCATGTGAAAGTGTTAACCTGAACACCAGGTGCCACTTGACCACAAGATCTTTGGCAACCTTCTAGACTTTTACTTTCTCATTGCCTTGGAACCAACAAAGGGTTCGAACCCCAAAAAATTTTACCCTCAAAGTTGTAGCCTTTTGCTTGATGTTAAAAAAAAAGTTGGTACTAAAGTTTTAAAAAATAATTGTCAAATATTAAAAATTAATTGCACTACTTATAAGTATCAGTAGAAAGTCAAGTTAGATTCTGGTCAACACTCTCTCGATCAAATTTATTGCTCAAGATCTTTCTACCTCCATACAGATGGAAATAGAGTCTAGTATAGTACACTTTCTTGAATAGCGATTATATATATGTTTCTCCACAACCAAAAAAAGTTATTATAAATAGGTATCACCTATAGAAACCCTTAGTATTCACTCTCTTCATCAATTGCTGCACCCAAAAAGAAAACCTCTCGTCACAATCCGCCGGCCGCCTCCACCGTCCATCTCCGCCGCCCTCACCACCTCCTCCGCCCACCCACACACCCTTTGATCTACCTACTAATTAAACAAATACAGAGAGAAATTAAGGAGCAAAGCCTGCTCTGCATATATTGCAAAACAAAGCAGCTTTCAAGAAAGAAAATGTCAGAGAAGTATTTGTATCTATATATATATTCATCGTTTTAGGTGTAAAAGGTTATCTGATCTGATCTGTTCCAGAACCCCACTGCACACATGTTTCCAGCAACACACGAAAACCCTAATTTTCTCCTCCACCAAAACCCTAATTCTTCTACACCAGACGAAGATCCTCCCTTCTTATACTTCCCTTCCCCATTTCTCGACGATCCGCCGCTATCTCAAATATTTTCTCATCATCATCACCCACAGCAGCAGCTGAAACCCAAGCTTCTTCAGCCTATTAATGGCGAAGAACCCGAATCCACGATCAAGAAGAGAAGTGCGGGTTTAAAGCCGAGGAAGAGGACGGGGAAGAAAGACAGGCACAGCAAGATCAAGACGGCGCAAGGCGTGAGAGACCGGAGAATGAGATTATCAGTGCAGATTGCTCGCAAGTTCTTCGATCTGCAGGATATGTTGGGCTTCGACAAGGCGAGCAAAACCATAGAATGGCTGTTTTCCAACTCAAAGAACGCAATCATAGAGCTCTCCACAAAGCATAACAATAATGGCGGCGCCTCATCATCGAGTACTGAAGGTGAAATAATAAAGTCAGCCATGGAAGACAGCTCGAAGACTGCAGAGTGTAATAATCTGCAAGCAAGGGAGTCAAGAGAGAAGGCAAGAGCTAGGGCTAGGGAGAGAACCAAGGAGAAAACCAAACAGTTTTCTTCAAACCCTAATAATAATAACAGTCTGGAGATGAGGGAGGAATTAGGGTTTCCTCCTTCAAACCCTAGCCCTTTTCTTGAAGAAGAACCAAATTCTTCATCTTATGTTACTAATAATCTGGATCTTGTTCAAGAAAAGAGGTCCCCCCATGAAGCTAGTGACTCCATAGCTTCCATATTCGAGTGCTATCACAACCTCTATGCTGGGATCTCAGATTCCCCCAACAGCTTCATGGGAAATTTTCTTGGCAATTGGGATCTTGACACTGATCCCAGAATACTCATCTCCCCATTTTCAGGTAACCCAGACTCAAACATTATTTAACTCTTTAGGTTTGGGCCGAGGCTTTCCTGGACCTGGTCTGGTCTAACATCCTACCAGAAACGTACGTATGTAGCACTGACTGCTACACAAGTATTTACTACTAGCTATACCTTTCGACCTGCGTGGATGGTAAGCGCTTGATCCTCGCATATGATTTGATATTTGTAAGTTTGTATGCATTATCTTTAAGCTAGTCATGTTGAATGATCATATTATGTAGTGTTGCAAAATTTGAATTGGTGAGCTTCTCCTTGTTGTTTGATGTGGAAAAACAAGACATTTATGGTACCCAGAATAAATAAACCTGCCACTACTTGTTCATCTGTGTTGTATAGTAGATAGAATTTTTGGAAGAGAAATATGTTTGGTCGTTGTCTTAAAGGCACATTGCCAGTCGTGATGTCCTCATCATTGTTACGTTGCATAAACGAATCAGGGAATTGGCAGATCTTCCGGAATAGATTACGAAACATGACATCATATTATTGGCATGCACGAATCTTTCCTTAATATAAATAATGTGCTGTTTTTTTTTTTTTCTTTAATAATAATGCATGAATGTTTCCTTAATTCGTCCTCTTGAGTGATTTTTTTTGTTTTTTTGTATACTGTTGCCTTAAAAACCGTGCAATTTGCTGTTTTATATTCGAGACGCAACAGTGATGAAAGAGTGAAAATGATTCAACCTCTCACCGGGACGAGTCGATGACTTATGGTAAATGGTCCACAGGACCACATCCACTGATATAATCTCACATTTTTAACATGCAATGCATAATAATTAGGTACAGAATATCATCATACTCCATTCGCTCGGTCATCTTTTGTGCACTCTCGTGTAAAATAACATTCAGATGATATATTAGTAGTTAAGATATTATGTATAGTACTTTCAGTTAACAAATTATATATACTTATAAGTATACTTATAATATGTACGGAATGTATATAATATGTTAACTGCACATACATAATACCTTAATTGTAATAGGTACATAAATTATTAACTAAAAATACGTAATATGTTAATTACAAGTACATAATCCGAATATTATTTTAGACCAGGATTTACAATGCAAGATGGATCTTATCGAGGACCCCTTTCAATTCGAGGTAGTTTGTAGTTTGTGTATACACTTATATACACATGCACGAAAAAAATAAATAAATAAATAAAACTCTTCAGCTTAAGTGTGCTCCTAATGTGATATACAACATATATGTGTGTGTACGATTGTATCCTTAATTAGCTTGTTTAATTAATTGGCCTTCAATAACTATATAGGCCATTTGGTTCAAATGTTGGAATCAGAATTATAATGGGAATCAAATCAATATTTTGGTCCTCAATTGTTTCCCAACTATTATTGTAGTCATAGTTTTCAATTTCAATCAATTTTATCATTGAATTGTTTAAAATTTCGTCAATTATACCCTTCTAGGGACCAAATTGACAAAAATTTTAAAAATATAGAAATCACCATTTTGGTCCCTGAAAGTGTTTAATTGACGAAATTTTAAACAATTCAATGATCAAATTGGTTGAAATTGAAAATTAGGGACTACATTGACATTTAGGAAACAATTGAGGGACCAAAATGGTGATTAACCCAAAAAGTAAATATATAAACATATATAATACGTGTTATATACACACATGCATATGTGTGTTTGTGATTCTTTTGTTCAAAAGTAGGGGAAGAAAAAGGTTACGGGTTTTATAATTATTACTAAAGGATTTGAAAGGATATAAAAAATAGACAAACAAACATAGTAATGAGTATCAAATATAATAATAGTGTATAAAAGCCCCCAACAAAACGCCACCAATGGTGTTAATTTTTAAATTATTCATGAATGGCAAGCGTACTTATATTGTTCTTTTGTAGTCAATTATTCAATTATTTTTGGATTTCAATTAATGTGTGTGATAATATAATCCAGTCAAAAGCTCTATACTGACCAAAGTTTGACTACTACTACTAGGTAACCAAATAAATACAAGATATAGATATGCTCCACAAAGTTTAAATTTCCAAATTTCACTCCTTATAAGAGCTATTTATTGAATTTCTCAGTTATATTCGACTAATTATGAATAACTTAATTTGATTTATCTTTTTGTGATCATTTATTGCCCAGGATTATAAAATGTGCTCCACGTAAAGTGTCATTCATATATAATGGTTATAGACTTTTTCTGTAAATAAGAAATATGGATATGTTGTAGGATACTTGTAAAGACCATATATATATCTCGACATTGTCAAACAAGAAGCAAATTAAACAGTAACCCAAATATCGAACCTTTTCATATTTAATTTATTCACTCCCCAATCCCCATAAATCAATTATTGCTTCCATTATAATTTAGTCATATGAAATGATATCATTTGAACAATATTTGATTTGAAAAATAATCATTGAAAGAAACTAAAATATTATTATGTTTGGCGGAGGTCTAGAGGGTTAAGTTCAACATATTGTCACTCAAAACGTGGTAATGCTTATTACGCAAAGATAGGGAAATCAAGTTGTGCCTTCGCTACTAACTATAACTTTTGACATAGTGATAGGCGTTTAATCTGTTGGAGGGGCGCTAGTAGGGCCGAGTCCAACATCCTACCATCAAAACGTGACGTGACTGTTACGAAAATATAATGAAATAAAATTGCGCTTTCACTACTAGATAGCTACGGAGTATAAATTTTGGCGTAATGGTAAGCGTTTGATTATGACAATTGGTATCATACCAAGTCACGTGTTTGAATCACATTTAAAGCATGTTATGCAAACTCCCAAGCACAAGGAGCTGAGGGGAAGCTTGGAGGGCCTAGCCCACCGATCTACCATCAAAACGTGGCAATGATTGTTACGCAAGTATTTATTTTACCATCGTTACTAGTTATAATTTTTTATGTATTGATAAGAGTTTGATTATAACATGATCGCATACCTTGCAATTAAGGTTCGGAAGGAATTGTTGAGTGGAAGTTGCCTAACTTTTAGTCTAGTAATAATCTCTTATCTTAACGCATTACTTGAGTCATATTAAACTTCATCTAACAATGACAAAGAAATCGTACTATTCCAAAGTTTATATCTAATCATATATCTTAATTGGACATATATAATGGAATTAAATTTGACTATCCTGTTCATAGCTACTTTCTCAACCTACTGAAGCACAAAGAGTCAACAGATGCCTCCACTGAGGCTCGAACCCACTCCCTTCCACATGGGAGTGTACACCGGATGCCGCTTGACCACAAGGCCTTTGGCTAAATTTGACTATCTAATCATGCATCTATCTTGTAATTTAATTTCTCAAGCTTCCCCACTAATAAGAAACTTTTGAATGTGGTCACATAGTACAATTTAGTCAACCAAAATAATGTTGTTACATAATTCCCAGACAAAAATTAAATGCCACCAATAATAGAATGACGATTTTCTCAATTTCTTCTCGAGCCTATATGGCTACATGTATTAGGGCGGTTGAGGATAACTCATATTTTCGTATGTTTTTGTACTTTTTTGAAAGCTTAGAACGTTAAATCACTCAATGACAAAGAAGTTTTTAGGTATGCTCGTAAGTATTGCTGGTTTAATAGTTAAGAATGGGCATGAGTAGGATGTTACCGGTTAAAGTATGAATTAATATAACTTTTGTTCCGTTTACTTTTAAGTTTTATCAATTTTGGTGCACAACTTTAAATTTTTTTAATTTTGGTGCCAAACTTTGTTATATTTATAAATTTTGGTCATTCTGACCAAATTGACGGTGAAATGTTGTTAGATTTTATATTTTAAGGACACAATCATTATCCTAAAAAAATCTTTAATATCTAAACAAAATCACTGTAAAATCATATTTATACGTGTTTGATCGGTGCAAATAATGGGGAAGACATGTAGAAACTAGACAGAAATCTATGACATTTATAACATCGACGATAGACAAACCTTTCTTTTTTTCTTAATATGATTTTTCTTTTGTTTAGATATTGAAGATATTTCTTTGGGATAATGATTTTGCCCTTGAAATATAAAATCCGACAACATTTCGCTGTCAATTTGGTTAGAAGAATCAAAACTGATAAAAACAACAAAGTTAGGCACCAAAATTGAAAAAATTTAAAGTTATGTACCAAAACTGATAAAACTCAAAAGTCGAGGGACCAAAATTCTTAAAGTATTTAGGAGATCTCTGTATTTTATGCATATATGTATCGTTATGTTTAATTTAATTTACTTAATTTTGTTAATTTACTCTTTATATTTTATAAATCTATCTACTTCATATCTGATCTCAGTCTTGAAAGTCAAGCTTACCAAGTTGCCAATGTAGGATTCAGCAGGAGCAGATCTAGGGGCAGATGAACTCTCTACCGCCATGGCCGGTCGCTACTACAATCTCATCAAACGCCTAGACAAAGACAAAGGAAGGATACTTTTTGATGTTGATTGTTGATTGTGTGTTGAAAATGGTGATTGGGTGGGGGGGGGGGGGGGAAGGATGTAATTTAGGGTTTCAACTTCTCCCCAATTGGCAATTGCGGAGTCCTATCGTGATTATGAACTTCTTTGAGGCCAAATTGAATATCGACGACAGCAGGAGAATGCTTAGAGGGATTATACATTGATGCGTTGAAGTAGTACTCCACAATAATTTTAAGATTTCTTAGTTGTGTTTTGTAACAATTATATAAAAATTTCAAATTTCAAATACTTATGAATAATTATATCTAATTATACTATACATAATTGTTTTTCACATAAATAAATCTTAAATTATATGATTGAGATAAATGATGTGATTTACACCGAAAAAAATGTTAAAGTACACATTTTGATAAAGGTGGCAACGGAGGGTAAAGAAGAATAAAATTCGAAGAGTTTGAGCATTCAAAATTTTAAATGATGAGAAGGGGTACACAAATGATGTTGATATATAATTTATAAATGATAAATGGTAAAATAAATCCCTAAACTTTACTCAAAAGGTCAATTAGATCAACTAATACACTTGCAATTACATGTCACCAACACACTATTGGGTTTAAATGCTTCAAAATAACATGTTTGTGCACTAATTGTAATTTCTGAAAGTTTAAGACCTAATTGACCTTTTAAGTAAAGTTTAAAGACTTTTTTCCCTCCAAATCGGTCAGGATGTTAATTTGATAACAAAAAAAAAAATTTCAAGTTCGCCAAAAAAAAAAAAAATTCAAGTTCGCCAAAAACCTTATAGTCTACTGGCAGCCAATTTACACTCCCACATGAAAAGGAGTGGGTTCAAGACTAACTCATTGTTTGTGCTTCAGTAGATTGAGAAAGTAATTATGAATAGATACTACATTGTAATAGAGTCAATTGCACTATAAAAAAAAAAAAAAAAAATCAACTTCATAGAAGAACCTTCTCCACCAAGTCAATCAAATATAAATAACTTAAACTAGTTCATCTCTTTATGAGTTCTTTGCCAGATAAAATTTTTTCGCAATATATGTATGATTAAATATATGATGTTAATCTGGATATCTAATTGACTTGAACAGAGGTTGGGATGGCTGAAGCACTACATATGACCAATCGCCTGATGAAAGCTTCATTGAGGGAAAGAAGAGAAATGAAAATATGGAACCACGGATCCCGACCATCCTCCCTACAACCTAGTCTTATTCCTCAGATTACAGAAAACTAAAATGCAAAAACAACAATGGAAATATTCTAAACATTGCCAATCCCTGAAGGGAGAGAAGAACACAACTTTTGCTTTAAACCAAACGCATTGCTCTCGTACAAACTTATGCAAATATACCACATATACGCACTCTAGTCGGAAGAGCCACGACCACGGCCTCTACCACCATAGCCATATCCTCTACCGCCATATCCTCCATAATAACCTCGAGATCGGCCACCACGATAAGGGCCACGGCCACGACCACCCCTATATCTTGCGAACTCTCCTCCAAATGTCTGAAAAGTTAGAAATTATATTAACCTCGTTATTAAAAAGTCAGAGAAACTGTAGATGAATGCACTACTACATGTACCTCGGCATCAATCTTCCTCTGCTCAGAAAACCTTGGCCTTACTTGATTTGATGCATTATCCAATGCATTAGAAGACAGGGAATCAAAAAAGTCATCCTTGTTATAAACAGGCTGCAAATAAATAGTTCAGTTAAGATATTTTGACAGTGAGGTATGGCACTAGCAACAAAGACAAAAGTGCAAGTTAGAAATGAGATAACACGATGGAAGGAGTGACCACCTTGACCTCAACCCTAGGATGGCCAGCATCTTCTTCTTCATGATAATTATTTTCATCATTGCCATTTACATTCCCTTCTTCGTCCCTTGAATCAGATTTAGAAATCTTGCCAAGATGACCCCAAACTTCATCTTTGTTAAATTTCTCATTCATTGCCATAAAATCAAACTCCTCTGTAAAATTTGTCACTGGTCTTGAAATCTATATAGAAAAGAAGAGGAATATAACTGATCATAAAAGACATGCAATGATCTCCATAATTGAGATTAACAAAAATGGCCCACTTGCAACCAAAAGAATAAGACGAAGGGAAGGCATCACTTCACATTACTATATGATATAAGATTCATAGCTTTGACATAGACAATATAATTACCCCAGTTCCTCTTCCTCCACGCCCTCTGTAGTTGTTGTGGCGCATCTGAAATGGAGCTCCATTTGGCTGGGGATAAAACAGGAAATCATAAAAATTAGTTCCGTTTGCAATTTGCAATTTTGCATACATAAAAATGGAGACTGAAAGAAACAAGTATGCCACTATTAAAGTACCACAAGTTTTAAAGATTGTTTCTGATAATAATGGAATATGTTTAGAACACAAAATGATACACCTTTAAAGCAGACTGCAACGACAAATTTACAGCATAAAGTATAACAAGACATTTGGCATTGCAAAGTTAATAATAGTTCTAAAAGGCTCTTGACAGCCAGGGTTTCAGTGCCATGTTATAAATTTTAAAAAAAAATGCATATATAAAGCAAAACTACACATAATAAAATATTTCAGAGGAATACCCTTTGTGCATGAGTTTGTTGAGGTGTTGGCAATATTGGTGGCTGAGTTTCTGATTTAACAACTGCTGACGGTTCTGATGACTGTGATGGTGACACTTGAACCACCTCAACATCCTTTTGAACTGTCTGTACTGATTGAGTTGGTAAGACAGTAGCAGGTCCAGATTGCAGTAGATGCCCTGGAGTTAATAATGAAGGTGTGGATGTCTCCACTGGACCAGAATTCAATGCTCCAACAGCAATTTTAGATTGAGATGGACCTGGTAAAGGATTGGGTATATTAGTGATATGAGGTGCAACAGCAGTTGCACCAGGGTTTGTAGTAGTAGGAGGTAATGCTGGCAAAGTGGAACTAAATGTTGCCGTGGAGACAGCAGTCAGTGAAGTCTTGTTTGGCAAATTACTGGATACTGTTTCAGAACTAGGTGCCAAATGCTGCAGCGGCAGGACACTTGAAGGCAAAGCAGGAGCAGGTTGGAGGGGCAGCACATTTGAAGGCAAGGCTGGTGCAGGTTGGAGAGGTAGTGCATTTGAAGGCAAGGCCGGTGTAGGTTGGGGTGGTTGCGCACTTGAGGGCAATGATGAAGCAGGTAAGGAAGATGAGGTTAGACTAGCAGTGTTTGGAATCAATGAAGGAGGGTATTCAGGCAAGTTTGACCCTGGTAGACTCAATCCTCCAGTTGGCATAGATGAGTTGAAAGCGGAATACTGCATCTGTGGCATGGAAGGAGGCATCGACAATCCAGGTGGGGGTCGAAGTAGTGACTGTTGGGGCAATTGGGGTAGTCCATTTGGGGCACCATAAAACCCTTGCCAATACATTGGCATAGCAAGTCCACTACCACTTGCATTTTGGGGTGGATGTGATGGCCCCCAAGAGCCTAAATTCCCTCCAGGTTGATACAAAGGTAGAGCCCCTTGAGATGCTGATCCAGGATGTCCCAGTTGTGATGGATGGGAATTAGGATCTACCGCTGGAGCACTGGAAACTGGAGGAAGGCTTGAAGATGTGGTAGGTGGGCGAGGATAATGAGACTGCATAAATAAAATGAATTATGTTAAAACAGACCTAATTATATATATTAGATCTTTCTCATTACTTGCCTGAATAATAGCTGGATCATTGTTTATTTGCGGTGTACTCTGAACAGGTGGAGAAGCCTTAACCTGTAAATCCTGCAAAAGAGTACTTTTCAAGCTTCAGTTTTTGATACAGAAATAATAATGATAAACACCAAGGCAATTATAAACTCAAAATAAAAAGGGAAAAGGGTCAAATAAGCCCTCAAACTTTACCTAAAAGTACAATTAGGCCCCTAAACATTCAAAAGGTTCAATTACACACACGAACTTGTCATTTTGGGGCATTTAAACCCATATGACCGGTTGTTCCAGGTGAACAACCGGTCATATTTTTCCGACGAACATTCCGGCCACCGGCGGCCGGAATGTTCATCCCCAACCGTCTTCTCCGTTGGACTGGTTCGTCTTCCGTTAGTCTTCTCCGATGAGAAGACGAACAACACTGGAGAAGACTGGGAAGACTGGGAAGACGAACAGTCTTTTCATCCATTGGAGAAGACGAATTCAATGCAGCAGCTAGCACGCAAATTCCATTTCAAATCAACCCAGAACTCCATTTTTCAATTCCAATTGCCCAGGACTTCAGTAGATGAACAAATAATTCCATCAATCATCTCCATTAAAGACAATTTCAGAAACTATTT
>CP025650.1:10921227-11039870 GCA_003576665.1 Ipomoea trifida
AGCACAGAACTAATCTATCATCCAAATGTTAGGTATAGGAAAAGGACTAACAATTTGACAACCAAAAGAAGGCAACCTAAGGTCAAGCTCCAATGGTATATGCTTATAGCAGATGGGGGCATCAACAGTATACACCAGTATCTACTCAGTCAAGTGCCAATTACCTCTTACTACTGGATAGGTTTACACAGTGATAAACATAACGAAAACTTGTTCTGACATACCTAAGTCAGGTAAAAGTTTACACATATCAAACCCATTGCATAAATTTCTTAGGATCCCTACCATTTCTTCCCCAAAAAATAAAATATAAAAAAAAACGATAAATAACTTTTACTTTTTTTATCTGAAAGGCACAAAGCACAAAGGTTTAGATGTTGATAAAACACAGAAAAGGCATATAAACAAACTCACAGGAAATTTTCATAATTTAATCATACAAAAGCATTTTAAAAAACAAGTATTTAATGAATCAAATGATTTTAATTCGGGAGAGAAATTCACCGTTGCGTAGGCCGATACTGGACTCGTCGGTGTTAATGTTGTACAAAACACCTTCGTATCTGATCTCGCTCTTCGACGTCAAGCTAATTAAACTGCCGATGTAGGAATCGGGCGATGCACCAGATCTAGGCGCCGATGAAGAACTCTCTGCCGCCATGCTCGGCCACTGAAATCATACACCGCGAGAAAGAGATGACTCTCCAATTTGACTGTGTTTGAAGATGGCGATTGGGGGAGAAGACCGGAGGAGACGGGGAATTGAAGAAAATTAGATTTAGGGTTTCGGTTTCACCACATTGAGGGGCGAGTTCGTAATTATCGACATTTCAATGGTTGAAAGGGAAACTTTGGGGGATTGTACGTTGTGCATGAGGAGTTGTTCCATTTCAAGCAATAAAGGAGATTTAATCAGCCTAGAAGATGCCACGTAGGACTGTATATGTTTGACTTCGATAGTTGAATGGTCTTTTAAGTTTTTTTTTTTTTTTTTTTAAAGCATTTATGTAGATGTAATGTTGTAAACATATTTATTGAGAATTTTTTATATCTTATTCTGTATTGATATAATTTGTAACAAATTATATTTGATAACGTAAAATTTGTGTAAAAATTGACAAAATAATATTACCATAAACATCATTAAAAAATATTTTGTCACCTTTTGAAATCTTAGTCCGTACGAATCTAATTAGTCTGTGATTTAGTTGACTCTGCCCATAAAAAAATATGTGATGATGAGACAAACAATCAAAATGTACAAAATTATTGTTTTTGGAGTGTATTTATTTGATGAATTGAATTTTAATCTAGGTACTAATTCAAGTGTGTGTGTGTGTAAGATTTCAAATAAGTTGAAATGACTTAAATAAGTTATGTAAAATCAAAAATTATATCGTGAGCCCTAGCCCAAAACAGTGTCATTACCAACGTCAACTAGTGCATTATGTTCAATAACGTTATTACGTATTACTTTCATAATATTTGTTCTATATGCTTGGAAACATAAACCTAATGCGCATAAACACTAAATTACAAGTAAATCATATCTATTTGCATTCACTATAAAGTATGTTCGTTATGTTCATTTTATATGTTCATAAAAACAAAACTTAATGTACATAAACATTACATTGCAGATACATTATGTTCACGAAAAAATTTAAAGTTAAATTGATGTGACTTTAAAAAGTAATGTGGACAATTAGAGAGGTAAAACATGCCAAGCAATATGATTTTCATGAGATAAGTATGCACAAAGTACAAAAGTATGACAAATCTTCTAGTAAATCAACATAAGTTCTAATGATAATCTTTGGTATATGGAAGATTTAAGAACTAGAAAAGAATTCCCCACAAAGGAGACTGTAGAAAGGGATTACAGCAAATAGTTAACACACATATATTTAAATGACATTTGAAATAAAAATAAAATAAAACACATATTTTTTGACAAATCAAAGAAAAAAAGAATCTCGCTAAACAAACAAAAATGCATTATAACACATGTATATTCAGTTTGAATCCAAATGTGTTGTAGACAAACAAAGAGGCAACTCTTATCTTTTCCAAACATTTAAATAAAATAGGCAAACTACCTTGATGTCACTTCCCCAAAATAGAATATATTCATAAACTTTGTCACTTGAACGTACTTGAGGAACAACTAGGCAACAAGAACAATCCTTGTGCCTTGTTAGCACGGTAAAACAAAGATGTGCAGAGTCATTTATGAATTCATATTTAGCATTGTGTTAGCACAATTAAGAGTATTGTTGTACATTAGAATTGTTCAACTTTGAATAAGAGAACATAATAACTAAAAATCATAAAATTTCATATCACGTTATCAAGGCTTTTCTTTGTAGAATTGAAGCACAAAGCTAAAGAGACAAGTGTTCGTCTAAGGTCATGCACACATCTAGAAGCTCGAGAATTCATTCAAACATAGTAATAACTAAAAAGTAAAAACCAAAAAAAAAAAAAAAACATTTGAAGTATGGGAGGGAAATTCATAGTTGCGTAGTCTGATACTAGGCTCCTCGATGTTGATGTTGTACAAAATGCATTCATATCTGATCTCACTCTTGGGTGTCAAGCTTATCAAGTTGTCGATGTAGGAGTTAGCAGATGCAACAGATCTAGGGGCAAATGAACTCTCTGCCACCATGGTTGGTCAGTTACAACAATCTCATCAAATGCCTACACAAAGACAAAAGGAAAAATACTCTTCAATGTTAATTGTTAACTATGTATTGAATATAGTGATTTGGGAAGGTTAGTCGGGTTGAAAGAGTGTGCGTAATATAGGGTTTCGACTTTTTCCCAATAGGCAATTACGAGGTCTGATCGTAATTATAGACTTCTTTGAGGCCAAATCGAATAACGACAGTGACAAGAGAATGCTTAGAGGGATTGTACATTGTTGTGTTAAAGTAGTACTCCACGTTAAATTTGAGATTTTATAATCGTGTATTGTAACATTTATATTAAAATTTTAAAATACACATTTTGACAAGAGTGGAACCGAAAAGTGAGTAGTGAAATTCAAAGATTTGAGCATTCAAACAATAATAAGGGGTACACAAGTGATGTTGATATATAATTTTTAAAATAATTTGTACAACTTAGCAAGTGATACAACTTAAATGCCAAGAAAAATCTACAATCAAATTGATCAGATTGATAATTTGATAACTTAAAATTGAGAGTTGATAATTTGATAACTTAAAATTTTCAAGTTCAACCCTCAATGGGAGAAGCTTATCAGCCAAGTCAATCAACTATAAACAACTTAAACTAGTTTATCTTGTTATGATCCTATGCCAAATAGAATTTTCTCCCAAGTTACTATAATCAATTATAGTTATTATAATAAGTTATAATTATACAAATATTTGATATTAAATTGTTGAATATAATAAATACTTAATATTAATCTGGATATCTAATTGACTTGATCAGAGGTTGGGATGGCCTAAGGACTATATATGACCAATCACTTGATGAAGGCTTGCTTCATTAAGGCAAAGAGAAATGAAAATATGGACTGTATATGGAACCACGGATCCCGACCATCCTCCCTACAACCTAGTCTTATTCCTCAGGTTACAGAAAACTAAAATGCAAAAACAACAATGGAAATACTCTAAACAATGCCAATCCCTGAAGGGAGAGAAGAACACAACTTTTGCTTTAAGCCAAACCTTTTTAATACGTGCATTGCTCTCGTACAAACTTATCCAAATATACCACATATACGCACTCTAGTCGGAAGAGCCACGACCACGACCTCTACCACCATAGCCATATCCTCTTCCGCCATATCCTCCGTAATAACCTCGAGATCGGCCACCACGATAAGGGCCACGGCCACGACCACCCCTATATCTTGCGTACTCTCCTCCAAATGTCTGAAAAGTTAGAAATTATATTAACCTCGTTATTAAAAAGTCAGAGAGGCTGTAGATGAATGCACTGATGCATGTACCTCGGCATCAATCTTCCTCTGCTCGGAAAACCTTGGCCTTACTTGATTTGATTCATTATCCAATGCATTAGAAGACAAGGAATCAAAAAAGTCATCCTTGTTATAAAGAGGCTGCAAATCAATAGTTCGGTTAAGATATTTTGATAGTGACATAGGGCACTAGACAGACAAAAGTGCCAGTTAGAAATGAGATAACACAATAGAAGGAGTGACCACCTTGACCTCAACCCTAGGATGGCCAGCATCTTCTTCTTCGTGATAATTATTTTCATCATTGCCATTTGCATTCCCTTCTTTGTCCCTTGAATCAGATTTAGAACTCTTCCCAAGATGACCCCAAACTTCATCTTTGTTAAATTTCTCATTCATTGCCATAAAATCAAACTCCTCCGTAAAATTTGTCACTGGTCTTGAAATCTATATAGAAAAGAAGAGGAATATAACTGATCATAAAAGGCATACAATGATCTCCATAACTGAGATTAACAGAAATGGCCCACTTGCAACCAAAAGAATAAGACATAGGGAAGGCATCACTTCACATTATTATTTACTATAAGATTCATAGCTTTGACAGAGACAATATAATTACCCCAGTTCCTCTTCCTCCACGCCCTCTGTAGTTGTTGTAGCGCATGTGAAATTGAGCTCCATTTGGCTGGGGATAAAACAGGAAAACATAAAAATTAGTTCCTTTTGCATACATAAAAATGGAGACTGAAAGCAACAAGTGTGCCAGTATTAAATTATCACAAGTTTCAAAAGATTGTTTATGATAATAAGGGAAAATGTTTAGAACACAAAATGACTCACCTTTAAAGCAGACTGCAACGACAAATTTACAGCATAAAGTATAACACAAGACATTTGGCATTGCAAAGTTAATAATAGTTCTAAAAGGCTCTTGACAACCAGGGTTTCAGTATCATGTTATAAATTTAAAAAAAAATGCATAAATAAAGCAAAACTATACATCAAAATAAAATATTTCAGAGGAATACCCTTTGTGCATGAGTTTGTTGAGGTGTTGGCAATATTGGTGGCTGAGTTTCTGATTTAACAGCTGCTGCCAGTTCTGATGACTGTGATGGTGACACTTGAACTACCTCAACATCCTTTTGAACTGTCTGTACTGATTGAGTTGGCAAGACAGTAGCAGGTCCAGATTGCAGTAGATGCCCTGGAGTTAATAATGAAGGTGTTGATGTCTCCACAGGACCAGTATTCAATGCTCCAACAGCAATTTTAGATTGAGATGGACCTGGTAAAGGATTGGGTATATTAGTGATATGAGGTGCAACAGTAGTTGCACCAGAGTTTGTAGTAGGAGGTAATGCTGGCAAATTGGAACTAAATGTTGCCGTGGAGACAGCAGTTAGTGAAGTCTTGTTTGACAAATTACTGGATACTGTTTCAGAACTCGGTGCCAAATGTTGCAGCGGCAGGACACTTGAAGGCAAAGCTGGAGCAGGTTGGAGGGGCAGCACATTTGAAAGCAAGGCTGGTGCAGGTTGGAGAGGTAGTGCATTTGAAGGCAAAGCCGGTGTAGGTTGGGGTGGCTGCACACTAGAGGGCAAAGATGAAGCAGGTAAAGAAGATGAGGTTAGACTAGCAGTGTTTGGAATCAATGAAGGAGGGTATTCGGGCAAGTTTGACCCTGGTAGACTCATTCCTCCAGTTGGCATAGATGAGTTGAAAGCGGAATACTGCATCTGTGGCATGGAAGGAGGCATCGATAATCCAGGTGGGGGTCGAAGTAGTGACTGTTGGGGCAATTGGGGTAGTCCATTTGGGGAACCATAAAACCCTTGCCAATACATTGGCATAGCAAGTCCACTACCACTTGTATTTTGGGGTGGATGTGATGGCCCCCAAGAGCCTAAATTCCCTCCAGGTTGATACAAAGGTAGAGCCCCTTGAGATGCTGCTCCAGGATGTCCCAGTTGTGATGGATGAGAATTAGGATCTACCGCTGGAGCACTGGAAACTGGAGGCAAGCTTGAAGATGTGGTAGGTGGACGAGGATAATGAGACTGCAGAAATAAAATGAATTATGTTAAAACAGACCTAATTAAATATATTAGATCTTTCTCATTACTTGCCTGAATAATAGCTGGATCATTGTTTATTTGCGGTGTACTCTGAACAGGTGGAGAAGCCTTCACCTGTAAATCCTGCAAAAGAGTACTTTTCAAGCTTCAGCTTTTGATACAGAAATATTAATGATAAACACCAAGGCAATTATAAACTCAAAATAAAAAACACTAGCAATAAATTCCTGTGTAATGACTATTTACTGAGCAAACAGATACAAGCAAACAGTGTCCAATCCACAGTTGGAGCTGGTTTAACTCCTTTTTTACACATTTAAAATTCACGTTATAACATCTTCTCAGCATATGCCACTCCCCACCCAAACCATGTCTTGCTAAGAATGTTGAATGCAGTGGATAACATTTTATTAACTTATGACAAAAAGGAGTCAATTTGGTCACTTCATAGTTCAGTAAAAAGGAAAGAATACAGGGATTAGATCACTGAAGAAATAACGACACACCATTGCAGCCTTGGTTAGGGTTTTATATTTTCAACTCCATGGCCAAGGAAAATTGGCAATACGAATATTTTCTATCAATCATTCCCTCGTATCTCAAACACCTTGTTTAAATGAAGATCAAAAGTTTAACACCCACCCCCACCCCCCCCAAAAAAAACCCCTTTTTCCCTCCGATTTAGGCATGAATGCATCCAAATCAACAAAAGCATATCAGTGCAGCCATGACAAGTAAAAGCAGCATAACACTACAAATATTGAAATCAAATAAGCAAGCCACCTTGATATCACTTCCCCGAAATAGTATATATTCATAAACTTTGTCACTTGCAAGAACTTGAGGACCATCTTTTTTCCTCCCTTCTGTTCCAAATGATCTAACTGTCATGACAAAATGAGCACAACAATGAGCTTATACGAATACTTCCACAATTTAATTTTTTTAAAATATTGTGAATGAAGACTCAGCCCACAACAATAATCATTCTGCTGTTCAATCATTAATATAATATTCCTGATTAGATAGAAAACGAATTTCAGCAATTTGTATGGGCATGCAGTATGTGCACCTAAAATCTCTACAACATTATTGTCACATTCTTTTAGACTTTCAAATAATATGAACATAATATATAACTAATCTATCATCCAAATGTTAGGTACCGGAAAAGGACTAACAATTTGACAACCAAAAGAAGGCAACCTAAGGTCAAGCTCCAATGGTACATGCTTATAGCAGATGGGGGCAACAACAGTATACACCAGTATCTACTCAGTGAAGTGCCAATTACCTCCTACTATTAGATAGGTTTACACAGTGATAAATTTATCGAAAATTTGTTCTGGCATACTTAAGTCAGGTAAAAGTTTACACATAACAAACCCATTGCATCAATTTCTTAGGATTCCTTCCATTTCTACCCAAAAAAAAAAAAAAAAAATCGCTAAATAACTTTTACTTTTTTTTATTATCTGAAAGGTACAAAGCACAAAGGTTTAGATGTTCATAAAACACACAAAAGGCATATAAACAAACTCACAGGAAATTTTCATAATTTAATCATACTAAAAAAAAAATTTAAAAATATTTGAAGAATCAAATGATTTTAATTCGGGAGAGAAATTCACCGTTGCGTAGGCCGATACTGGACTCGTCGGTGTTGATGTTGTACAGAACACCTTCGTATCTGATCTCGCTCTTCGACGTCAAGCTAATCAGACTGCCAATGTAGGAATCGGGCGATGCACCAGATCTAGGCGCCGATGAAGAACTCTCTGCCGCCATGCTCGGCCACTGAAATCATACACCGCGAGAAAGAGATGACTCTCCAATTTGACTGTGTTTGAAGATGGCGATTGGGGGAGAAGACCGGAGGAGACGGGGGATTGAAGAAAATTATATTTAGGGTTTCGGTTTCGCCAAATTAAGGGGCGTGTTCGTAATTATCGACATTTCAATGGTTGAAAGGGAAACTTTCGGGGATTGTACGTTGTGCATGAGGAGTTGTTCCATTTCAGGCAATAAAGGGCATTTAATCAGCCTAGAAGATGCCACGTAGGACTGTGTATGTTTGACTTTTATAGTGGAATGGTCTCTTCATTTTTGTTTTAAGCATTTATGTAGATGTAAACATATTTATTGAGAATTTTTTATATCAAATTCTGTATTGATATAATCTGTAACAAATTATATTAGATAACGTAAAATTGGTGTACAAATGGACAAAATAATGTTACTATAAACATCATTAAAAAAATATTTTGTCACTCTTTGTAATCTTATTCAACACAAATCAAATTAGTATCTCATTATAGTTGACTCATCAAGAAAATATGTGATCAGACAAACAATTATAATGTACAAAATTATTATTTTTGGCGAGTATTTATTTAATGAATTGAATTTTAATCTAGGTTCTAATTCTTTTTGTATTTTTTGTGTGTGTAAGAGCATCACCATCAATGCATAATATGGAGTTATTTCTACAATGAAATCCTAGTTGGAGGAGAGAGGGGCAAGGAAAGAGAAAAAGAAATTACTCATGCAAGATCAAGTTATTGCTACAGTAACTTTGTACCACATCCAACCATTTGCCTGTTGCACTTGACAATGTACTTTTTTTTTTTAAATCAGATTTTTTAATTTTTTTTCCTCTCCTCCCATTTTCTCTTTCCTAATCACACTTAAAAAAACTACTCAATAACCGCGAAAAATCCTACTAATAAGGATGCTCTGAGATCTCAAATAAGTTATAATTAAGGTCTAAAATAAGTTATACAAAATCACAAATTATATCTTGGACCCTAGCCCAAAACCGTGTCGTTAATGGCGTCTACCAATGCATCATGTTTAATAACATTATCATGAACATATGGCGTCTACTAATGCATCATGTTTAATAACATTATCATGAACAGATGGCGTCTACCAATGCATCATGTTTAATAACATTATCATGTACTATGTTCATAATATTTGTTCTATATGTTCATAAACCTAAAACTGAATATGCATAAACACTAAATTACAAGTACATAATATCTATTTGCATTCACTCTAAAGTATGCTCATAATATTCATTATATATGTTCATAAAAACAAAGCTTAATGTACATAAATATTACACTGCAGGTGTGTCATGCTTGATAACATTCATCATCTACTATGTTCTTAATATTTGTTCTATATAATCAATTAATCATAAATCTAAATCTTAATACACTACCAGCACGTTTGGTTCACGGAATGAATTTGGAGGGAATAAGAATACTATTTCACAAGGAATGAAATAGGTAAGGAATATGACAGGAATTGTATTCTGTTGTTTGGTTCGCTGAAAGAATAGACTTTAGGAATTGTATTTCAATGTTTGGTTGGTTAAAGTAATAGAAATGAAATGGGTTTTAAAGACATAAATACCCTTATACATAATAATAATAATAATAATAATAATAATAATAATAATAATAATAATAATAATAATAATAATAATAATAATATATTTGTTACAGAGATACATGGAGGTTGAGAGATTTACTCCTAATCTAAGTTTATGAGAACCGTCCAACCGACCGAGTTTCGGATGGCATAAGTTATCCCATATTCATGCATTTTGAACATATCAACCCCTCGGTTTTAATGTGTTCGGATTTCAGACGAATTCGGTCGAATTTCAGATTTTATAAGATTGCAAACCGACCGAGTTTCGGATGGCATAAGTTATCCCATATTCGTGCATTTTGAACATATCAACCCCTCAGTTTTAATGTGTTCGGATTTCAGACGGATTCGGTCGAATTTTGGATTTTATAAAATTGCAATAATTTTTTTTTAAAAAGTGTAAAATTAAATACTAATTAAAGTAAATTTTTTAATATTTGCAGTTCTAACTTTTAATCCTTTAAACAAAGTAACAAACAACTAAAAAATTAAAACTTAAACTTAAAAGTTAAAACTAATAGTAAGTCAGAAACAATAACACTTGTGGTCTAGTGGTACCCGGTGTCCCAATTAACACTCCCACATAAATGATGGGCGAACCCTGACACGAACTTATTAATAAACGCAACGGACTCATTGGACAATGACTCCCCATCTAAGACCCTAAATTTGCCCTATTCACTTGGATTTTCTTCCCCTTCACATAACTACCCCTAACTTTCGGGTTATAAGATACAACCAATTCAGCAATCAAATCACCCTTAATATTCTTATCAAACTCCACATGAATGAATTCCCACAATCCTAACATGAAAGATACTAACTTTATCATGAAGGGGGTACAGAAGAGCATAAGCAATGCACTTAGTTCGCGTAAAACTTCATCTCCAAAGTCTCATGACGAGGCTCTAATCCTAGCTCTTATATGCTCTGATCCCAGCTCTGATATGCTCTAATCTACTGTCATATGTGAGTGATCAAGAACAAATGAGTTTAGTCGTAGAGTAGCCCAATTCCCTAGACTTAGACGGAAGTCGCGTGTAGTCTGTATCACTTTTCTCTACGCAGCTGCCATTATGCATTCTGGGCTCATGTATCGAGCCCGGTTGTTAAATAGTGCCCCTTTTCTCTCACCTCTACTCCAAAGAGTTATTGCAGCTATTGTTATTTCCAAGATTCTTGCATAGCCTAGACCAACAATTTTGATCATACTGTTGCTATCAAGTAACAAATGTGAGGGTTGAACATTTAGATGTAGAAAACCTTGTGAATGCATGTAAGATACAACATTTACTAACTGTCTGATTACGCTAAACAATTTATTTTCTTCTCTAATATTAGAGTTCACCATTGACACTCCAAAAACTTTGAACAATAGCTTTTCGATACTCGTAATCGTACAATGATTGAAACTATAGAAATGAACCAGATTAGGGTGCCTAAGAAATCGGAATATTTGATTTCGAAGTTTTGCGCGAGATAGTCGATTTCACATTTGGTTTGAACTGTCTTTATTATGAAGAAATTGCCACGCTGATCTCTAGCTTTGTTGACTTTCGAACTCAGATGGACGTCCGTATCTTGCACATCCAACAAACTCTTAACTGGTTTGACGGGCCGGTTTTTAGCCGCACAGTGTATAGAATCCATGACGGCCAACTCCTAGAAATGGGATGACTACTTGGAGCTTGGACGGTGGATCCACCATTCCGGGCCAGAGGCGAGCTCCGAGGCCGGCCTCCAGAGCTTGGCCCCTAGGGCTTTCGCCCCTATTCAAGTTTTTCACATCCTGTTTGGAATATCCGATCCCTTTCTCTTAGCTTCCGAGTCACAGACTTTTCTTGGGCCCTAGCCCCGGGTCATGGACTCTTTTTGTGCCCTAGGTCGTGGACTATTTTTGGACCCCTAATTATAGACTCCTAAACTCTGAATCTACATTGTTGGACCATGTCTAATATCTCCATAACTTGTACAAAGGAAACACAACTTGTTTGCTTCCTAAAATGTATTTCTTGCGTGTGTGTGGATATACATATATTAGTTCCATCAATTGTGGATATACATATATTAGTTCCATCAATAGTTATTACATTCCGTTGTATATAAAGGAAAGAACTTTTATTCCCCAATTCGTCTGGCTACAAAGTCCAATTTGTTAAAATTCTGTAAGAAAATTAAACAGAACATTCTTATATAGTACTTACTACGTATGAGGTGGTTCGGACCAAATTCTTTTGTCTCACCAAAACCCTCATTTTTCTTTGGACTATACCAAAACTTTCATTTTTCTTAGGAGAATACCTAAACTTCATACCCTGATTTATGATGGATTATGGACCAAATTTGGTCCAATTTTTTTTTTTTAAATTTATTATTTATCAAGTTTAATAACATTATTAGGGGAAAAAAAAAAGTTTTGAGAGGAAGTGGGTGGAGCATAATTTTCATACTTGAATGGTCACGAGTTCGATTCTTACCAGTCATAATCCTAGTGACCGTCTATTACAGGTCACTAATTGATTTTTGGGCTTCGATGTACGAAAATGATGTATTGATGTGTTTAATTGCAACCTTTAAAAGTTCAAGGTTTAATTGATTTTTTTTTCTTTTTGTATAAAGTTCAAGAACTTATTTGACATTTTTTATTGATAAATTATTTTTTTCTCCTTGACATGAAAAGAAAAAAATAATAATAATAAAATCATACGTGGGTTTGACTTGTACAAAGAAATTTAAAAATATTATACTCTTTAGGCTCTATTTGGCATAACTTATTTAGGAGCTTATATCTTATTTTAAGCTACTAATAAGCTATAAGCTATGTTTGATAATGTTCTTAAAATAAGTTAGTAGCTTAAAATAAGAGCTTATTTTTAACGCTATCTTAGGTAGCGTTTCAAAATAAGCTAGTAGCTTCCTAACCTTTTTTCCATCTTTAACCTTATTATTTTAAAGAAATGACATTCTTTACCTTTCCCAATTAAAACCTTTTTAGCTAAACCTACTTTTTCCCTTCAATATGTTTGGTTGTAATTTCAATTTGACATTTGTGTTTGAACATTGATTTTTGTATGAACTAATCTTATGAATTATAAACATTTTGTTTTACTTTATATGTTTTCAAATATATGTTCTTACTTTATATTTTATTAAAATATATTAATTCCCCTATTTTATATTTTAATATATAAACAAACCAATTTATTTTATTGATAAATTATTTTTTTTTCTCCTTGACATGAAAAGAAAAGTAATAATAATAAAGTCATACGTGGGTTTGACTTGTACAAAGAAATTTAAAATTATTATACTCTTAATTAATTAACATCTAATTAATTAAAGTCAATCCAAGCCTAACTGCTACTATAATAAGATAATAATAATAGAAGTAAGTAATTAACAAGTAGCCAAGCACCTTGTGCTCAATTGGCATGTAGTGGCCACCTTCAGATGGGAGGTCATGAGTTCGAGTCTCAGTGGTGGAGATCTCGAAATTGACTCTTTGTGCTTCAACATGTTGAGAAAAGTATAGATGAACAGATACTACAATGTAATAGGTCAGTTGTATTAAAAAAAAAAAAAAGTAATTAACAAGTAATTGACTAATCTCACATGGTGATTGCCGAATGGCAGCAAAATAGGCAGTGTGTAGCCCAACAACACCGCATCTCACTTGAATGCCCCAAGTCTTTCCATGTGGAACAAATGGAGTGTCCTTTTGCATTTGGACTTAGTTTACTTCTTTTCACTTTTCGATCTACACTTATATTAAATTGATTTATAGTGTGAATTGCAAGCAACTAACAAGGATGACATACTATTCATTTCACCATTGAATGGAATAGTCAATTTTTGCAAGGCAAAAAGATGTATATATACCTAATTGTGTGTATAAAATAGAATATAAATGTATAAATTCAACACCTAAAAGTAATATTGAAAAAATTAAATTTATAATAGTAAAAGTAATTCCATGATATGATCTCACATTGACTTAAGTATTTTTATTTATGGTCTAATTGATAGGCTGGTACATGCATGGTGGGGTTCGTGGAGGTGACTTACTTGTGCTTGATAAGGTTGAGAGTGAAGCCTTAGCTTCCAAAAGGAAAAAAAAAAAAGTACTTGGTGCCAATATTTATTTTGATACCTCCACTGAGGCTCGAATAATCCACTCCCATCATCCATGTGGGAGTGTTAACCGAGACACCAGGTGCCACTAGACCACAAGGTCTTTGGCAATTGTCAATTGTCTATTTTTATTCTCAATTGTCTATTTTTAAATTGGAGAAGTGATGTAGGTGCATTGTGGGCCGGGGGTGACCTACCTATGCTTGATAAGGTCTAGGATAGAGTGAAGCCTTCCAACTTCTAAGGAGAAAAAGAGGTACGTGGTGGTGGCCAGAATGATATGATTCATTATTAAGTTAGTTTTTGTGCATGGAATCAGGGTCTTGGCGTCAGTGTCTTATCACTTCATTAATACAATAATTTTAATTTTTTTTTAAATTCTCGATTGTCTATTTTCAAATTGGAGAAATGTACAAGTAAACGTATTTTCTATTTTCTTTTTCCTATTTTTCTACTTAGCTTATTCAAAAAAGTGGGGACTTTATCTAATTAATCAACACAACCTTGTGAGTTGTGATATACTAAGGGAATTGAAATTTCTATTAATAATAAAAATAGATATGGAGATAATGGTACAATAATATTACATTCTGAATTTAATATAATAGAAACAAATAAAATCACCTTCAAACCCAATTAGTCAATCAAGAAACATGGCTACATGCACATGTCCAAAAATTTCTTATTGCACGCATCGTCTTTTCATGCCAAACTCCAAATCTATATACTCTTACACATTGGTTATGTCACGCCCAAAGTGAATAATAAACACTATGATAGGCTAGATACATGCGGTTCAGTATTCGGTCTCGGCTCAAGTACCGGGCCCAAACTTAGTACGGTATGAAACTTGGGAAGATACATTATTTTATTTATATGAAATGTAGGCAGAAGATTTTTAACCTAGTTTTAAGATATCGTTTTTGTTATTTTTTCGAGAACCGGCCTATAGTTAATGCTCTTAATTTAAGGGATTTACTTTCCCTATCCAGTCCAAGTCATTAATTGGTAATTTAATTTGAACTATATCAATACATTGAAAAATGACTTGTAATACTGGAAATCTTCTTTATTCGCAAAGCAATAACAGTACTATATTTTTTTGAGTTCCTTTAAACTTTATTTCCGACCGATTGTGTGGTCAGCCGTCAACTAACTAGATCGTAAAATTAACACATTCGACAAGTAATGTTAAATTAAGCTCTTAACAAGTCTCTCAATGATCAATAAGTGTTGAATTTGTCTTAAACAACTATCTATACTTCATACCTTTTACATGCATTCTCTCTTTCTTTCTTTCTTTCTTTCTTTTTTTATTTTTTGAACATCATTTCAATCTTTGAATAAATAATTAAGAAAATGATAAAATTACCGACAAAGAAAATTGGTCTAATATTAATCAATGAAACACCAATTCAAACCCAATAGTCCTCAACAACCCCAAGTCATAGTCACCGTTTTAATACATTAAATGCTTAGACGAGGTTTGATCAATTCCATAATTAGTAATTAGAATATATTACACGGATTTCATTTATTTTCTTGTGTTTCAAATGGGAGCTATACAAAACATGACATACAATTTATCAAGCATTTTATGACCCTGATATTTTCGAAATTTCCAAGAAACCTTAACCAAAACAAAATACAGAAAAAACAATTATGGATGGATGATGTTTGTTGGAAGCCATAAGCCATAAGGGTCCTTTTCATCCAGGGTTAGATCTATACAATTAAACATATAGGGAGATTCAATAATTTCTTCTTGCTAATATTATCGTCGATCTGACATTACCTAACCTAAATTTCTTTAGATTGTGATTTTTTTTTCCATTACACTATATAAAATCAAATATTGACGTGACACGTAGTTATTGACCTATTTAATTAAAAAAATTAATAGCAAAACACCATAACAATATTTACTAAAATTTTTATGTATTTAGAAATCTCCATTTTGAAAACGCAGATGAGAAACAGTATACGGTCATGTGAAATTGTAATTAATTAGTTGCATGTTACTATCATCCCAGACCTATTTTACCTAAAAAAAAAATACAAATAAACAAAAATAAAAACTGAAAAATAAATCCTCAGCGACCAATTCAATTCCAATCCTCAACAACCCAATTCCCAGTCTCCCAGGGTTCCTGCCATCACTTATTTCGTCAATCTCTGAGTTGATATATGTTTCACATCTTTATATATATATATATTTATATATATATTTCGTCAACACATCTTTAGCATCGCCCGCCCAAAAAATGGTACGTGACTAAACAAGTAGAACATGATTATCTTATTTAAAGACCACATATTTAATATTTGCTAACATATTATTGATCACTATAATATCAATGTACTTAAGGTCTGATTTATGAGAAAATTTGTAGTCTCTACTTGAAGGTGCGTTATGCCGTTTTGGGTAGAGCTCGACCTTATATTGTAATCCTAGTCGGTAAAAAAATTTAATTAAGTTGTCATAATTTTCTGACTCAAATCAAGAATACCAATATAAATTTAAAATATTAAAATTTCTAAATTAATTATTTGACCAATTTAGCTAAGATTTTCTCGCGAACTCTATGGTTCGACGGCTACTGTCACGTCTTTAGAGCTGACTTTTAACGAGTCATGCATATTGCTTCTTATTTTTCAACGTTGCATCGTGACCTCTAAATTTATACTTTTTTTTTTTATATCTCAAATTTTTTGTTATTTTGGTCAATGGTGAGATATATATATTGGAAATTTTATAATCTAAACTGAGAATCGTCGTCGTCGCCTTAGTGTATGCCACTACGATTACGTGTTAAATCCAGATGTCTGTTCTTGTCGAGTTTAACGTTATTCAATGTTTTAGTGGGACCCCCTTCATGCTTAGCTGTCATAAGGTAGCTTCGCATGCACGAGGTTACAGTTCTTCATATTCATCTTAGCTTTCTTCTTCTCCAAACAATTTTTTTTTTTTAAAGAAAATAATTACAATAATATAAGAGAAAATTACAATTTAATTTCATTCTTTTGGATTATAATGTATATGTGATTTTCGTCATTGATTAATACAAAGTTATAATATTACTTCTTAATTAGTCACTAACGTGACATATTTAGTTCTTATTTTGGTGGATAGAGTTATTTTAAATAGAAATCTAAATAAAATAGATAATATATAAATGATAAAGTTATATTTTCAATTTGATTTTCTTGGACAAAAATCTAAACAATACCAGTAAAGTTCTTACTGGGGATGCCTTTCATTTGTGGATGATTTAATCAATTTTAGATGGATAAAAAAGCATTTGTGGGTTTAGGTATTCATAATGTAAGAATAAGAATTGTTAATATTTGAAAGAAATACTTAGGATATTTGAAAATTACTAATTTTCCTTCAATTACAACTCATACTATAAACACGTGAATTTATCAGTTAACGGTATTTGTCACAATAAGACTAAATATGCCACTTTAATAAGTAATTAGGAATATTATTACAACTCTATATTATTTGGGAACAAAGATTACACTTATTTTATAAGTCAGTGACTAAAACTGTAATTTTCTCATAATATACTTATAAATTCTCAACAACAAAGTTGATTTTGGTTGAAAATGAAAAAACAAAAAGAAATAAAAAAAAAAAAAAAAAACTGCACATATATAACGTATAGAAATGGACACTGGACAGATGTCGGCTATGTAAAGATAGAGTCTACCAAATATTCGTTTATTTTTATTTTTAATATTTATTTATTGCCACTTGAGCATAATCTTAGTACAGATATTATCCCAGGAATTAAACATTCTTATCAACAAATTATTTTTGACAATTTCCATGTGCAGTGCGTGGCAGAATATGAAGGTGAGAGGTGAGAACATATAGCCATAAATACCAAAAATTTCAAGGAAATTTGTTCAGGTTTCTCGTGTCACGCAATGTCTGGTTGTCAAGGAAAATTTCTGCACTTGACGGTTCAAAATATGACTTATCAAAAAATATACTTACATATGAAAGAGAAATATTATTATGTTCGCCGGCACGGCGGCACCCCAAATCCGTATCCTCATTAATGCTAGTTTGAATGTAATTAATTGATATTTTCTATTTCCACACATATACTTGGTATAATCATATATACTGTTTTATGTTTGAACGATATTACGTTTTCTTTAATTTTACATTATAATATTTACTCATGTGTAGTAATACTTAATTGATTTTTTAACGTGAAGTGGGGTCGATCAATTTATTATAACCAATAAATATAAAAATATTTATTACTATGTCAAGAATGAATGGTACATGGTAAAATTCGGGGGTGGGTGAGGAAACGCGGAATAATGTTTTTCTTTTAGTTTTACCTCTACTATCAACAATATATTGAATCATAGACAACTAAATATAATACGCAGTACATAAAAACCAAGTTACCTATACCAAAATTTTTTAATAAAATCTTGTTGGCTTGGCAATAAAATTGTTTTTATTACTCGTTATCGTGAATTAACTTTAATTAAAAAGTAAACTTTTGATCCATATAATTAGGATGGCAACCCGAGCCCAATGAACGAGTATCGAGTATCTGCTACCTTTTTGGAGTACTACTGACTCTATTATATTGTAGTATTTGTTCATACATATTTTCGCAATTTGTTGAAGCACAAAGAGTCAATACTGCACTGGAAGAGTCAATACATACCATTTGAACACAAGGTGTTTGGTTGTTGCTCTGCTTCCTATAATTTAATCTAATACATAATTGTATTGATAAAAAAAAATCAAAATAAAAATCCTAATGTCTATTGAATTGTTCGCGTTGACATTAAATTAAATTTTCGTCCTGAGATTGAGTCAGCCATTGGCGTGTGATTCACTTCGATCCCACCGTCCCCACCCCCCCCCCCCCCCTCACCATTCAATTTTTTTTTATATAAATCCCTCTCCAACCCCATTTCCCATCATCACCTCATCATCTCTCCACCAAAACCAAACCCCTTTAACAACTATCTTCAATTCTGCAAAATGGCACCTTCTTCTCCTTCTTCTTCGTCTTTCTCTAAAACCCTAAGAACTTTGTGGCGAATTTTTGGGGTTCTTTTTCTGATTTTCTGTGTCGCTGGTTCCAGCGTCGCCGCCAGGCCGGTCAGAACAATGGGAGTAGTAAAGCCCCACGCCGGCCGCTTGCCGGAAAGTTTGTGGTTGAGCGTTCTGCCCAAGGGGACTCCGGTCCCGCCTTCTGCTCCATCAAACAGGCACAACTCTATTGAAGACTAATTAAACCATGTTCCTTGTTCCTCCTTCAAAGCTCACAACCATGAAGCTGTAGAAGAAGAAGAAGAAGAGGTTTCCATTTTTATATATATACAGACACAATTATAGTATTAATACTATTTTTTCCTTCTTTTAATTAAAGCTATTTTCTAGACATTCTTCAAAGGGTTTTGCAGAATATATGTATAAGTTGTAGTTTTGATTTAGATTGGTTTGATGATTTTGGTTTTTCTTCAATGTAATAGCTGCAGCGATATGATGTACATATTTATATATCCATAAAACTTACTATAAATAATCCTTCTGTCCCTCCAACAGAATTCAATTGTTTGATGGATTCAACATTGCGTATAAGGATTCCTTTTCTTGTTTCTATTAATTTAAAATTAGTATGGTTGCCAAAGATCTCGTGGTCTAGTGACACCTGATTTATACTCTCACATAGAAGGGGTGAGTTCTAGAGTGGAGTCAACTGTTGACTCATTGTGCAGGTTGAGAAAGTAGCTAGTAACAGTCAGTAGTACTATAATAACCTGGACTGCTGGCCGGCATCACTGAGTCAACTGTTGACTCATTGTGCAGGTTGAGAAAGTAGCTAGTAACAGTCAGTAGTACTATAATAACCGGGCAACCCAACAAAGTTAATTAGTCCGGCTAATAGTGCTGACATCGGCAAATAGCATCTATTCGATCGGGTAATAGGTGGATTAATAGTGCTGGCATCGGCAAGTAGCATCTATTCGATCGGGTAATAGGTGAATTGAATAGAGATTGAACACAACGTAACACATTAACTTAAAGTTATATATTGATACTATTCAACCCTGAGGTCTAATCTTGAACTTGACCTAATATACTATTTATGATGAATCATAAGAGAGATTGAATATATAGAATAAGGAATTATGATTTAATTAAACATGGTTTGGCCGGATTTAAATGAGGGTGCATTATTTTCATGCATATGATGGCGTCAGTGTAAGGTAATATTTGACTTTAATGCATGGGATGTCACTGTTGAGTAGAGAATACACATACGGGCAGCAAACGAGTATGATACAAATACAATCCCCCATTCAACCAACAGATCTGCATCCTTTTCATTAGGATAGACTTTGAATATAAATGCTTGACCCAAGAATTTGTCATTCATATATCGCCCACTTTTTTTACCTTTTCAAATTTCAAAATTCAAGCTACTTTAGGCATGAATGATGCATGTTTTCTTGATTTTCTTGCAATATATAAATTCCCCGAGAAGTCCCATTTAAAACTTATTTCCGGTGTTAAGGTGGAGTTCAATCTCTATAAAAAACATTGAGGGGTTACGTACGTTGAGTTCGGGATGAGCTCATTGTGTGCATAAGTATACAGGTTGAGTTTCAAAGTTAGATGATCGACTTGATTTACCTCCTTGTGAGGCAGAGTAGATTTATGAGCTTCAGGATATAGCTTAGAAGTCACAAATCTGAATTATTAGAAAAAAATGAAATTATAAAATATAAAAAGGTTTCTTCCGACAAAGAAACGATGTAGGTACAAAGTCAAATCTTATGAGTTCACTTATAGCGAAAAATGGGGGTTTGGACCAAAGAAAATAGGGCAGGGGGGAATTGAATAAGATAATGAGAATATAAGAAAATGTTAATTTGTTCCATTATAAATATCTACATAAGCGATAAGAGTCAACGTGTATGAATAATGAATTAGTATCACATGTATCCATTTTTTTCTTTTAAAAAATGAGAACGGTAAATAATTTTGTTAGACCGTAAATAAAAATTAATGTTGATGCATGGTAGTGCCAATGAACAACCAGTTGAAGCAGCTTTGGGTGGCTACCATTACAAAATTGGTACAGCAGTGAGTTATGACCATTTACTAGTGGCTCTTAATAAGTTGGAATTGAAAAGGGTTTATAGGATGGTTGAGTGGATTGCAAAGGTCATTTGAAGCTATTAGCCAGAGAACTGTGACCTGTTTGGTAAATAATCAACCTATCAATCAATTTTGGCTTATTTGATCACTATTAGTTGGTAAATAATAAATTTTTTGTAACTCCAAAATGCTAAAATTCAAAAGGCTACTCAAAGCAACCTTTTCAATTAGTTTTTTGAGAAAAGAAATTATACCAAATAGCTATGAGCTAACATCTAATTTATCAAACAACTTTCTACAATCAGCCAATGTTATCAACAAATCATACCTTCTAACCCAAACAGCCAACCCAATCAGCTAACAACCATTTACCAAACATGGCCATTTGAGAAGTTAGAGGCGTACGATGAAACAAGTTTCATATATATGGAAGTAAATTTATATGCTGATTGAATGACATCGAGAACTACTAACTTACAATTGTTATGCCATGGACCCGGGTCCAAAACATCGTTGTTTTGCTTCAAAACGACACCGTTTGAATTTTTCATTTTTATTAATTTTTTTTTTAAAATTTGCTTCATTCCTTACCGTTTGTCTTCAAAATTCGTTCCTCTATATTCATAATTTTTGAACTTTATATTCACAATTTTAGAACTCTATATTCACAATTTTAGATTTTAAAATACAAAATTACAGAACTCAATATTCACAATTACAAAACTCTATATTCACAATTACAGATCTCTATATTCAACAGTATAATACAATTTTTTAATCTATATTCACACAAAGAAATATTATTGGCTAAGAAAACAATGCCACTAACGACACCATTATTCCAGATGCGCGTTTTAGACCCGGGTCCATGCATAATTTGCCAGTAAGTTAACATTGGGCTTGCAAGTGTTGGAGTGCCGCCATATAGAGTCCAACCATTTTTTTTTTTTTCATTTTTTTGAAGACAGAGTCCAATCAATTTTAGTTGTTAATTATGTGGGTATGAGATAACCACCATTATTCCCATATATCACATCAAGCAATCATAACCAGCAAACAATAGTTATATAGTAATATGGTGGACCTGGGTCCAGAAATTTACATCTTTAAATTCTTTTTTTTTTTTACTTTTTTTTTTATTTGTGCAAATAAAAATAATGCATAAAAAGTATATTGTCAAAAATTTCTAATTGAGATATTTTAAATGACACCCATATTAATAATGTTTTTCAATTTTTTTTAAATAAATCGTAGATAAAATTATTATTTTAGGTACATAAATTTTGTTTGTAAAAATCAATACTGTAAGTACATAAATTCACTATAATGTGAGCATAAAACAAAGTGTTGTAGTAGCATAGTGTGAGAGTGGCCGCTACTCACGCCGCCGTTCATGATACATAGATTTACTGTTGTTGGTGTCATTTTTAAGTACCAAAACTTTTTATATACCTATACTATTATTTTTACATGACTGAGTTCATCATGTAAGGTAGAAGCCTATTTCATAATACAATTTACCTCCAACCATAACAATTAATCAACAAGTATAATGTAAATCTAAATCAAGTAATCCATCCCCAAAAAACAAACCAAAACCAAAATTTGGCCCAACAAGAAGATAGCTCAACACTCAACAGCACAAAGTCACAATCCAAAATAAAATCCAACCCCATCATCAAACTAAGCTACCTGACAAGCCCTCATCTCAATGTTGCCTCAAAGCCATTGAATAAAAAGAGGCCGGCCAACTTTGGTCCATTCAAAGACTGAAATTTAGCCACTTTGGCCCACAATAGAGTAATAAAGTAAAAGAGTGAACTAATTGGGCTTAGGACAATTGTTGGTGCACATGACAAATTATACTGTGCACCACGGTGCATATAACAATGTGCATCACGTACTTAAACGACGTCGTTTTGAGCATTGTAAATTAATCGTCCGTTTTTTTGGAAATCACGTTTCCCGTTTCGGCCGGTCTCTGTATTTATGTTAATATTCTGTGTATTTCAGGCAATCATTCTGTGTATTCTAGGCAACCGTTCTGTGTATTCTAGGTAACTGTTATGTGTATTCATATTAGTAACACATGTTGTGATTTCATGTTACTAACACATGTTGTGATGTGTTTGTGCATTCGAATGTTTAGGAGGATGAGTTTTGTGTATTTTATGTAAATATTCTGTGTATTTATGTTATTAACACAAGTTGTAATGTGTTTGTGCATTCGAATATTAGGAGAATGAGTTCTGTGTATTTTGTGTCAATATTCTGTGTATTCTGGGCAAACATTCTGTGTATTCTAGGCAAACATTCTATGTATTTTATATAATGATTATGTGTATTATAGATAATGAATTTCCTGGAGTCATTCGCGTCCGCGTTCTCGCCACTAACATCTGTGTATTTTGTGTCAATATTCTGTGTATTCTAGGCAAACATTCTGTGTATTCTAGGCAAACGTTCTGTGTATTATAGATAATGATTATGTGTATTATAGATAATGAATTTCCTAAGTCATTCGCGCTCGCGTCCACTAAAACCGAAACGACGTCGTTTTACGTCCGTGGTGCACATTGCTATGTGCACTGTGGTGCAGGGTATAACGATTGGGTGCACATATGTTGGGCTCCGGAAGAGATTGGGTTTTCTTGTGAGCTCTAAGAAAAAGAAAAAGGTTTAGTGGGCGTGAACAATTGTTATATCGTAGAGCTTTGTGGACCATGGTCCAAAAACAGCATCGTTTCTTTAAATAAAGAAATGGCTACCGCCACATCTTAACGGATCTCCGTAAATAAAATTATAGTTCATCTCAAATGATACTGTCTCACATTTGTTTTTATATTATCAAATGAAACTGTATTTGTATTGAAAGAAAACTGCAGTGTATATATGGACTCAAGAAGATTCAGCGGGTCATGGACATTTTTGTCAGTACATTGACAAGATTAAATGGTGGATCACCAAAGAATGGATAATTTCTTTCCGAGTGATCTTTAGGGAACAAAATAAGGCGGTTGACTGCCTTGCGTCGTTTGGAGCTGTTCAAGGTGATGCGAAGAAGGTTTTTGTTGATTGCCCAGTTGTGAGTGAGGAAGCATACCTCAACGATTTGTCGCATGTCACAAGTGTGCGTAGAGGGGTGGAGTCAACATAATCTTTGGCTTCCCAGGGGTCCCCCTCTCCCTTTCCGATTTAACACAACTATAGTATCATTTTGAGTGTATATTGTCCAATGAAATTGTAGTTATATCGAAATGATACTATAGTTGTGTTAAAAGGAAACTACAGTGCATATAAAATGAAACTGAATAACAATTTCACATATTTGAATATATAATGTTGAAAGAAACTGTAGTTATATCGAAAAGAAACTGTAGTTGTGTTGAAAAGAAATTGCAGTGTATATAAAATGAAACTGAATAACAGTTCTATTATTTAAGTTTTGATCTAGTGACGTTAATGCAATGAGTAATACTACATCTACTCCCACTTTTTACTACATTTTCTACCCCTTCTAGGTGTCATCTTTTGATTGATTTAAACGATAAAATGTGACACTATTTTTATTCATTCATCTTTCTTTATCCAATAAAATTTATATCATTTTCCTAAAGCAAATTTGCTTCACATGTTGCGAGGATCAATCATATGAAGACAAATTTTATTGCAATTCTTTGTTTATACAAGATCATTGACTTGATTTTTCAAAGATTTGTTTTGACTAAAACAAAATAAATAAAGATAAGAAATTTCCTGATACACCATTATTATTAGCTTTACGAAAAATTGTAATTTATGCCCCTCCATAAGGTCACAAACCACGCACCTAAGATTATAAAATGACGCACCTTAAGTTTCAACAACTCACGCACCTTAATCATACATATTACGCACCTTAAGAAAGAAAACAATGCACCTTAAGTAGGAAAACTACGCACCTTAAGAAGGGAAACCACGCACCTTAAGCTTTAGGTTCACTCATCTTAAGTTTCAATATATACTCACGAGCATACAAATCACGCACCTTAAGTTTCAACACTGATGAGCACGCACACACACACACACACATGCGCGCGTGTGTGTAAATGAGCCTAGCGGCTCGTGAGTCGTTTGGTCAACTTCGAGCTCGAGCCGGCTCATTTTGTAACCGAGCCGAGTTTGAACTTCCATTTTCTAGCTCGATCAAGTTAAAGTCCACCTATTATTTATTGAACTTGAACTTGTTTATAACCCTAAATTTAACCAATAATCTTTTTACTATTTAGTGTTATAAAATGCTCTATATGTAGTCTTTCCCTACCCACACAACACCAAATAGTGAAAATGTAGATTTTTATAAATAGAAAATTATAAGATGCTTTAATTTTTTTACTAGACATCCAATATTCTAATAACCATATGCATAAAATAATAATTTTACCTAACTACCCTCACGGTTAACAAAGAAATACAACCATAATCATACATTTCTGCTTATAATAATCAACATATATTCTTACTCTTCTGTATTATAGAATTTTTTTGTTTTAGAAAATTGTTTATTTGTTTATGAACTTAAAGCTTATCAAAATACTGCTTAAAACAGAGAATAATCTACTTTTAATGATCCAAGAATTGATTAAACTCTGAGTAAATAGATGCTAAGCTCAGGACCTCCATGGCCATCAGGGCTCATCATGTAGAAAGCTTCAGAGTCTCTGGACCCCACAACTCGTTCATACTTTGCCCTCATGTACATTAACTCGCCGTCCGGCCCGATCCCGTCGTCCTCCTTTCCGGGCAAAACTCCGGCGCCCATTGTGATCGGGCCGATGGAGTTCAAGACCCGCCAATCGTCCGGCCCGCATTCTCTCCTCGCCGCGAACCCGCATTTCCGCCCGTTACAGTACGCCCGCCAAGCGGGCTCTTCTAGAAGCTTCGGCTTCTTCTTCTTATTCTTATTTTTAATCTTCTCCCCTGTATTGCGCTCGCACTCCAACGCGATCCGGACCAGCCCGGACGCCATTTCCCGGACCAGAACGCCCGTGGGCATGGCGAGCTCGACCAGGAAGGCCGGGCCGAGGCGCGGGTCTTCCTGGAAGGCGAAATGCACGCGCCCGCGCCGGAACCCGAACAGGGTTCCGACGACTTTGGCGCCTAATGGGCCCTGGGCGGTCGCCCGGCTCTTGAGGCCGAACGTGAGAGCCGACCGGAGCTTTGAAACCGCCGTCTTAGGCCGCGGCGGCGGCACGGCGAGATCGAGCTCCTCCGGGAGCTTCCACTCGAGAATCTCTTCGCGGTCGTCGTCTTCGTCCTCGAGCTTCTTGATCTTCGAGTGGAAGTATCTTCTGGAGAAGGAGAAGGACTCGCCGGGGTTCCTCGCCATGATTGTCTTCATCCTTAGATTATTACGGTACTGATCGCCGAAGAATGATGAGAGAAAGAGAGAGAGAAGGAGAAGGTTATCAGACTCTCCTAACTAACGGTATGAGGAATGAGAGGTGAAAGTATGGTGTAAATATATAATTGTGACGGCTCAAGGATCCGACAAAATCTTTGAAATATTTTTTAATTTTTAATATTTAATGATGAATCGCTAGTTTCACGAGACTGTCTACCCGACCAACTAAAACCTCGTCAGCAATAGTAAGACTGATCGATATGGCATTATTAAAAAAAAAAAAAACAAGAATAATTCTATCCATTCCTCCAAAATTTTACCTCATAAATAAAACAATTTTTATTAGTGGAGTCAATCAATTCATAGCATCCAATAGTTATAAGTTAATGGAGTGCTCTATGTATAGAGTTAGAACAAGAAACATATGTATGCTGAAAATCTGCTGACGAGGCTGATGTGGCGAATATTGATGGACAACTTAAATTAGTCGTGAGATGTGTCGAGCAAAGACATGACCTTGAAGATAGTAACAATTAGTGTGATGTACGTGACCAAAAATTAGTTAATGAGATGAATTATATATATGTGAACTGAAATGGAATCATAAGATGGTATAGGTGATGATTAATGAAATGAAAGGGAGAATGTGGGGTAGGGATGAAGCACGAGAAGCTAGGATGACGACTCACAGTGGAGAACTTTAACAAGAAGTCAACATCGGATGCAGTTATGTCTGGTGAAATTGCACCAAAACTGCACCCACCCCAGCAGAAAGGCTAGTAGCTAGCTAGTGAACCCTCCATGTAACTTCCACACTAATCTTGTCTCTTACCATGTTGTCTGGTAATCATGAAATAATTATAATTTCATTTCACAAAACTTGACCCGATCAACTATAAACAACTTAGGTTAATTTATCCTATTATAAATTTTTACTAGTTAGGATCACGAGACAGATTTCATTCAAAACTCACATTTAAGTAATTATAGTGAATTTTCTGTAAATCAAAAGGATATGATTTCATATTAATTAAGAAACGTTTGAAAAGTTCCGATAATTTTGTTGAAAAGGTCTAGGTAGATAAATGCTTTTGGAAGAACTCAAATGTATGAGTATAAACTTGAGGATCTTCATCTTGCTTGTTAGGTTAATTAAGAAATCATTGGCATGTAAAGATGTAAATTAAAGAAAGAAACTTTTTATTAATTGATTATTTTTCACTTTAGTCCCTTGAATATTGTAAATCTCCCACATATAGGCTTTAACTATTTTTTTTCCACATTTTGTGCCTAACTATTAAATTTTTATCACATTTGGTCATTCTGATAAATTTTATTGTCAATATTGTTTGATTTTGATCAATGCCAACCCCCAAACCATTATATTCCATTGTGTCATTTACTGATTAAATTCAAATAAATTATATGACTATTATGTGAGAGAATTGATCAGAAAATTGATTAAAATGGCTGAAAAGAACTTGATAGTTATAAACCAAATACAAAATATTGATAATTAATGACCAAATATAAGACATGCCCAAGACTTAAGGGACCCAAGAAAAATACTCTTATTGATTTTAATTATCTCAAAAGTTCACAAGAAGTAGTAGAGCTAGAATGTCAACAATTTCAGAAAATAATGAAAGTAGAAAATGTCAAAAGTTTGAACTAATCATCATTATCATGGCGCATAAAACATTGGGCTAATAAAAAGTGTGTTTTTGAAATTGTCATTCCATTTTTTTTTAATGACAAATGACATATATTATTATTATTTGAGAATGTGTATTATGTAAATTTTATACTTATGTAATAACTTACAAAATATAAATTATAATAAATAAATTTGTACAATGAACTCAATCAAGAAAATATTGACAATAATCAAACTCATGATCTGTACTTTGGTACGTGAATTATGCTCGATTACTAGATTGCCTTTTTGAGGACGATTTCTTCTTTTTTTTTTTTTTTTTTTTTTTTTAATAACCTAATTTTCCAGCTTCGTAACGTCGAGTTATATCTTGGATCAAACCTAACTTTAAGAATTAACACTAAATCATACATTTTTACGCACAAAGAATCTATCTCATCTCAGGATCACACTTGTGTGAGACCTGGCCTCCGTGAGACGAGTCGTGTCAAGATGAAATGTAATACTTTATTTATGATTCAGTATTACATTTGTTAATATAAGTATTATATTTCATCTTAACTGGACCTGTCTCACGAATTTTTACCTAGAATTAGATTTCTCTTTCATTATTTTAGGGAGAATGGATCCAGAAGTCAAAAACCCACAGGACTTTATTAAATATTTGTCTTTGTTTTTGCACCGACTTTGATATGCACGGCATGTGTAGACCACTACTTAGGTCAATGCTCGTGGAAATTTATGAGTGCATTTTATGACTAATTAAGAAATGAGCATTGTGAGAAATTGTGCAATGAAATGGGGATCACACAGATCAACTAATCTTCATCTACAACCAACTACTGCAGTTGAAAAATGGGCAGCTTAATTAGCTTAATTTGTTCCCATGACAGCAACGTGTGGGACAAAGTCAAAATCAATCAAAACCTATACCCAATAGAGGATGAGTAAGCATGTTTTGTTTTCATTCATAATTCTACCTTCATGTTGATTCACAATATTAATATATGTCAGTGCCGCACACAGGGAGCGTACTGAAATTTTAAAATGTGTCTAGATACTTTGTTGTATCTAGAGATTTTAAGAGAGTTTGTTATTTATGAATACTCTATTATTGTACGTCTGGATATTTCGTGAGAAAGTCTAATAATGAGCTGTCTATTATGATCAAGTTTTGTATTAGAGTATGTTCACTGTTCAGTAGTAGTTATTTTATTTTATTTTATTTTATTTTATTTTATTTTGCATAGAAAGAAAGAGAAATTGCCTAAATTAAATGTGCAATCTAATTATCAGTTTAAACTTTAAACTTTTAGTTGAGGTGGAGCATATGCTTCAATTTGGTATCAGAGTCAATCTCATGCTAAAGGTCATGAGTTTGAATGTCACTTGATAAAAAAATAATGGTCGACGTGTTGTTTAGAGCCCATAAAAAATAATCAATCCGCACACGTGAGAGAGCATGTTAAGCATATAATATATAAAATATATTTAGAGCTCATAAAAATTATGGTTGTGCAAAACCCGTCCTACCCGATTAACCCGCCCGAACCCGAACACGCAAAACCCATTCGGTAGGCATCCAAAGTAAAGATCGGATATCCGAACCGCATCCGCTATTTGAAGAAGGGTAAAGGGGACCGGGTAGTGTTAGGATGTTTCACATCCGAACCGTCCAAAACCTGAACTCTACATATATACGTGTATATGTATATATAGGACGGCGTCGTTTTAGAATGTATATATATATATATATATATATATATATATATATATATATATATATATATATATATATATATATATATTCCAGAGTTTAGGGTTCGTCACTTTGGTTCATTTGTGATTTTGTGCAGCCCTATGCGAGACTCCTCTCAAGTCTCACTTCTCTGTCTTCGACTCTTTTCCATTCTCCTCCATTTCTCTGATTCTCTCAACTCCCTCATCTCTGATTCTCTCAAAGTCTCACTCTTTGAGACCTGGGATAGTGAGTTCTGTACTTTCCTCTCTAGTCTCTAGTCCCTCGTCCTCTCTGTGTGGACTCTGGTGGTGGTGGTGGGAGCCTGGGAGCCCCTTGTCTGTGCAAAACCCGTCCTCTGTAGTCTCAATCGTTGGTGGTCTAGGCTCGACGACGACGTAATCGGTGGTGGAAGCCCCTTGTCCGAACCCTAATTTGAAGGCTTGACTGCTTGAAGCCCTCGTTCTCAGAGGGAAAAATTGAGAAAACAAGTAATTCTAATTTATTTTATATGTTCTAGATTGGTGTTGCATAGTTGCGTTGCCTGTTAGTCTGTTGATACTATGATGTTGCATGAACCCTAATTTTTGGGGCTTTTCATATGTGTGATGAATTTGTAAAAATTCTGAGGTATATTCTTAAATTTTGAATGTAACCGTATGAATAATGAATGTTGATGGTTGACTGTTGAGTAAATTTTGGGCATTCTCTGTATGAATGATTTTTATGGTGGAAGCCCTACTAAATACTGATATATGCCTGTAAATTTTAAATGTAAGCTGTATTGTCAATTTGTCCATATGAATGATGATTCTGGATTTTTGGTGGAAGCCCTATTGAGCTCTAATGTGTGGGCAATGGGTAGCCATAAGATGATGAGAATTCGAGAAAATGAATTCCTGATTATGGTTGATTGGTTGCAAACTTGCAACTTTCAAGTTTATGGTGAGAGGACCCTTAAATTATGTATATTGTAACTTATAATTTGTAAATGTATTGTAGTGTACTACTGTACAGTGTACTGTGGTGGTGGAAGTCTATTGTAAATTGTCAAATGTAATTTGTAAATATTAAATGTAACTGTATTCATTATGAATGATGATTGTTGATTATGGTGGAAGCCTTATCAGTGTTTACCTCAATTATCTGTTGATTATGTTGTTCTATTCTACTATGACTCTGAATTCTGATGCTCAATTACCCATTTAGATGGGGAGCAATCAAAATGTCAGTGGGTCTAGACCTCTTCCAACCTCAATAGTTGATGAACAAGGAGTTCAACCTCAAGGCATTGAGACAACTACTCAACAGCCTATGATCACTCCTGCTGTTCCTGCTACTAAAAAGAGGAAGGAAATAGGGACTAGGTCCAAAGTCTGGGATCACTATGAAAGGGCCCTTGATTCTGAGGGGAAATTACTTAAGGCCACTTGCCTTTACTGCAAAAAGATGTTTTCCTGTCAATCTAAAAAGCATGGCACATCATCTTTAAGGAACCACATTATGGCCTGTCTTAAAAATCCTCATTCGAAGGATACAAGGCAGTCCCTACTGACATTCAATGTTGTTTCCACTTCTGGAACAGATGTTCCTGAGGGAGTTCTAGGGACATGGGTGTTTGATCAAGATGCCATTAGGAGGGCCTTATGTGAGATGATTATCATTGATGAGCTCCCTTTTAGGTTTGTTGAGGACCAGGGATTCATGAGGTTTATTCTTGTCTGTTGTCATAGGTTTCTGATCCCTTCTAGGTGGATAATTTCTAGGGACATCTACCAAATTTTCCTAGATGGGAGGCTAAGTCTTAGGAAGTTGTTTAGGGTGGGCACACAAAGAGTCAGTTTCAACACTGATACCTGGACTTCTATCCAGAGGATTAATTATATGTGCATTACTGCACATTTTATTGATGACCAGTGGAAGCTTCAGAAAAAAATAATTTTCTTTGTCTAGTTTCTTCTCATAGGGGGGAGTATATCGCTAAAGCTCTAGAGAGCTGTCTATTAGAGTGGGGGATTAGAAATGTGTGTTCACTATTACAGTGGACAATGCATCTTCTAATGATACAGCTTTCGGGGTTTTTAAGAGCAAGCTGTTATCTTGGGGTTGTTCTTCTGTTAAGGTGTAGTACTTGCACATGAGGTGCATAGCACATATCCTAAACCTAGTGGTCCAAGATGGTTTGAAGTTTGCAGATGAGTCAGTTAAAAGGGTGAGGGATGCAGTGAGATGGGTTAGGAACTCACCTGCTAGGTTGCAAAACTTTAGGGAACTAGATGATCTGATTGGGGTGGAAGCCAAGTCAGCCTTACATCTTGATGTCCCTACTAGATGGAACAACACCGACATCATGCTTAACACTGCAATTGAATATCAAAGAGTGTTTGATATGCTTGTAGAAACTGACCCCTCCTTTTCTGCTGATTTGGATGATGTCCCTTCTTTTATGGATTGGAGTTCTGTGGAAAGCTTAGTTAAGCTTTTGAAAACTTTTTATGAGATGACAGTGAGAATTTCTGGTTCTCTCTATGTCACTTCTAACACATTCTTCTCTGAGATCTCTGATCTCAATTGCATGCTAGAAGATATGGTTTTAGCTGAGCCTGAAACTGAAAAGGTAAATCTTTATTTTCTGCTTTCTGTTTCTGCTTTGTGTTCTGCTTGAGTATTTGACTATTTGTCTTATGTTGTTTAATTATGTAATAGTTAATGGGGCAATAAATGAGAACCAAGTTTCATAAATATTGGAGGGATCCAGGAAAAATGAACTTTCTCATTTTTTATGCCAATATTCTGGACCCCAGAGATAAGGAGGAATACATGCCTCATCAGTTTGTCCAGCTTTATGGAGAAGAGAATGGCAAATCTTTTTTTTTTTTTTTTTTTTGCCAAGGTCCAATCTGCCATGTCTGTGTTGTATGCTGATTATGCATCTACCTATTCTGTCAGTTCAACCCCCTCTGAATCCTCTACTCAATCTGTCCAGTCTGAGGCTACCTCAATTGGTAGGCCTCAGTCAAGGTTGAAGAGTCAGCCAAAAAAAAAAAGAAGATGGAGGGTGGTGGTGGAAGCAGTAAGCAGACAGAGCTGCAAGTGTACTTGAGTGAGGGTATAGTTGAGGATGATGAATCTGCCACTTTTGATGTTTTAAAGTGGTGGAAGGACAATAGTGAGAGATTTCCTATTCTCTCTAAAATGGTTAGAGATGTGCTTGCAGTTCCTATTTCCACAGTCGCATCTGAGATTGTTTTTAGTACAATTGGGAATGTGATTGATCCATTTAGGAGTTCCTTGACTCCTAAAATAGTGGAAGCCTTACTTTGTACCCAAGATTGATTGAGATTACCAAATCAACCAATCACAATTGAGAAGAACTTAGATGAGGTTGAAAGATTAGAAAAAGGTAACTTCTTTATTACTTTTTTCCTAGTTTTTTTTTTCTTATTTATATTTTTTTGATTTTGTTCTTTTTCTGTTTTGCAGAATTGCCCACTGGATGCAGTATTCCAACAATGTTGTCATCAATACTTGTAATGTATTTATGTATTTATTTGATTATTTCAATAATGTATATTGTATACTTGTATTATTGTTTGTTGTTGCCTATTGGGTCTGCCGGTAAGGTTTCTAACCTATAAGTGGCTGGGTAACTTTATGAGTATTATTGGTGAACTGTTGCTGCCCTTAGTTGAGTTGAGCCTTTTTGGAATTCTGGTAAGGAAGAGCATACTTTTAATGCTTTATTTTGTTAAGTTATTAATGTGTCTTCTGTTGGCTGGCTATGATGATGCTTCTACCTTTAACTGAACAAATGGAATGGAGTTGGCATGTTGCTCATGTGTTTGTAAAATACATTGTTAGCAATCCCCCATATCCTTACTTGATCTGGAAATATGCAATCTGGCCTAATATTTGTTACTTATCTAGTTAGCTCACTGCTTCACTTATCTGTTTAGTTTTCACTAATATTGTTTTAAAAGTTGTCATATTAACAGGAAGAAGGGTAAAAATTATGTCTGCTAGAGTGCTCCTGTTGATAAGTTGATGTGCTGAAATGCTGGATGCTCAATTACTGAAATGTTTGAAAACTTTGTGCTGATTTTTGTCAATTTTGTGTAAATGTGTAATTATATCTTTGTAATTTTGTATTATTAGACAGTTGGTGTTGGACACTTGGACTGTAGACGGTTGGTAACTACTAACTCCTAAGTTAACTTCTTTCTTATTTTGTTGGACTTGAAGTTAGAAGTTGCAATTTTGTAAGTTTAACTTAAATTGTAATTTCTAACTTCTAAGTTCTAAGTTCATGCAGTGTTTTGTGTTTATGCTCTGTAATTCTGTAAAGTAGTTAACTACTTAAGTAGTATTATGAATTTATGTTTCCGTTTTTTTAATTTATTCGGTTTTTTCTATATTTTTTTTATGGTTTTAATATTAGTTTATATTTATCCGAATAACATCTAAAATCCGAAGTTCATAATCCGCAATCCGATTTTGCAATATCTGAACGGTTAACTTGTTAAAAATAATGGTTTGAGTTTTCAAAATTAAAACCGAAAACCGATCAGATGGACGGATTGGAAAATCGATCCGTCCGAACCCGTCTGATGCTCAGCCCTAATAAAAATAATCAGACCGCACACGTGAAGGAGCTTGTTATGCATATAATATATAAATATAAATTTGTAATTCAATTATCAACTCAAGCTTTTAGTTGAGGTGAAACACATGGTTCAGTTGTGCCGTCATAGAAGAAAAAGATTCTCCTACAAAAATCTAATTTTTCAAAAAAAAAAAAAAAAAAAAACAAGCATAGTAAAAAAACACGTAAAATGTCCTGGAACATGCACTTCACACAATCACACACCCAATGGACAATTAGGGATTTAGAGTAGTCATTAGCCTCGTGACCACTCCCCCACCCCCCCACCCCCCTCGGCCCCTCCCCCCTCTTTTTTTTTTATTTTTATTTTTTAAATAAACTTGACACTCAAAAAACTTGCCAAAAACTCCACCAATGAAGCTGTTTTTGTTGAAAATTGTAACTAAAATGAAAATTTTAAGGCAAAAACTTGTGTGAGACCGTCTCACCATGAGACGGGTCCGGTCAATATACAAATGTAACACTTATATGCACAAATGTCATATTTATATGCTCAAATGTAATACTAATTAGGAATAAAATTTTTATTACTTATTAGGGTAAATGTAATACTTTTAAGGGAAAAAACAATACTTTTACATTTCGATTTAAAAGTATTACATTTTTCCTTAAAAGTATTATATTTGCCCTTATAAGTGAGAGACACTTGTCAACATTACTTATTATGAAAAATGTATTACTTTTTCTCTTATAAGTAACAAAAATTGTATTTTTGATTAGTGTTATATTTAAGCATATAAGTATGAGATTTGCACATATAAGTATGATATTTGCATGGTGCTTTGACCCGACCCGACCCGTCTCACGAATAATGATCCGTGAGACGGTCTCACACAAGTGTGACCCAAATTTTAAGTTGTTATTTTGTGATACAAATATATGTGGAATCCACCTCAATTTGAATCAGGTCAAAGTGAGTTTCAAATTTTTGTCCAGTGAGACTAAAAATTAATAATGAATGAGAAATTAAATATCAAAATAAATTCATTAAAATTGAAAAATGGAGTTGAAAAGATTTAGAAGTGACATTTGTCCCACGTTAGAAAATGATTTATATTTACATTATTATATATACAAGTTCCTTTTAAGGGGGTTTGAATTGTATATACAAGTTCCTCGTGGATTCCTATTCAGGCCTTCAGTTTATTTATTTACGTGTTACAAGTGAACTCCACAAATCACTTTTCACCTCAAATTCATACTAAAACCCATCAATATATCATATATGAATCTTGTAGTGAATAATTCAAACATGTACATAGAGACTTAAAATATACCCATAGCACAATACAGAGTACATAATATTAGTTTTCATAAAAATTTCCCCGAATAAATTGGAGAGACTACGAATATGATAATAAACAGATGGTGCTTTTTAGTTTTATTACACCCAAACATCGATATGTGATTTTCCATTTTCATTAAAAATAATGGAACTAAGGTCTAAGCTCATATTGCAGCAGAGCATTCTCCAGCAAATGGAGGTTTGATCCATCTGAAAATCTGCAATAATCTAAGGAAATTGTTTTAGTTTGTAGGGAATGGATTAAACCCAGCCTGAACCACATCCTCCAAAGGCCCAAAGAGTGGCTTTGGGAGCTCGTTCCAATCATACCATTCCCAACCGCCACACTTCTCAGGCTCAACATTTTGCGGAACCTGAGCAGGATCAGCCAGGATTGCTCGTAATAGGACGCAAACAACATGCACTTTCTCTGTGATCATCACATTGTTGACAACTGTCAAGAACTCGGTTTTATCAATATCCAATCCGGTCTCCTCCTTCACCTCCCTGGCTGCACATTCTTCAAAACTTTCTCCTGAAGTTAACAGAGTGTAGAAAGTTTGGACACTGATGAATCATTACATAAAAAACAGATATAACACAAATCCTTCAAAACCTAGTAGCTAGTAACAGATCAGAGGAGTGAGTTATATGGCATGTTGCACAAAGAGTAAAAGTGATCTCGAGGGCAACCCCACCCAGCCAAGTTGGTCAGGTTGTTGACTTAGTAACCACAAAGTTATAAGTTTGACTCCCAACGGGAGCACCCTATTGGCCTAATTGGTTTGAGCCGACTAGCTATGTGCAACCTAAGTCAGTTTACCTCCTTGTGCTCCTTTACCAGCTAGGGTCATAAACAATATCATGGGACATTATTAGCTGGGCTTAGAGCACACAACATTCAGATTCTTGAGGATGAAGACATAGACAACATCAGTACATCACAACCTTTTACTAGAGCACTCAACAACTATAACAAGCCCTGCACACAAGCTATTCCTTATGGAGCATAACTCATAGCATTTCTCATCTAGCAAATAATCTCGAGCTCTCAACCTAACTGTATTAGCCTAGATAACTTAACAAGTAGCTTGCAACCAACTGAAAAGCAAGAGTATACAACTAGCTAACAAAGTTATTCTTGCTTAGCTCTCACTATACAAAAGGTACCATTGAACACTAAAACATGTACCAAGTTATTGTCTTGAAAAAACTAGTATCTATAAGTGAGTTAGTCAAAATCACCTACTTCCTTCCTCCCAAATTGTTAATTGCATTGAGAATTTTCATATCACTTTAAAGAAAGATAAGAAGAGCAAGATAGGAATACGGCAAGTAAAAGAGAAACAAAGTGTCAATAGTATTTCACTACAATAAATCAGCAAAATACAAGCAGGTTTAGTCAAGATAGGAATACGGTAAGTTGAAGAACTACCGTGTTATACAAACAGCTAAGGGCTAAGCTTCCAGCCAAAATCAATTTTCTTACTAAGTTTAGTCATTTACCAAGAATTCAAGAAAAATGCACAATCTAAGACTCTAAGTAATTATATAATACCAAATATGTAAAAGAAATGCATCACTCAGGCATCATCAACACAACATGACATTTGAAATTGGAGCAATCACTTTGATAATTAGTTAGTAAAGTAAAAGAAATCCAAATAATTGACTAATTGAATTTGCAATCGAAGAGACAAAATGGATTAACTGACCGAACTCTAGGTGTCCGCCGGGGAGGGCGAAGGTGTTGTAGCCGACGGAAGAGAGGCGACGGCCTAACAGCACCTTATTTCCATTTAATAAAAACACCGCCACCCCTACCTTAGGTACCGGCGGTGGCGACGGCGGCGATACGGCGCCATTTTCCATTTTGCAGGTCACTGTTGACTGTCCAAATTCCAAAATCGATACGCAAGGGAGAGAACGGAAGCGGGTTTTGCTCTGTTTCGTGCAGGATTTTATAGGCCCTTATGCGTGTCGTTTTTGGTATTGGCGCCATATTGTTGTCGTTTCCCCGCGGTCGTTTTGGAAAAATGGGGCTTTTCAATTATTCTAATTTCTAAATGTTATTCTTGGGCCACAAGCAAAGACAAAAGGCCCACCCCGTCAACAACCAATTGTTATATCGTGGACTAGGGAATCTGGTCCGAAACGACGTCGTTTTGATGTTAGTGGATATGAACGTGAATGACTTCAGCGAATTCATTGTCTATAATACACAGAATTCTTGTCTAAAATATACAGAATCACTTGAGTGAATACACAGAATATCGACACAACTACACATAAATCATCCTCCTAACATTCGAATATACAAAACACGTCACAATCTATGTTTAAGTACCCCTAACATGAATACACAGAATTGTAGTCTACAATACACAGAATGCTTTCAAAGAATACACAGAATATGATAACACCAAATACACATACACATCACCCCTGTATTAAGTAACACTAACATGAATATACATAATTCTTGTCTAGAATACACAGAATGACTTGATGGAATACACAGAATATTGATACAACACACAGAAATCATCTTCCTAACATTCGAATACACAAAACATGTCACAACTACCCCTAACGTGAATACACAGAATCGTAGTCTACAATACACAGAATGTCTTCACAGAATACACAGAATATTAACACAAATACACAGACCGACCGAAACATGAAACGTGATTTCAAAAAAAAAAAAACAAAAACAAACAAACCATTAACCCGGGTCCACGATATAAATTGCCGTCAACAACACAGTTGTTATGTCGTGAATCTGGGTCCACCTTGCAAGATGGACCCGGGTCTATGTATACAATTTCATAACTCTATGTTCATAATTTCATAACCCCATGTTCACAACTTCATAACTCCATGTTCACAATTTCATAACTTCATGTTCACAATTTCATAGCTCTACGTTCACAATTTTATAACTTTACGTTCACAATTTTATAACTCTATGTTCACAATTTTATAATTCTATGTTCAATAGTATCAAAACTCTATGTTCAATTTTTGAGTCTACATAACAAAATTGTGAATATAGAGTTCAAAAGTTGTGAATATTGAATAATGTAATTTTGTATATATAAAGTTCTAAAATTGTGAACATAGAGTTTTAAATTAAAATTTTGAATATAGAGTTCTAAATTTGTGAACATAAACTCGGGTTCACCTTGCAAGGTGGACCCGGGTCCATAGCATAATTTGCCTCAACCACAACGGCAAATTTTACTGCGGATCATGGTCTGTTTGTTATACCATGTTCATAATTTTAGAACTCTACATTCGCAATTTCATAACTCTATATTCAATAGTATAACACAATTTTTGAATCTATATAACAAAATTGTGAATATAAAGTTCAAAAATTGTAAATATTGAGTAATGTAATTTTGTATATTGAGATCTAAAATTGTGAATATAAAGCTTTAATATTGTGAACATAGAGTTTTAAAATTGTGAACATGGACCCGAATTTACCTTACAATGTGGATCAGGTCCATAGCATAATTTGCCATCATGGTTTATGTAGCATCATGAACCATGAAATATGTATCATTTTAATTGAACTTCAGTTTCATTTTACAATAATGACATGTTTTTTAGTTTTATTATAGCAATACTAAAGTATCATTTTAATTCTATTATAATTTCATTTGATAATATATATTATTACATGAGCTCTATTTTTATTTAATTTTATATACACACTAGTTTATTATAGTAATGTTGAAGCATTATTTTAATTACGCTTCAGGTCATTTGACAATATATATTATTGTATGACTCTGGATTTTAGTTTCATTTTTCCATGCACATTAGTTTCATTATATATAGCAATACTAAAGTGTTATTTTAATTATACTACAGTTTCATTTGCTAATAATATGCTATGTTTTTTAGCTTCATTTTCCACACACACTAATTTCATTATAGTAACACTAAAATACCATTTTAATTGTACTACAGTTTCATTCGACAATCATGGTCCACTGTATAACAATTGGTCAACAACGACAAATTATACCATGGACCATGGTTTACATTGCATTGTGAATCATGCATGGTCGAAAAATAATTTTTAGGTTCTGTACTTGTAGTTGACACATTATGTACTTGCAATTGACACTTTTTGTACCTATAAACAAATTGAAGTCACATAACATGATAACTGTACTACAGACACATAAATTGTTAATGCAAACACATAATATGTTGGTTAACATGCTATGTGTCTGCAGTTAATATACTTTGTATATGTAGTTAACCGTTTGTATGTTTGTTTGTAGTTATGTCTGTAATTACCGTGTTATGTGGTTTCAATTTGTTTACAAGTTTAGAAACGATTAATTGCTGGTACATAATGTGTTAACTGCAGATACATAAATTTCGAACTAGGGTTCACAATTCAATATGAACCTTGGTCCATGGTATAACAATTGGTCAACAATGATAAATTATATTGTAGATCACAAATAAATGTTCATTTTTAATATAATGAAGATTTATTGTATTAAAGATTATTTTTAGGTAATATGTCTAATAATGAACATTCGAAAAATTAGCATTTAGTATATTAAAAATTAACTTGTATATCACTTATCAACATTATAATATGGATCATGGTCCATGGTATAACAATTGGTCAACTAATCATGTCTGATCTGACTTTAGTATAGTAAAGATTTTTTTGATTATTTATTTATTTTGTTGAAGTTGAAGTTGAGAGGAAAAAGAATTATAACACATCCTGTTTGTGGAAAATAATGAAAAAATTATTTGGACTATTGATTTGAGAATCATACTTTACCTCTTCGAATAGTCTTTTGGAGCAATGATTTCAGACTCATCCAATAATATTGTTTTAAGTTGTTTAACTGTCTTGTCTTAATATTAGTGGGATTAAGAATTTCTAATTAGTAATAGACCATCATAATACTACACAAATGAACATAATAATACCGGCCCCTTTGTCTTTGCAATATTTTGACTAAAAAAATGTCTTATAACACAATACGTTATTCAAATAATATTTTTTTTTTGAATACAACTGACCCTATTACATTGTACGTTATTCAAATAATATAATTTTATTGAATTTAACAACAAAGTGATTTATTTATAACATTCAAAATATTTTATTTTCCGACAATAAAATTAATTTAATCTAGTTTCCGACAATAAAATGTCTTTGCAATATTTATTTATTTAGGTCTAATCACAGGTTTCTCTAGTTAGAATATTCTAGGACCCATACACCAATTATGTTCATATTAGGTAGAACTTTAAAGAATGGCAAAGCACTCCCCATGAATTATAAGATAAAGAAAAATTTGATACTTTTGAGAAAAATGTAATACTTTTAAATCAAAATATAATATTTAGGTGCTGAAAAAGTCATTTATGAAGGAAAGTTAATAGTTATGAAAAACTCAACCAATTTCAAGAATAATGATTCATGAGATCAGATGTGTGTAAACACGAAAACTTGAATTGCATATATTCAAAATATATTAGTTTAATTTACACCCATGTGCATGGAGCAAACCATTTGACCAGTCCCCTACCACTTAGTGTGCTGACCGTTGGAACGAGGGTTAGTTCTCTGGTTGTCGGCTGGAGGGATACCTTTGGGTAAACCCAAAAAGAATATATCAGTTTCAGAACTAATATATATATATATATATATATATATATAATTAAAAAATATTTTTTATAATACCTTCATACTTTGAACTTTGTCAAACATCTAGATAGATTCAATGCGTATTTTTCATACTAATTAAGACTTTAACATCGAAACCATCAACTTGTATTGGCATGTCATTTTCTTCCACAACTTGTGTTGGGAAGGCGTGTATGTAAAAGAGTTGATTAACCTATTTATTAATTATTAACCCACGTTTCCTTTCTTACTATGAATATGCATGTCGACATGTCGTGTAGCTAGGTCTATGATAAGGTATAATTATTGTGTCGATCTAGCTCTAAACTTAACACCAAACTATACACTTTTTCGCATAAAGTTACACTTATGTTAGACCGTTTTTGGATTTTAATCAGTGAGACGAGTCAAATCTAGTATAGTTGCTTGTTACCTATAATAGAAATTATAATACTTATTACAGAAAATTTAATACCAATTTGAGATAAATAAACATTACTTATAATAAATATTGTATGTGAAATTGTGATATATACTATTTAGAATAAAATGATTGTTATTAATGATAAATATTGCAATATATTTATAAGAAATTGTGATACTTACAATAATGCCAATATTGTAATGCTTATATGCGAAATGTTACCTATAAAAGAGATTGTAATACTTATGGTAGAACATTTAATATCAATTTGAATTAAAAATAAATCGTTACCTATAATAGACATACATTGTAATACTTATAACTGAAATTGTGAAACTTACACATCCAATTGTCTATAACCTCACCGTACGTAGTTTACAATGTAATTATGACCTTAATTAGAATTCTAAAAATACAATTCCGTTGACTCTGAATTTTGTGAATGTATATACTATAATTAGTTTTCCGTTGACTCTGAATTTTGTGTATGTATATACTATAATTAGTTTTCCGTTGACTCTGATTTTAATTCCAATAAGGTATGCTGATACAGTGTTACCAGCAGCCCTTAGAACACTATAAAAGGACCCCCTCCATCATCGGAGCTGAAACACCAAAAAAACCAATCTTTATACTTAGCTAAAATTCGCAACCTTAAACACAGTATTATCATCTACTTGGTTTAGCCAAAACCCTAGAAAATGAGCAGCGATAAGGCTCCTAAAGTAGCAGTGGCGGTTTTCATACTGAAAGGGGAGAAGGTGTTGGTCGGAAAGCGCCTCGCCGGCGCTGGCACTTCTTGTTTCTCCGTTCCTAGCGGTCACCTCGAATTTGGTACGTTCCTTAACATATTCATGATTTTGAGTGACAAGTTAAGAGAAAACCTACGATCTGAGTATATGCTTTTAAGTAAACTCTGTCTTGTATATGCTCATGTAGTGGCCACCCTCAGATGGGAGGTCATGAGTTCGAGTCTCAGTGGTGGAGATCTCGAAATTGACTCTTTGTGCGGTCAGTTGTATTCAAAAAAAAAAAAAAAGTAAACTCTGTCTTGTGATTTAGTCTGTCAAAGACTATAAAAAATAAATCAACCTAAGTTATGATCGGTTCAAACAAAGAAAGTCAATAGACTGTTCTCGCAAGGACACGAACTAGTGAAGCCAAATATACTACATGCATGCAGTGAAATGTTAACCACTTCATTTATTTGCAGGGGAGGTTTTTGAAGAATGTGCAGCGAGAGAGGTGAAGGAAGAAGCAGGGTTAGAGCTGAAGAACATAGAGACTCTGAAGGTCATAAACCATGTGTTTCACAACGAAGCTAAACCATCCCACTACGTAGTGCTGTTGATCCGAGCAGAACTGAACGATCCTGATCAGATCCCAGAAAACGTAGAACCAGACAGGTGTGAGGGTTGGGATTGGTATGAATGGAATGATATGCCAAAGCCTCTTACCCCTCCACTTCAACTCATTCTTAATTCTGGGTTCAATCCCTTCTCCGCCGGCGTCCAGAATTAATGTTGAAGATAGCTTGCAGCCAACAATGGCGGTCGCCGGCGACGTGACGTCATTTGATTTAATTTAATTTTTGAAATTTAAACATTGTTGGATAGATTGAATGGTTTAAATAAATCGTATTATTATTGCTGTTGTAAAATAAAATGATGGTATGATTTATATAATGTGTTGTGTTAGAAATCATATATTATTAGTCATCAACACATTGCGATGTCAAGGGGGATATGAGTAGTGAGCTCATTTGTCCTATCATGATGATCTATATATGACTAATTGAAAATTCTTAATCCCACTTATAATAATATACACAAGGCAGTTGAACATCTCAACTAATATCATATGTTTCCACTCAAAATATACAAAATATTAATGTTCGAAATCCCGATACACTATGTATAGTGTCATAGTTTCTAAGTTAATTATCCGCTCAACTTGGATAGGAGTTAACACCTAACTTATAAAATGCTAAATTATACTTTCTGACAGAATAATTGGGCAAGCATCTGACCCGAAACCACTAGAGGCAAAGCAAGCTGTCACGAGAAGGTCAAACGACCACATAACAATGCATTATAATACTCTGACACATTGAAGAGGGGAATTACTCAGCGGCTCCCCATCATTACTCCTCCCACCATTATTACTCGAGTCCGTTACACTCACCAGAAGAAGAGCTGTTGCACATTCAGTATAAAGAATGAACCTTATAATGGAAGGGGGACTGACTGGTTTTCTTACACACAAACACTATTGTACTAGAACTATTGTTATTACTTATCAAAAATACACTGGTAACATTCTTACCATCATTGGTGCTTTCATTGAGAGGGTGAGATCAAATCTCAGGCAAAATTTCACAAATTAGCTTGCATGTCACAAGAAATGGCATGATCAAAACTAGCAGTTCCCATGGTTCTCGTTACTTGAACTGCAACAACAACCATGGTCGCGAAGGGATCTTCGTAGCCAGCTCAACAACAATCATGGATGGAGGCTGCGTTCCCGTCCAAGCCGTGGACTTCCAAGAAATGCTTAGGTCATTCAGCAAGCGGCGGTGCTGGCTCAGCTAGTGGCAGGGATACAAGGCCAAGCTCCCCCCACTACCCCCTTAAGAAGTAGAGGTGGAGCCCCCGCGGAGAGAGAGACGGTCTCGGCCACTTGTGTGTCCTCCTCAAGTGCGTCCACCTCCATGCGTTAGCCTCTTCCGTGCGTCCGCATCCCCAAGTGCATCTGCCTCCCCAAGTGCGTCCGTCTCTTCAAGTGCGTCCACCGCCTCCATGCGTCCTCCTCCTCAACTTTTAACTAGCTTTTCAGCAATAAGTGCCAAACAGAGCCAATAATCATAGTGCTAAGCCCTTATATAAAAAATGAAAAAACGTGTCAAATAGGTCACTGAACTTTTACACTTTGTGTACTTAAACCATCGAACAAAGAAAGTGTGCAATTGGACCATTAAACAAATAAAAATTGTGCAAATAACATTTTTTACAAGTTACTTCTAAGTTTCTGATAAAATTAAATATGATGTCATAATGTTTAAATTACATATAAAAAAATATTTTAATTATTATTTCTAAAACTTAAAAAGGAAATTAAAAAGAATCAGAATAAGGGGATCTGTGAATTTTGAATTTTGGATTCGAAAGACTGTTGTTTATTCTTAAATTTGGCTTGTTGTTTCCCATTTCGACGTAATCTGTGAATTTTTTTGGACAAAACTTTTGGTTTTCGGTGCTGAATCCTTTGGTGTAAATTGGGAAACAAAAATCCCGAATTTGAGGATAAATGGCGACACATTTTGATCGGTGGGAGAAAGATCATGTCTATCCTGCCGCCAAACAGGTTCATGAATCCGCCCTTTTAATTTTTAAATTTTTTAAAATAATAATTAAAATAATTTTTATATATAATTTGACATTATAACATCATATTTAACAGAAACTTGGAAGTAACATGTAAAAAATATTATTTGTATAATCTTTAAAATTTTAATGGTCTAATTGCACACTTTTATGTTCAATCGCACAAACTAAAAAAGTTCAGTAGCATATGTGACATTTTTTCCTATCATTCACAAGATCCCTAAACTATGAACGGGAGACCGTACAAACTAAATGTCACCGCTGCAGTTGATCGCTACCTTTGTTAAAGTATCAACTACCACATTATCCTCCTAGGACAACAAGAGATACACATAATCCAATTCTCTTTATTTTATTATAAATGTTATAACAATACTTTATATTTAATTATATAAGTTTAGACCACCTCAGGACAATATCTAGTTTTAGCTTACCACAACAATATGATTTATTCAACCTAGCTAATAATATTTGAATATCAGAAATTAAATTAAATGCCGTCACGTTGCTAGCAACCGCCATTGTTGGCTGCAAGAGATCTTCAACAAACATTAATTCTGGACATTGGCAAAGAAGGGATTGAACCCAGATTTGAGAATGAGTTGAAGTGGAGGAGTAAGAGGCTTTGGCATATCATTCCACTCATACCAATCCCAACCCTCGCACCTGTCTGCTTCTACGTTTTCTGGGATCTGATCAGGATCGCTCAGTTCTGCTCGGATCAACAGTACTACGTAGTGGGATGGTTTAGCTTCGTTGTGAAACACATGGTTTATGACCTTCAGAGTCTCTATGTTCTTCAGCTCTAACCCTGCTTCTTCCATTACCTCTCTAGCTGCACATTCTTCAAAACCCTCCCCTGCAAATAAATGAAGTGGTTAAGATTTCACTGCATGCATGTTGTATATTTCGCCACACTAGATCGTGTCTATTGACTTTCTTGGTTTGAGCTGATCACAACTTAGGCTGATTTACTTTTTTCATAGCCTTTGACCGAATAAATCACAAGACAGAGTTTACTTAGAGCATATACTCGATCAGATTGTGAGTTTCTCTTAGCTTGTCACTCAAAAACATGAATATATTAAGGTAGTAGGTACCAAATTCGAGGTGGCCGCTGGGAACGGAGAAACAAGAAGTGCCAGCACCGGCGAGGCGCTTTCCGACCAACACCTTCTCCCCTTTCAGTATGAACACTGCCACTGCTACTTTGGGAACCTTATCACTGCTCATTTTCAAAGGTTTTGGCTAAACCAAGTGGATGATAATACCGCGTATAAGGTTGACTTTGGTTTCAGCTCCAATGATGCAGGGGCCCTTTTTATAGTGTACTCGGGACTGCTGGTATCAGCATATATACCATATTGGAACAATGGAACTATATAGAGTCAATTGGAAAACAAATTATAGTACGTATATATATACATAAATACAACTCTCTGTATTTCTAGAACTCCAAGGTAATAATTACGTTATGATTACGAAATCCTGTTTACAACATGTATGTTAGTACTGCTTCCAATGCCGGGTGGAGTTCAATATTCTGTCACTAACATATATAGAGAATTTAAATTTGTGTTGAGCTTAATTTTGTGAACAGCAATGTATTATTTTGTATTGAATCTTGAAGTTTGATTATTCCATTTTACTCCCTTATGAATCTGGGAGACATTTGTGCACAAACTAAATTATCACCTGAGATTTGATTCTATTTGGATTATATATATATATATATATATAGGGTTGCATTCACATGCAAACACCCTTAAAATACAAACATATGGATTAATGTAGGCCATTAGATGAGAGGAGATGGACGGATGGAAATATATTGAAGGAAATAATTAAATAATATGATAAATAGGAGCAAAGGGTAATTAAGGCAAAGTAATATGTTATCAATAATGATTTATATTAGGAATGGAATCAAGGCAACAAATACGGTAGTGTAAGTTTGGTAGGATTAGTGTACGAAATTCACACCGCCAACCACGGCAACGCATAGTCCAAAAGCTGCGAAGAGAGGAGAAGCGATGGGGATGCAGCGGGCATGGAGAAGAAGGACGCAGGTTAGTAGTTTGCACCTTAATATCACTACCATATGAACCACACGAACATCAATATGGATTACTCTTATTCATTGCCCAAAAAAATGTGAACTGGATTGTTTGTGATATGTGCGTCAATTTAGAACAAAATTGGGTAAAACTGGATTAATTAGCAGAATAGTGGTTGATACCTAGCCGCAACATGAAGCGTAAGTAATGAGTTGACACCTCCATACACACGAACACATGGATCCGAGCACACATGCGTGAATAATGCTCCCGTGTTCGTTATGTTTGTGAATTGAACATGGAATAGTAGTTGCACACACGTTACTAACATGACGCACACACTGGCACAGACATTATAGGACCACCATGGACTCTGACGCCACCATCCGCACACAGTTTAAGAACTGTTGTTGCAGTATTAGTGGTGTGCAAAGCTGACTAGCCCTTGCACACAAGAGTCGGGTCATGTTCACACACCAATGCAAAAGAGCGGTTGAGTGGTATCTTATTAGACGAGGAAGTCATTGAAATTTCACTAAAACATCGACTTCGGAAAAATCTCAGGTAGCACACAAAATGGAGAAGAAGAGGGTGATTGCGAGATGGATATATTGCCAGATGGAACCAAGCAATGGATACCAACCGGGAATCCCGAAGAAACACCATATGCAGGGTAGCAATTCTAGATAGTAGAGCAAAGAATTCAATTGTTTATTAATTTATGTGCACCATTTTTTTTTAATTTGAAAGACTAGTTTATTAAAAAGAAATAACAATATGTTTTTGAATAACAGAGTAGTATTTTTGAATGTTTACAAACAGGTGGTTAAAGAACAAAGTTCACGAGCAGTGCACACACTGCAACTCAATTGTGCACACTCTAGAGCACACAGGGGTCATAACGGTTGCACACACCTTCTATATTCCGAGAACAGTTGTAAAAAAGGATTGGTGGGTTGCGCAAAAAATAATAGAAACGTAACAGAAATAACAAGCTGTTCTTGAATAACAAAGTAGAAGATTTGAATGTATACAAAGATGTGGTTAAATAATATGGTTATAGAGCAGTGCACAGACTGCTACACACACATGCACATGGCCGGGCACACGCTAAATTGAGCGGTTGCACACACCCGTATATGCCGACTAGACTTCAACAAAAGACCACGGGGTTGCGTAAATATTTTAGAATCGTTTCAGCAAAACAAATCCAAAACCAACCACTCCCAATTATATAACCCCAAGCCTAACCAAAAGCACTCATACCCGATTTGAAACAAACACAGAACACACACACAACTCGCCCCCCACCCTCCCCCCCCCTTTGCACATTAGCATAATCTATTATGCACACGTTGGCAAAGAATTGTAGTGAAAGAAATCCACACTGCCCTCACACGCATTAGCCAATACCCACTGACCCCACACGGATCACAAAGACAAAAAAAAATAATAATAAAAAATTCTAAAACGAACCAAAAGATGGAAAACTATAAAGGATATTATATAAAATGTAGCATTGAAAACAGGCGGAGTGAAATTTATAAATGCATAAATTTAAAAAGCTGTCGAGCCATCCAAATATATACTACAAATATCCACGTGCACATACTAAAAAAAAGGTTCCACACGTATACACCACAATTGCGTGTAACAAAAAAAAAAGATCCAGTTATATCAAGCAACAAAAAATCCACAGTATCATCAAAGTAGGTCCAACCCCGAGTCTAGACATAACATAAAACTCCCTAACAACCTTATACTGGAATGAAGGTGCACACACCCAAACTAAACAGCCGGAAACGGTGCATTGATTGACTGGTATGGCCTTGCCAAGTTCCTGGACCTATGCAAATTGTAATCCGACATCACGAGGTCCTTCATGTACTGCAGCCTCAATTTGTGCAACATACTATACTCACCCTTGACAAGACCGCAATCCAAACGCGAAACCACTTGACTAGTAAACGTCTCCATGTGACGCATCAGATACACCCCACAATCAATCTTATTATTAAATTCACGCCACGACATCTGCATACTCTTCGGTTCCAGTCCAGCACACAATACCGACCTCCCAGGATGAGACTTTGTACAGAATTCCTGCAGCATGTCCTGCTGCAAAAGGGTAAAGGGCCAAAAGGCCCAAAAGTAGTGAATAACACACATGAGGCAGTAAAAAGAAATAGAATTAAAGGAAACGAGGAACATCTCATACCATATCAACCAGGCACTCCCCGTACTTATCCTTCTTCAATCTAGTTGACGACGAATTATCAATAATTTCTAGGCGAAAATGGCGAAAATCAAAACAGAGAAGAAAGTAGTGCTCTAGCCGAATGATTGGGAAGAACATCTGCACAATATATGGTCTCATGTTAGGCCAACGGTGCACAGGGTTAGATGAATAAATGCACAACCCTAACAACACGTGAAAGCGCACGAAAGAATATGGTAAAATGATAGATGGATATATGTCGGCTCCTGAATCCTTCACATACCTATCTAGAAGTGGAATGCACAATGGTAGATGAATATATGCACACACATGATACCAAGAGATTACCCCAACTAGGATATCATACATGTAACTACCTATAGCACACACCGACACGCCACACAGCACACAACAAACCTCATATCACACATCCACCCCGTACCAAAAGAGCACACACATCGACACAGAAACCAACAACACAGCAGGACATACCAAATCAACTTCTAAAAAGTCTTCATACGTGGACGATTCAAAGTCAAGCAACGACCACTCCCGGAACCACCCAACTCTGAGGTCGCAATCGTAAGAGGAATCAACAACTGTATGAATCTGGAATAGAAGAAAAGGAATAAACAAAATAGTAAACTACCATCCACAACAAGCATCAAAAGTACACTACATCCAACAAAACCAGCCGTTAACACATATATAAAAGTACAAATCCATACAGAATGCACACAGACCACATAACTAAACCAGCTCAGACTAACCCTGTTACAGTTACATATATGCACACATCCATACTCCAGCATGCACACTGTTACAGTAGCCCCACCCCTCACCCAATACACCGAAACACAAAAAACACATCACATCTAACAAAAAATAACCGACACAAAGCACCACCACTGAAGTCGATTCCCGATAAACTTTCCAAAAAAAAAAATAGTAAATTACAATCAAACCATATGAGCAGCAAGCACTCACCTCTATCTTTCTACGCACACACCCAACCACCAACCCCAACAATTCGAATCTAACTACGCACCACAATCAACAACAAGCACACGCCTCCAGCATACCACACACCCACCCAGAACCGTCACTCTTGAGTCCGAAAATAGCACCCCTTCACATGACGAAAAACAAGCACACACATGTACACACTATGCACCCACCCAAAACCACCAGCTGTTAATTCGAACACCGGTAACCTTACAAAAACCATAAACCCTAACTTAAACTCAACTCAGATCAACAACAAGCACACGCCTAAATATCACTACGCATCCACCCCAACCAACCGCAAACTAGGACGAACAGTAACAGAAAACCACATAAATTGAGACCAAAAAAAAAAAAAAAACAAGAACTCGCCCAGTCAGCATAAAATAATACAACCCCATACTGAGAATTTCTTGACAAAAAAGTAAACCCTCCAATAATCATCAAACCCGGCAACAACAAAAACAAATGAACACCCGAATCCGACAAAACTTCTAAAAGCAAACAAAATCACAGAAAAAAAAAAACAAACTACGGCACAAAAGCAAAAGACAAATACCAAAATTGACATCTTTCGCCGGTGGTCCCCGCCGTTTTCTTCTTGTAAGGACCCCACCGGCGACCATCGTTTTCTCCAAGATACCTAGCAACGCGTGGATGAACAGATTCGACAACCCAAGCACGAGATGGACGACGTGCGTATCCGCGATTGGAGAGAACTACGGAATAACCCTAGCTTTACAGGGGCGAGTGGAGAGAAATCCGGATCACAAACGCGCCTCTCCCATCGAAATGTCTAAAATACCCAAACGAAAAATAAAAACATCCCCCCGCTGAAATAAAACGCCTAAATTAAAACATAAAATAATTTTTTTTTAAAAACCCCATCCAGTCGTCCATCGCCAAAATCCAACGTGCATAATTTATCCATATGTTTGTATTTTAAGTGCTGTTTGTACATGAATGTAATTCTATATATATATATATATATATATATATATATATATATATATATATATATATATATATATGTATGTATAGCAGTTAAAAAAATTTTGATGGTATTTTTTTTTTTGTATTATTGATAAAATATAAGATACAATTCCACCAATGATGTTGTAATAACTCGATATTTGATTAACTATATATAACTTAATCTAATTAATGAATATTAACCAATTAATATGGACATAATTTTATCATTTAATCAACTCTTTTACAAACACCTTCCATAAAATTAAAGTACTAAGACGCCGGTGGCCAACCTAGTCTTCTGGCAATTGTTAAACGGTAGAGTATGGTGCGAAAATCACGTCATTTCTTTAAGTAGAAAAAAAAAAAAGTGATTATTATGAATTAAAACACATGCATCCATTGAATCTATCTAGATGTTTGACAAAGTTCAAAGTGTAAGGGTCTTTTCAAAATATAATTTGATTATATATATGTACTAAATTAAATGCGAAAAAATCTTTTTGTGTGGTTGCGCGGATTACATTATTACGTATGTATAAATGCACCATAATGTGTTCAGAAATATATTAAGGTGAAATACACAAATGCACCACACCCTAATCATCTTAGAACATGTTGTGGTGCATTTTTACACATCTAATGATGAATGACCGCACATTTTCACGATATACATACATACATACATACATACACACACATGCATACATACATACATATGCATGCATGCATGTATGTATGTATGTAGGTTGGTTCATATTCGCCCACTACTTCTCGTGCAGTCGTACGGCTTCGCACCATTTACATTATTACTCTTAATTTTTGTTTTGAAATATCATAATTCTTTACAATGTAGTATTTGTTCTATACTTTCTCAAACTTTTTTAGCCAAAGAATCAATGTCTCACCACCGGAGCTCGATCTAGTGACAACCCTTTTGAAATGGTAACAAATGTGTTATGACACGTGTGTTGCTATTTGTACCACATTGGGTGTAAATAACCTTGAAATTCTAAAAATGTTACAAATTTAAATAATTTCATAGGTGGTGTAAATAGCAATTAGGGTGTAGATATGACTATTTACACCACCATGGTCAAATGTAATTTAATTACACAAATTTTTAATGTTTTTATTTTCAAAGTTTTAAATAGTTATTTTATTTAATTTAAATAATAGACATTTTTTACATCCATATATTCATCAACTAACTTCCGGTTATATTTCATCCTTTTATCATGCAAGTGCAAGTTGTGATACTTGAATTGGCGGAAATTGTGGATTTCGAGTGGTAGCTTGTCTTGGTTTTCCAAAGGATGAATCGTTCAAATTTTGATCTAATTTAATGGAAGAACTAGAGTCTCACAAGATGGAATATACCAATATGTTCGGACATCAAGAATGGTATAACGTCTATAACTCGTTGAATTTTTTTGAATTAGATCGGTGTGCACCAGTTGAGCATTGGATGACTATGTCGGAGATGAGTGTACTAATTGCTTCAAGATACAATGTGATACTACATGTTTTGAGTATGACCGGCTGTATGACATATTTACCGCTCCGATCTAGCCCACCACCTTGGTACGAGCATGTTGCAATTGTCCTTGGTTACGTTAATAATAATCATTATGTTAAGAAAAACTAGTTCGCGAAGTTCTAAGATCCTTGCCCCCGAGGTTCAAAATGAAAGTTGTTGCTATCAAGCAATCGGCAAATCTAAAACTTTAACTTTAGATGCTTTAATGAAAATTTGCAGACCTTTGAGTTGGAAATGGAAGAGGGAAACAAGTACTTGAACAAGAACAACAAATTAAAGGTGTTAGCAATATTTGTAATAAGATTTTGATGAGTCAAAAATGTATTTTAGTTCGAAAAATTAGAAACTCAAAAAATTTGTAGTAGAAATGCACTTAAAAATAGTCAAGTGCAACTTGGTTCGAATCCTATGAAGTATAAATTTATTTGAGCAAAGAAAATAACAAAGGCTTAAGTAGTAGAGATGGTAGAAGTCTTTTTAGCAAAGCAAATGTCCTTGGTTCAATTCGAATGCCCTTGGCCACAAGTTTTATAGGACTCTGATCTTCGGTAGTTCTGTACTGAGTCTTCTTGATTCAATTACTCTCTTGAGCCGATTCATGTGACCCAGACATTAGACATAGTATATTAGCTTTAATTCTAAAGAATAAATTGGAATTAATTATAATTAATTCATAAACTAATTAGAATTAAAACATTTCTTGAACATTGCACCATTGAAGTGCCCGACTGCTTCACTAAGAGGTACTCACACAGACTGGACCGCAAGGTCACTTCTGGTACACTAATCCGATGGACTGCAAGGTCTAAAGAGTAGTTCAATTTCTAATGAGAAGCCTTATGATGCTCATTTTGATATTTGATTTACACCATCCTATACACAAGAACTTCTATGTGCTATACAACTCAAAGGTCTTTTACAGAATGAAATTGTATATATACTAATACAAACACCAAATCGCTTTCCAATGTGAGACGATAGCTTCTTACCCGTCTTCCCAACTCCGATCCAATTTTCTAATTACATAGGTAAACTTTAAAAATTAATTTCTTAATCTTCAGTTATCAATTTTGATGAGAGTACAATATATCAATTTGTTTGTATCATTTAGAATAACTCGTATGTACTTTGATCCAACATAAACTGAAAGTGGACCCCACAAATATTTATACTACAAAATGTCAACCATTCAAAATAGTAATTTTACTTAAAATTGCCAACAAATGTTACTAAGTTAAAGAGACCGCTAAATGAAGAAGGCTCAATAATCGAAGTGTTTTTCTTACTAGAAAGCATAATTTAGCATTTTCATTCTAAGTTAGATGCTGACTCCTATCTAAGTAGATCCGATAATTAATTAAGTTAGGAACTATATGACACTATAAATATTGTATCGGGATTTCAAACATTAATATTGTGTATATTTTGAGAGGAATCATATGATATTATTTGAGATGTTCATTAATATAAGTGACTTTTAGGATTTTCAATTAGTCATACATCATCATGATACTCATATCCCTTTTGGCATCGCAATGTGTTGACTAATAATATATGATTTCTAACACAACACATTATATAAATCATACCATCAGTTTATTTTACAACAGCAATAACAATACGATTTATTTAAACCATTCAATCTAGCTAATAATATTTAAATTTCGGAAATACGATTTATTTGTGAGTTTCTCTTAGCTTGTTACTCAAAAACATGAAAATATTAAGGTACGTACCAAATTCGAGGTGGCCGCTGGGAACTGAGAAACAAGAAGTTCCAGCACCGGCGAGGCGCTTTCCGACCAACACCTTCTCCCCTTTGAGTATGAACACTGCCACTGCTACTTTGGGAACATTATCACTGCTCATTTTCAAGGGTTTTGGCTAAACCAAGTGGATGATAATACTGCGTATAAGTTTGAACTTCGTTGTGGATTTTAGCTAAGTATAAAGATTTGTTTCAGCTCCAATAATGCTGGAGCTCCTTTTATAGTGTACTCAGGGCTGCTGGTATCAGCATACCATATTTGAACTATATACAGATCTAGTCAACGGAATAAAAAACTGTTTGTATTTATAGAACTCTTAGGTAATAAAAAACTGTTTGTATAATAGTTATTATATATATTGATTACGATATCATGTTTACAACATGTTAGTACTGCTCCGGATGATGATGGGTGGAGTTTAATTCCTGTCACGAATATTGAAAATTTAAATTTATTTTGAGCTTTTGTGAATAAAAATGTACAATTTTGTATTGAATCTTGAAATTAAATTGACTCAATTTTACTTGCTTATGACCTGAAAGACATTGTCATGCATTAAGTATATGATATAGCCAAACAAATTGAGCTGAAAAACTTGATTTATCAAAAAATACTACTCCTAAAACACTATATATATATATATGTGTGTGTGTGTGTACACACACATATATTTAAATAGTAGTTAAAATTTTCGTGATGGTATTTTTACAATTTTTTTTTTGTATTGTTGTTAAAATATAAGATACAATTCAACCAATGATGTTGTACTAATTCGATTTTTTATTAACTATATATAACTTAATGTAATTAATGAATATAGAGCAAATATGTGTATAATTTTGTCATTTAAGTAACTCTTTTTTCAGGGATCGAGTCTCACCCACGGCAGTGTGGATCAACCTCTCAAAGTGAGGGGATTCCTTGTGCGCAGTGAGCAAAAGTCTAATTGTGTTCAATTAAATTATCATGATTTATATCGGATCCTTGTGCGCAGTGAACAAAAGTCTAATCCTAAAAACTTTATCAGATCGGAACGAGGGGCCCTTGAAATTAGGGATTCAACTTTTTGGGACAAGTAACTCTTTTCCAACCACATTATGAAAAAGTACTAAGAGGCCGGTGGCCAACCAAGTCTTCTTTGATCGGAACGACCGAATTAACAACTTGATGCAATATAATAATGTTGTGAAAGAAAATGACCTGGCAATACAAGTTGATGGTTTCGGTTTTACGATTATTGTGAAATACATGCATCCATTGAATCTATCTAGATGTTTGACAAAGTTCAAAGTATAAGGGTCTTTTAATTTACAATTATTGTTTGGTTATATATATACTAGATCAAATACGGATAGACCTTTCTGTATGGTTGTAAAATGCGAACAGGTTGTGATGATCGCACCTTCATGCAGGACTTACATTATCACGCTTAATTTTTTTAAGTACTCATAATTCTTTATAAGGTATTATATGTTCTATCACCGGGATTCGATCCTGTGATCACATATTTAAAATGGTAACAAATGTGTCATCACGCTACATTGTAGTTGACAACAAATTTAATTTAGAACAAAATTATCAATAATCATGGAGTCATTTATGATCTAATTAAAGTCAAGAATAATAAAAATTGATAAATGTTAATAGCAAAATGACCATTTTTAAAATTAACTATATTTAGTCAAATATAATTAAATATTTTAAATAATTTGACTAAATTAAGAGTTCAACTATTTTTTTTTTTAAAACAAAAGAGTTCAACTATTTTTGAATATAAGAGTTGGAATGTTTTTTAATTCAAATTTTAAGTTTCTTTTAATACGAAAGAGATTTTTTGCCGCATGCATCGAATTAAAGAACAAATTAAAGATTTTTCATTTCTAGAACTCTAGTGTAATGATTACGCATCTCAATAATCCATTCTTATACCATGGATCAATCACATCTTGTATTATTGACGTTGGTTCAACAATTATGCATGTGTTCCTAGTTAGATACTCCGTATATTATGTAACTGGAGTCTGGAGGTTGCAATTAACCGAATAATTGTATATGTACCTATAAATAAATTGGAGGTAATAAAATGTTAACTACAAACACATAAAATGAAAACACATAATATATTGTTAACATATTATATATATCTATAGTTAACATATTTTGTACCTCTAGTGAATAGCTTATATATTTGTACTTATCATTTTATGTGTCTGTAGGTAACATGTTGTTTGCCTTCAATTTATTTACAGGCACATAAACTGTTAAATACATGTATAAAATATGTCAATTGCAAACACATAATAATCTGAAGATTATTTCAGATCAGGATCCACAATGTAAAGTAGACTTGGTCCATGGTATAATTTGCCGTCAACAGTAACAGTGTGTTTTATTCGTACAAGAGAATCAGAATGAAAATGAAATACTTAGTAATGGTAATGGGTTTTGGTGAAAGTATTTTGCATGTTTGGTATATAGTAGGGTGAAATTGGAATAAATACCATATGTTCGGTTATGTATGACCTACCCTATAATAGAAATAAAGGTTTTAAAAATACAAAAATAAAAAATTTAGACAATTAATACTGATATAATTACATCCAAAGTAGCAATATGAACAAAAAATAAAAACAAAAATTTAAAAATCAGATTACCAATAAGATGGGATGATACCTATTTTTAATTAGGGGATGGAGTTTTAATAAAATGGGTAATCAAAGCCCATAATTATATTTTAAAAAGTTATCAACCAAACACTAACTATGATTTCAGTTGTTATACGGCCGTTTCAGTAAGTAGGAGAAACGGATGCCGTAAGTCGTAACGGAGTTTCGTAACTGATACTACAATTCATTTCTAAAGATACTGCCTCACATTTGTTTTTATATTATCGAATGAAACTGCAGTTATATCGAAAAGGAATTAACTGCAGTTATGTTGAAAGGGAACTGCAATTGTGTTGAACTGATACTGAATAACAGTTTCACATTTTTGGGTATATATTGTCCAATGACACTGTAGTTATATCGAAATGATATTGTAGTTGTGTTGAGAGGAAACTACAGTGTATTATAAAAGAAAATGTAGTTGTGTTGAAAGGAAATTGAATAACAATTTCACATATTTGAGTGTATAATTTCGAATGAAACTGCAGTTATATCGAAAAGGAATTGCAGTTGTATTGAAAAGTAACTGCAGTTGCGCGGAACGGAGCCGTTTCAATCGTTTGTTTTCATTAATCAAAACAACGTCGTTTAGATGCATGATCCACAATCCATTGTGGACCGCGATCCATCGTAAAATTTGCGCTATGATTTTGATTCTTATTCCTAGTAAGTATGTAAATCCATAAATCGAACACTCAGCCATGGAGTCCGGGGTGATGTTAGAGATTTCGAAGTCGCCTGATTGCCTGAAGATTGGTTGTTGACGGTGGTGGGCCTTCTTGAACTGCGTCGTGGCCCCAATTTATTAGGTCACATGCAATGGAGGAATACTGACTGGACTCTTCGGTTTTTTAATGAAGGAACAATATTAACTTATGCTTCTCTTTTGGCATTTTCCTCTGTCATTTTTCTGAAAATTTACTCCTATTTAATTTAAAAATATTTTAACATATGAAAAACTTTAATACACAATTTAATTGGGAATCTAAAAAAATATCTACATACAAACCACGTCTAATTTGCAGACACTTTGCCATGACTGGTCAAATGTGTGAATAATATATATAATTAATTTAATTAGTGTCAGATTCCATCAAGAAAGTGTAGTTAAGAATTAAAATTATAACCTTCAAATACGATAATCATACTCTATTCACTCGATCATAGCTTTCGATGCTAATTATAACTTTTTAAAATGATGAAAAGAATTAAATTCAAAAAGATATATAACATATCTTCTCTGAATTGTATCCGCTCTTAGCTTATCATTATATTACTTAATTTATTCGTTCCTTCAATTCTATTATTATTGTTGTTGTTGTTATTATCGTTGTTATCGTCATTATCGTTATCGTCGTCATTGTCATCATCATCATTACTTCTAATTCATTGTCAAAACATTCCTTTCTAATTTGTAGGTTCTGAATAATTCTGATAAACAATTAAAATTAAAATACTAACGGAATTTAAATATTTAGAAATAATTCCAAAGTAAAAATGGTATGAAAGTAAGAAAATTCAAGTTATGTGTAACACATTTGTGTTCTTAAAATCAATTCGCTACACCTCAAGAGTACGGTTATGAGCTATAGCACTATAAAGTATGTTTTTCAATATAAAATAAACTTACAGTAATATAGTTGAGTAGGTACTCAAGCTATATTACCCTCAGTGAACTACCACAACATGTTGAACTACCATATCTAATTTGTCCAACGGCACGATATTTAATTTATATGAAATTATAGAAATAATAGCATTAATTAATATGACATTTATTAAGTCATGTTTAAATTAAGATTGTAACCCCTATAACTAACAATTTAATATAATAAAGGCATTAATTCTCAAGAATAAATTGAAATTAATTATAATTAATTAATTCCTAAACTAATTAGAATTAAAACATTTCTAGAACATTACACAATTAAAGTGCAACAGAAAAAAAAACATTATTTCTAGAACATTTCACCATTAAAGTGCATTTGCATCATCCTATGTGTAAGAGTTTTTATACTAAACAATTTGAACTCTTTCAAAAAATGAAATTGTATATATACTAGTGCAAACATCACATTTCTTTCCAATGTGGGACAACGACTATTTGCCTGTCTTCCCAACTTCATTTTTCCAATTACATATGTACACTTTAAGAATTAATTTATTATTCTTTAGTTATCAGTTTTGAGAATACATTATATCAATTCCTTTCTCATTTTGAATAACTCGAATCTGACACGAACTGAAAGTGGACCCCACAAATATTTATATCACAAAATGTCGATCATTCAAAATAACAATTTTTCTAATATTTCAAACAAATGTTATTAAGTTAAAGAGACCACTAAATGAAGAAGGCGGAATAATCGATGTGTTTTTTCTTACTATAAAGCATAATTTAGCATTTTCTAAGTTAGATACAAACTCTTATCTAAGTTGGTCGGATAATTAACTTAAAAACTATGACACTATACACATTGTATCGAGATTGCAAACATTAATATTTTGTATATTTTGAGTGGAATCATATGATATTATTTGAGATGTTCAGCTGCTTGTGTATATATTAATATAAGTGGGATTAAGAATTTTCAATTAGTCATATCCCATTTGACATCGCAATGTGTTGGCTAATAATATATGATTTCTAACACAACACATTATATAAATCATACCATCATTTTATTTTACAACAGCAATAATAATACAATTTATTTAAGAGTCAATTCCTTTTTTGGTCCTAGACTTATTGTGCATTGGACAATTTTAGTCCGAATTTATTAATTTGACCACATTTTGCCCTGACTTTGTTACATGTGGACAATTTTAGTCCAACGTTAGTCAAACCGTTTGTCAGCTGTGAATTTGAGGGGTATTTCCGTCCTTTCAGGTCCTAGACTTAATCAGCGTACATTTTTTGTTCTCCTCAGTCAAAGACGAACACAATAACAGAGAAGCGAAGAATATCCGACCAAATCTCTGTTAAGCGAAGAAGAACCAGAAAACAGAAAGGAGAATCTAAAATAAACGCAAAAGCGTCAACCGCTGGCTCTGCTCTGCTCAGCTAGAGAGGAGAATCTGGAAACCCCAAGGCCTGCGTTTCTCTCTCCCTACGCTACAACCTGATTCATATACATATATATACTTATTTTTCTTCTTCTTTGATTTAGGTTTCCTGCATCAAATCTGCTCAAGAAAATGAACTTCCTGCCCAAGGTGAGAGTAAAGTCCCCAAAATCATCAACACAAGCATCACTCTCAACCTCCACAAACAGAACCCCTTCTTCATTACAGTTTATCTCAATCCTCCCTTCCCCATCCCTAGCCAGCCTCCCAGCCATGGGGTAAGACCCATTTGACCTGTAAAAGTACACAGTCAACAAATGGATCCTCCCCACAATCAAATCCAAGTTTGAGTTCCACAGCCTCTTGGCTGGTGTCGGTTTTGCTGGCTTCACCAAGTAACAAATTAGATTATGATCTTCACCTTCCTAGCAGCCTCAGATTTGGCCGTCGGTTCTTCGATCGGCTGCGATCGGTCGGCCTCGTAGGCCTTGTACGTGACCAAAGCACGCTTCTCGTGATTATCGCCTTGAGATCTCTCCTTCAAAATCCCAAAGGTTTCCACAGAAGAAACATGGAGCGGCTTTGCCAACGAGAGAACAGAACTCCGGCAAGGCTTCGAACGGAAAAAACAGATGTTGGAAAAGTCTTCCTTCGTGTTTGCTTCAGTGCTTCCCATGTTTGTATGTAGCATTTAAGGCTAATGAAGAATTGGAAATGAAATGACAGAAATACCCTTCTATTTCACGGCAAACTAACGCTAAATGTAACGTTGGACTAAAATTGTCTACTTTTAACAAAGTCAGGGCAAAATGTGGTCAAATTAATAAATCCGGACTAAAATTGTCCAATGCACTATAAGTCTAGGACCAAAAAAGGATTTAACTCTTTATTTAATCCATTCAATCTAGCATTCTAGCTAATAATATTTAAATTTCGGAAATTAAATTAAATTAAATGACGTCACGTTGCCGGCGACCGACATTAATTCTGGACGCTGGCGGAGAAGGGATTGAACCCAGATTTGAGAATGACTTGAAGGGGAGGAGTTAGAGGCTTTGGCATATCATTCCATTCATACCAATCCCAACCCTCACACCTGTCTGGTTCAACGTTTTCTGGGATCTGATTAGGATCGCTCAGTTCTGCTCGGATCAACAGTACTACGTAGTGGGATGGTTTAGCTTCGTTGTGAAACACATGGTTTATGACCTTCAGAGTCTCTATGTTCTTCAGCTCTAACCCTGTTTCTTCCTTCAACTCTCTCGCTGCACATTCTTCGAAAATCTCCCCTGCAAATAAATGAACGTAACATACAAGTAAATACATGCATGGAGAGAATGGAGTGGTTACATCTTCCTGTTCAGGTGAAAGTGACCTATTAACTTTCTTGATTTGAGGCGATCAGCTATGAAGAACTTAGTATTAGTAAAGAATTTACCAAAATCATATGACAATAGAGATCTTTAGTTAAATGTAAAAAATGCTAAATACATTTTTAAAAAAATGGTGCAATGACAATTTCGTAAATTTTTAAACAACTTTACACTTATGTAATTAAATAGTATAGACGCTTAAAGTTATTAGTACTTTCCGCGCGCTTGTTGTAGTACAGACACATTTTGTTGTCTGTGGTCTTTTTGTCGATTAGGGTTAAAAGTCAAGAATAGTAATTGTGGGTTTCCCTCGCACTCAAAATCAATGAATATGTTAAAAGAACGTACCAAATTCAAGGTGGCCGCTAGGAACAGAGAAACAAGAAGTGCCAGCGCCGGCCAGACGCTTTCCGACCAACACCTTCTCCCCTTTCGTAATGAAAACCGCCACTGCTACTTTGGGAACCTTATCACTCCTCATTTTCTAGGGTTTTGGCTAAACCAAGTAGATGATAATACTGTGTTTAAGGTTGTGAATTTTAGCTAAGTATAAAGATTGGTTTTTTGGGTGTTTCAGCTCCAATGATGGAGGGGTCCTTTTATAGTGTTCTAAGCGCTGCTGGTATCAGCATACCTTATTGGAACTATATACAGAGTCAACGGAATATATACTAATTATAGTATATACATACACAAAATACAACTTTTTGTATTTCTAGATTTAGAAGGTAATAATTAGCTGGTCCACAATGTATGGTGGACCATGATTATAGCTGATACTGCAGTTGTGTTGAACGGATACTGCAGTTGTGTTGAAAAGGTACTGCAGTTGTGTTGAAAGGAAATTGCAGTTGCACGGAACAGAGGCCGTTCATCCGTTCAACACAACTGCAGTATCCGTTCAACACAACTGCAGTTCCAGATAGATGACACGACCTCTGTTCCACGCAACTAGGGCTGTTAATAACGAACCGAACATAAACGAACGAAGGCTGTTCGTGTTCGTTTGTTAAGGATTTTGGGGTGTTCGTGTTCGTGTTCGTTTGTTAAGGTTTTTGAAAATCATGTTCGTGTTCGTTTGTTAAGCGTTCGTTAGTTTTCGTTAACGTTCGCGAACATGTTCACGAACGTGTTCGTTAACGTTAACGAACAAGTTCACGAACGTGTTCGCAAACACTAACAAACATGTTCATTTACGTTCATGAACACGTTTGTGAACACTTAATAACCAAACACCTGCACATGTTCATTAACACAATTTGTCCGTGAACAATAAATAATCTACATTCACGTCTTTACGAACAATTTTATATATATATATATATATAAACATGTTCGCGAACATTATTAAATGAACACGAAACGAGCTTGTTCACAAACACTACTAAACGAACACAAACGAGTTTGTTCGCGAACACTTACCAAACGAGCTTACCACTGTTCAGACTCTGTTCGTTTATTAACCGAGCTCTAAATTTTGTTTATTAATGTTCGTTTACCTCAATAAATGAACATAAACGAATGCTTACCGAGCTCGAACACGAGTAGTTTGTCGAAAGCTCTGTTCGCTAACAGCCCTACGCGCAACTGCAGTTTCCTTTCAACACAACTACAGTATCCTTTCAACACAACTTGCAGTATCAGACCAACACAACTGCAGTATCAACTATGACCCATGGTCCATAATGCATTGTGGACCATGGTCCACGGTATAATGACTGCTCCCATACCCTGTTTAAAACATGCATGTTAATATATATATATATATATATATATATATATATATATATATATTCTCGTTAACATTATTTTGAAACTCATACCTTCAGAATTTATTATGCTATTATTAAAGTTATTTTATCAAATTATGTGATCCAAAAATATTTTGAAAATTATTTTGTGAGTATTATATTATCTTAATGTATGAATGCATGTGGTCATATATATGTAAACATAATCGGTGAACGATTTCACAATTGTTATAGTAACATGATGGATTAGACTTTGTATTCCTAAAATAAAAAATAAAGAATAAATAAAAACAAGATTGTCAGCATATCTGAACAAAAATAAATAATTAAATTTACTTAAATTAAAAATATATATAATATACGGAGTAATATAATACAAATATATAAGTGTCGGCAGACGAGCAAACCATGTGACCATATGGGTAGATTATGTATACATATATGCAAATATTTGCTATGTGAGTGAGTATTACTTATGATTATATGATTATATAGAGGCTAAACTGTCATCCCGCACCATAAACTATATTGGATTATTCATGCCGCACCTTGAACTTTCATAAGGTCTATTTCGATATATAAACCATTAATTTTTTTTTTCATCTAACAATTTTTACTGGTTACCTACAAGTTATAGGTAATATATGCTGACTTGGACTTTTTTTTTTTCTTCTAAACCTTCTCCAGCCCAACAACCAATACCGGAACCGTAAAATTTAAAAAAAAAAAGATCTTATATTTACGCATTTAGCTACTGACAGTAGATATATATATATATATATATATATATATATATATATATATATATATATATATATATATATATATATATATATATATAAAATTCATGTTGAACCGGAACCGGAACCTTTATATAAGGTTCTGGTTCTGGTTTGTGTAACCTTGGAATCGTGAACCGACGGTTCGGAACCGGAACGAACCGCAGTCACCCCTAGGCAGGTCATCGATGGGCTCGGCGCACGCTGCCGCAAGGGAGGGGAGGAGCAGTGGATTGTGGAGGGGCTGTGGTGATTTGGTCTAGTGAGCACTGGTCCGGCTGAAGACACATTACACAAGGGAGGGTAGCGTGAGGCGTTGATTTTTGGAGTTTACTTAAAAATTTTGGGTTAACTTAAAAAGAAGATCCACATAAGCTAATTACCTGTGTCATGTCATCATAGTAGCCTGGTAACCTTTAAAAAATGCTAGATGAAAAAAAAAATTAATAGTTTGTGTATCGAAATGGACGTTATGAAAGTTCAAGGTGCAACATGAATAATCCAATATAGTTCATGATGCGGAATGACACTTTAGTCTTATATATATTGGATCTACGTATATTTAATGCACGTGACCACGTGCGTAGATTAAGTATAGATATATATTATGCAAATATTTTCTATGTGAGCATTATACTTACGATAATATACATTGGTACTACGTATATCTAATGCACGTGACCATGTGCGTAGATTATGTATAGATATACGATGCATTGCAATCACAATATTAAAACAAAATCTTAGGAGGTATAGGTGACTGTTACTTTCGTATATGGAATAATATGAACATTCCGTATAGATGGCGTATTAAGTTTATAGTACTTGCATTATATATGTATATGTGTATTATATGGTATAAAGTATAAATATTTGATACATGGTATGCCTATTAATATAATTAGTATAATGCTATAAATATGGTGTATACTTGAATAATTGTAAAAGTGTGGTATATTATACATGTATATTTTATGTGTATGTGGGATATATATTGTGAGTATTTTATATTTATAGTGAGTACAAGGTGTGAGATGTTGACATACTATTTTGGTGTAAAAATATATTTTATGTGTCATACTTAACATGCATTTGCACGGTTTTTTAGGAAGTGAATAAAAGAATGCATATTTTTCTATTTTGCCTCCAACATAAGCATGTGACGAGTTGACTATTCAATTTAAGTTCTATTAATGGGTTGTACTTGAGGAATTTGCATGTAGTCACAATTACTACTTTCATTTTTTATCAGAAGTTATATCGTGGATCATGATTAAAAAATAACACCATTTATTTAAGTAAAAAAACAATTGTCATCACATAATAACGGAGCTCCGTAAATAAAATTACAATTCATCTCAAATGATACTGCATCACATTTGTTTTTATATTATCAAATAAAACTGTAGTTATATCAAAATGAAATTGTAGTTGTGTTGAAAGGAAAGTGCAGTGTATATAAAATGAAACTGATAACAATTTCACATATTTGAGTGTATACTGTCCAATGAAACTGTAGTTATATCAAAATGATATTGTAGTTGTGTTGAAAGGAAACTACAACATATATTCAAATAACCCAATACATTGAACCGAGAAACTACTCTGTAATATCTTTGAACTACATCATAGTTCTTCACTTTAAAGGTAAATTGTATTTTTTTATTAAGATGATTTAAAATGTTTAAATTTGTACAATCTTATCTAATTTTATTCCTTAAATCCTTAAACTAGAAATTTTTCCATCAACAATAATTCATTCAACAATAATGGTTTAACCAAATGAATCCTGAACAGAACACGGACTGGTATGTTTTTATGTTGATAATAATATGTAAATATTAATTAGATCATTATCTTACGTAGCTACATTTAAAACTCATTAGTAAAAATGTCAATGTAGGGCAATAGAACATCATGACGCACTTGACGCATTGAAAAGATGCCGAGACTACAACAATGCTTCAATCAATTTTGTAAATCTAAAAAATGAAGAAATTTCAAAATAGTCACCGTTGATACATTCATTGAATATATTAGAACTAATATAAATTTACAAATCATTTCATCTTCTAGACTCAACCTACTTAGATTAAAAATAAATTAAAATTAGCATCAACCTTGGCAACAAAAACACTTGGTATATAGGATGTAGCCACTATTTAAAAAAAAAAGGTTTATGCACAAAGTGACAAACAATTTAACTCCAAGGATAGTATCAATTCAATAAAAAAATAAAAATAATAAAAATAAAACACACACACACACACGGGCACACATAAAATCAAGTACTACAATCATTCATACTAATTTTTGTTTTTTAAAAACTGAACTGATGCAAAATGGATATGGAAATTGATAATGAAACTTGACATATTGCAACATCAATATTCAAACTTCCTGCTAAGTTATTTATTATTCTTACTATTAAGTAAACAAGTTTGTATGTTTAAGGTGTGTCAGTTGTTGAAACTTAAGGTGCGCTATTTTAAAACTTTAAGTGCGTGGTTTGTGTACTTAAGGTGCGCAATTTTAAAACTTTGGGTGCTTGGTTTGTGTTCTTAAGGTGATTTGTTTGTGTGCTTAAGGTGTGTGGCTTGTGTTAACCGCACAACCGCATGGGAAGATATATTATATTTGCACCTGATATATATATATATATATATATATATATATATATATATATATATATATATATATATATATATATATATATATATATATATATATATATATATATATATATATATATATAAGTGATCAAATGAGTCCATCTTGTTATATGAGTCTATGTGGACAGATCTAGGTTATTGAATGCTTGAGATCAATGGTTTAGATTTCGCCAATTGTGCAAGTGAAGTGCACAGTTCACCGTGCCCAATTGTGAAGTTACACAGTCGGCCAAATCTAATTAAGTCATTGATCTCAAATATTCAATGACCGAGATCTGTCCATACGAACTTATGTGGAAGGGTGGATTCACGGAACACTATATATATGTATGTATGTAACTACTTCTAAATGAATTTTCATTATTTTTGTATAATTTGAGTGAACTTATCCGATATTATTTGAGTTTTGTCATACACACATATATATGGGTGTCTGCGTAAAAGCAAGATCATCATAATACTATCTACACAAATGAGCAGAGTAATCCACTTAGACATTAATTGCAACATTTCGACTACAAATATTATTTCAAAAAAAAAATCTATGATTTTTAACGCAATACATTATTCAAACCATATCATTTTATTTTACAATAACATGATTTATTTATATCATTCAAATGACTGTGAAATTAAATGACGTGGTTGCCGGCCGGCGACAACCATTGTTTCCTGCAAGCGATCTTCAACATTAATTGTGGACGTCGGCGGAGAAGGGATTGAAGCCAGAATTGAGAATGAGTTGAAGTGGAGGAGTTAGAGGCTTTGGCATATCATTCCATTCATACCAATCCCAACCCTCACACCTATCTGGTTCAACGTTTTCTGGGATTTGATTAGGATCGCTCAGTTCTGCTCGGATCAAGAGTACTACGTAGTGTGATGGTTTAGCTTCGTTGTGAAACACATGGTTTATGACCTTCAGAGTCTCTATGTTCTTCAGCTCTAACCCTGCTTCTTCCATTACCTCTCTTGCAGCACACTCTTCAAAAACTTCCCCTGCACATAAATCAACATACAAATAAATACACGCATGCATGCAATAGGTTTCACACCCCAGCCAAGTTGGGGTTTACTCATTGCACACTATTAGATACTGTCATACTGGTGCAAGTTTTTCTCGTCACTAAAAAAAATAAAAAATAAAAAATAAAAAACATGAATATAAAGTTACCAAATTCAAGGTGACCGCTGGGGACGGAGAAACAAGAAGTGCCAGCACCGGCGAGGCGCTTTCCGACCAATACCTTCTCCCCTTTCAGTATGAAAACTGCCACTGCTACTTTGGGAACCTTATCACTGCTCATTTTCTAGGATTTTAGCTAAACCAATTCAAGTGGATAATAACGTTGTGAATTATAGTTTAGCTAAGTATAGGGTTGGTATATTTGTTGGGAGTTTTAGCTCCTTTTATAGTGCAGCAGGGGCCAAGGGCTGCATGCATGCATGTACAAGGTATCAGCATACCTTCTTGGAACTACATACATACAAAGTCAATGAAAGACAAATTATAGTATATATAACATAAATACAACTAGCTGTTTGTATTTCTAGAACTTCAAGGTAAGAATTACGTTATGATTACAAGAGACTACGTAGGGTGGATACTTTTTTTTTTTTTTTTTAATTTTTTTTTTTACAACTGATCTTATTACATTATAATATATGTTCATACTTTCTCTCATATGAGAGAGTCACTGCATTTCATCTGAGCGCAAGGTGCTTCGCTACTGCTTTCTGTTTAATTAGTAATACAACTTTTATTTTAGATGAGGAGAACTTCGAAGAGCATGCATTGACTAAATCCAACCTTATAATTAAAGTTAGCAAAGGATCAAATCCTATTCACGAATTCAAATTTAAAAGACCAATAGATTGTTCTTATTTAGAGCCAAACTTGAAACTTTATAATCGTTATCAAATCAATAGATTAACTTGACTAGAATTAACCCAAACTCCTTCTATACATATGAGCCGTCATGTATTAAAAATAAATTGTTGTAACGGTTCTTTTATAGTGACTAATTTGTATTTATCTATTTTTTTTATTGTGTATTAAAAATGAATTTTCGTTTATGTGATCCATGGAGTCAAGTGATGTTAGAGATTTGGAAGTTGCCTGAATCTTGGTTGTAAACGGTGGTGGGCCTTCTTAAACGGCGGCGTGTCCCCACTTTATTTGGTCATACAGAACTTTAACAAAAAACGAAAAAGATTCTTTCAACTTTTCAATGAAGAAATAGTAGGCCAGCTGTTGTTTTGCACGTTTCTCTGTCATTTTCTGAAAAATTACGGCTATTTAGTTTTAAAAATACGATTAAAAAACATTTTAACATAAGAAAAACTTTAATACACAACATTATCATTATTTTTTTAAAAAAAATCTCTGCATACAAATCATGTTGGCAGCCATATGACTTGACTAATCAAAACTTGAGAATAATTAATTTAGTATGAATTATAAAGACTTATGTGCTCAAAACTAAGCAACCTCAATAGTGAAACTTTTACTTCAAATTTGTTGTGATCTAAATATCCACCTCATCATCCACCATCTTACTTAAATCCAAAAAACTTTTATCCTCTGGCATCTTTTTTTTTGGAAAATACCTCTGGCATCTTTAATAGTGCGTTTTTTGTTTTTTATTGTGGTTTTTGAAGCGAATGGCCTATGAAGGCAATGGATCCCAGTTTTTCTGAAAAACCTCTTCCTTTGCAGGAGGATCTCTACCTCTGTCTCCTATATCTCTCCTCCAACTCATCAAACTTTTCTCAAAATCTGGTCCAAAAACTACTAATGTAGATGACCTTAGTTATAACTTCTTTTTTTTTTTTTCAAGTTTTTTGTGGACACACCATTTTACTCCATTATATTTTAATTTATTTATTTATTATCATTCAATAAAAGTAATAATAATTTAATTGATAATTATGAAAATTTAATTTAATTGATAATTATGAATTGAATAACAATATTAAATAAAACATTTAAAAAATTATATAATACGTTTTATAGAAAGTTAATTCACTAGCAGGCACTCTGAAACACCCAAGCGGGTGCGTGTGGGCACCCGTGAGACGCAATTGCGTGTCTCACACTCTCACATATGTTTTTTTTTTAAACCTGTCAAAAATCAAGTTGTTGCCGGAGGAAGATCGATCCACTCAAAAATATGTCTTCCCATTAGCTATAAAAACCAACACATCAGTTTTTTCATCTGTAAAAATCTCCCCAAAAGACATAGATTTTGAAGAGTTTTTTTCATATTACAAGGAAAGAGGAGAGAGAACAAAACCAAAAGAAATTTTAAAAAACAACTGTAAGGTGAAAAAAAATTTCACTCAAAACGATGTCGTTTTGAGTAAATTAACCCAATTAAAAAAAAAAAAAGAACAATAGCTAATTGTCTTACTAGACGGCCTAATCGGTGCTTAGGAGACCTAGTCGGCCTATGCAGTCAGCGCCTAAGCGGTGCTTAAGCAGCCGCTTAGATCACCAATTATGGTGGCACATTATGCGGCCGGCCGACACCTAGCGTCTAAGCAGAATTTCTGCATCAATGCATACTACTAACAATAACCAAATTTTATTCCATTTTCTCTATTCTATTTAGATATAGAATTTTTTCTATATAGAATCGTGATGCAGGAATTATATCTCTTTTTAATTTTTTGATAATGAATAATTTTTTTTGAATAAAATCATTATTGTAAACATCAAATTCTAAATTAAATAAATACATATGTATAATTTTTTTGTTACATCTACTAAGTAATTTAGTTTAATAAGAGTAATAGAGTGATACTTTTCAATAATATACTCTAACATATTCGTAGTATATGTGCAACAATTATACCAACTATAATTGGGATGAGATTTGACATATACACCCATGATTAGTTATGCCAACTTTAGCATAGTAACTGTTTTCACGTTAATTTCCTTGATTGTTGGCAACTTGGCATATACACCCATTTCTACGCTATACATTTGTACGAGAAACACCATTATAACGCACCGAGTATGGTGTTTCTCGTGCAAATGTATGGCGTAGAAATCATGCGTGTATATGCCTACAATCAAGGAAATTAACGTGAAAGCAGTTACCATGCTAAAGGAAATTGTCAAAAATTACCTTATTGCCCATGATGCATTAGTTAATAAAAACAAGAATTTAAGAGTTTATTACCAAAATGGTCCCTCGACTATTGCAAAATTACTAATTTGGTTCTCTATAATTTTTCGTGACCAATTAAGTCCCTCGATTTTGAAAAAATTTAACCAATTTAGTCTTCCGTTTATTTTCCGTTAAACACCCGTTAAATCGGGACCAAATTGGTAATTTTGCTATAGTCAAGAGACCAAATTGGTAATTAATTTTTCATTGAAATGGTCCATCGACTATAGCAAAATTACCAATTTGGTCCTGATTTAACGGATATTTAACGGCAAAATAAACAGAGGACTAAATTGGTTAAAATTTTCAAAGTCGAGGGACTTAATTGGACACAAAAAATTGTCGAGGACCAAATTGGTAATTTCGCAATAGTCGAGGGACCATTTCGGTAATAAACTTAGAATTTAATTATTCAAAAAATTTAGCGTGTAGATTAGACGTGGCAATTATGGACATGACTCATTAACCCGACATGAAAATAATAGGGTGTGTTTAGCCTTTACGTGTCTCGGGTCGTTAACTGGTTGACCGGTTAAGGACCCGATATGTTTCGTGTCTTAACGGGTCAACCCGTTAAACCTATTAAGAACCCGTTTAACCCGTTAATATTATCGTGTTAACTCGTTTACATAAACCCATTTACACAAATCTGTTTACAACTGGCTAAGAAACATTGTCATGAATGAGATTATAAAAGATATCATGAACATAACTGAGGATAAATTTATTACATTAGGTCAAGATATTACACCAATTATTGATGATCAATTTTATTCTAAAAACTAGTATGGACTTCTTTAATTATGATCTTTTGATACTATTTTATCATTTTATGAATGTTATAAATTGAATATTTTTGAGTTTGTTTGATGGATTGAATTGTAGGTTTTATTTATTTTTTATATAACTTAATTTTAAATTTTAGTTTTTTTTTAAAAAATATATTAATAGGTTTAGCGGTTTAAACGGGTTTCGTGTCATATCTTGTCAACACGATCCAAAACCTATTAACAAAACGTGTCTATCGTGTCAACCCGCTTAACCCGTTAACAAATCGTGTTCGTGTTAAAATCTGAACCCGTTAACCTTAACGTGTCGTGTCCTTGTTTAGCCTTATCGTGTTCGTATCGTAATCGTGTCGACCCGTTAACGAACCCGTATACACGAATTGTTAGGTCTAGTAGTGTAGATCAATCTAAATGGACATTCTAGATTAGTCCACACATCCTCACTTAAGGATAGGTCCTCGTGGGATCGGGGACATATATATATATATATAGTCTTAATCAGGTGTGGTCGCGTCTTAACGTGCAGCCAGTTCGGCCGCATCACTATGTATACAGGTATACATTAGTCAATGTTAGAAAATGCACCACATAAATATGCACCGTTAGGTACGCATCACAAAAAACACACCACTAGGTATACATATTTGTGTGGTGTATTTTCTAATATTGAGTGGTGTATATTTGTATACATAGTGGTGTATTGCGCACCGACCACACGGAAAGATGCGACACATTTGAATAGAAATATATATATATATATATATATATATATATATATATATTTGAGTCATGTGAAAGTGTTCAGACTGCTATAAAGTGAAGCGAGCTTTCATTTTTCCAAAGCAACCACTGTACATGTCCACCAAAGCAGCACCGTTTTATTACTCTTTTTTGAGAGTATTATTTTCAAGCTTATTACTACATTCGTATTAAAGGAAGTCTCTTGGACAGTTGGACGCACAAGATTTCATTAAGGAGGAAATTATCAAAATGGTCCCTTTTTAAAAATCCTTTTAAGAGCCCCAAGGGGTTAAATAAAGGTTAAAGAAAAAAGCATTAAAATTGATGTTAAGCTATGTGTTAACTGTTAAGGTTATCCCTACTTTAAAGCAGCTAACCCTACTTTATAAAAAGTTCTTTTTTTCTTTGTCCTCTCAATTGCCCAGGACTATCCGCTCAAGCGCCTATAGCTTAATTATATCGCTTTAACTTAAGGAGTTAAAACCTAAGTGCCTAACCGGACATACTGTCTAAGGGCAGCATTTATAAATGTAAAATGTTACTAAGCCACCTAGCACTAAACCATATAACAGTTTGCTTGCCTCAAAGCCCTCAACAGTCAACACTACAATGACATCTTTAGCAATCAGATCAAAATTCAAAACAAGAAATCACACTCCATCTAACATTCAAATTGAAACAGAACTGAAAGATTCAATGAAAGTTAAAATAGTGATTTCTAACGCAATACATCATTCAAATCAAATCATCTAATTTTACGTACAACAATACGGTTTATTTATATTATATCATTCAAATTAAAAAGAAAAATATTACAGTATGACATACAATAGGATTTATTCAATCTAATATGACATTTGAAATTAAATGAGGTTGGCAACAAGTGAACCAACCATTACATTAATTGTGGACGTCGGCTGAGAAGGGATTGAAGCCAGAATTGAGAATGAGTTGAAGTGGAGGAGTAAGAGGCTTTGGCATATCATTCCATTCATACCAATTCCATCCCTCACACCTGTCTGGTTCAACATTTTCTGGAATCTGATCAGGATCGCTCAGTTCTGCTCGGATCAACAGTACTACGTAGTGTGATGGTTTAGCTTCGTTGTGAAACACATGGTTTATGACCTTCAGAGTCTCTATGTTCTTCAGCTCTAACCCTGCTTCTTCCATTACCTCTCTTGCAGCACACTCTTCAAAAACCTCCCCTACAATTAAGTGAACATATATACAAATAAATTATAGTGATTACAGATTTCCCTAGCTACCTAAAAAAATAAAACATTACGATCGAAGCTACCTAAAAAAGTAAAACATTACGATCGAATGAATATATTAAGGTACGTACCAAATTCAAGATGACCACTGGGGACGGAGAAACAAGAAGTGCCAGCACCGGCGAGGCGCTTTCCGACCAACACCTTCTCGCCTTTCAGTATGAAAACCGCCACTGCTACTTGAGGAACCTTATCACTGCTCATTTTCTAGGGTTTTAGCTAAACCAAGTGGATAATAATAATACTGAATGTATAAAGTTGTACTTGTGGCTGTGAATTTAAGCTAAGTGGGTTGGTATGTTTGTTGGGTGTTTTAGCTCCTTTTATAGTGCAGCAAGGGCCAAAGGCTGCTGGCTGCATGCATGTATAAGCTAAGGTATCTGCAGCGTACCTTCTTGGAACTATATATGAAGTCAATGAAACACAAATTAAATTAAAGTATATATATATATATATACATCATAAATACTACTGTTTGTATTTCTAGAACTTTTAAGGTAAGAATTACGTTATCGTTACGAGATCCTACGTGCATGCTGATTTCCGTTTAGTAAATACCACATAGTTTACAAGTATTTGGGGTCTATGAGCAAATAAATCATACGATTTCTCTTTTATATATAAAATTTGCAAGAGAAGAGAGATCGAGTTGTTATGTATTAAAATGAATTTTTGTAGTGGGTTTTTATATATAATGACTAATTTATCTTTAACTATTTTTCATGTATAAGTAATGAAGGCAAAAACTCTTCTGAGTGCGCCTGAAGGATATTCATATATTATTATATTAGACGTGTCATTGCTCATAAATATTACACTTTTCTTCCTAAGGAGCTCTTTAGCTTCTAAATATTTTATTTTAATTTAAAAATATTACAATTTTCATCTGAAGTATTACATTTTTCACCATATATATTACACTAACAATCAATTTATCTATAATTAATATTACATTTTCGCAACGAGGCTTGATTGAAATTATTTTTAATTTAATTTTTCATAATGTTAAGTTTAATATTAGTATATAAATTATATATTTAAAACTACATTAGAAGTACTATTAAACACACAAAAAATCAAATTTAAAATTAATTAAAAATACTAAAGAAAATAAGAAAAAAGAAAGAGTTTGTTTGACCAATGAATTGTAAACTGGACAAGAAAAATGATACACATAAAGTGAATATCTAATTAATATTATACATTTTCTCATAATTAACTATTCGACTCTTAAGTATTACAGAATACATTTTAATTTAAAATATTAAATTTTTTTCTTAAAAATATTACAATGTTCTTTATAAGTACTATATTTTTTCTTATACGTAACAATTATTTTATTATTTATAATAAATATTATATTTCTATTATAAGTATTACATTCTTATATAGACAAAAACATGTTTTACATATAAGTATTTATATGACATGGTGTAACAAGAGTGTGAGGCACCCAAAAATGAACTTTCGTTTGCGCCATCCTTGAGGTCAAGTAATGTTTATAGATTTCGAAGTCGCAAGAGCATTGGTTGTTGATGGTGGTGGGCCTTCTTGTAAGGCGGCGTGGACCCACTTTAGTTGGTCATACAAAGCTTCCATTCCTTCCAAGTTCCAAAGGAAAGTTGATTCTTGCAATTTTTCAATGAAGGAATAGTACCCCCAGCTGTTCTTTTTGCATTTTTCTCTGTCATTTTCTGCAAATTTAGTAATTTTTACGCCTAGCTATTTAGTTTTAAAAATAAATTTGAAAAGTATTTTAACATGCATGAGAAAAACATGAATACATACATAATATTATTTATAAGTTTAAAAATAAATAAACAATCTCTACATACAAATCATGTTTGCAGACACATGAATTGACTAATCAAAAGTGATGAGAATAATTAATTTAGTATGCACTATGAAGACTTATTAAAGTTTTCAAAAGAATTAAATTCAAACGGTATTATAGTGATTGATTTGACATTAAAGTTGAATGTGTGGAGAAAATACTAACTTGAGTTCTATTATAGAAACTCTTAAATCTTATTTCCTAAATTTAACTTATGATGTGATAGACATTAATAAATTACTTTTTTCATGTGAGTCTCAATACAAGTGTCTATATCAAGATTTTATGTGCGCAGGAAGTAAAGGTTGGCCTGGAAGTAGAAAATGGAAGTACATTTGTACATATAGTACTTTCCTACTAACTATGTCAAAGATTGCCCTATTTTCATTTTAACTTTACAATTAAGAATGCAAAAAAAAAAAATAATAATAAAATAAAATAAAATAAAATTCCAATATTAATTGTTTCAAATTAAAGATGAATATTTATTTCAGATAAAAAATAAGAAGGTCAAATATGTCATCCAACTACATACTAAAATGCAATTAGGTCATTGAACTCAAAAAAAAAAAAAACTACAATTAAATCCATGAACAACGCAAATTCATGCAATTTAACTAAAAATGACTTGTTTACTTGTTGATATGCTGATGTGTCGGTTATAGAATTTAAAAATAATTTTTACTTTTATTTTAATAAGTTTAAATAAAAAATTGTTTTAAAATCTTAAAGAAAAAACAAAAAAACAGCTGGAGATGAAGGGATCCCCTTTATCTCCTGGTCGGACGGAGACGAACTCTTGCTTGCCATAGAGACGAAGGGTTCTCTATGGTCGACCAGAGACAAAAGGGTTCCCCTTCGTATTCGGCTATTTTAAAAAAATAATTATTTATTTAAAATTATTAAAATAAAAGTTAAAAATTATTTTTAAATTCAATAACCGACATGCATGTCAACATACCAACAAGTAATTAAACAAGCTAAGTCATTTTTAGTGAAATTGCATGAATTGGTGTTGTTCAGATACCTAATTGTAATTTTTTTTATTTTTTTATTTTTTAGTTTAGTGACCTGATTACATTTTGGTGTCTAGTTGGGTGATCTTTTTTACCCTTATTCCTTAAAAAATTTGCACAAAAAAAAAATCTTTTTGGTGGGACGTTGAACTTGTACAATTACACACCTGGGATGCTTAACGACTTGGTCCACTTAGTCATTAACATACTTATGCATTTATTAATTCTAAGTGCATTCACACCCTTTCTCTCTTTATTTCCTCATTTTGTAGGCTCAAATTGTATACTCATTCATTAATACACACAAATCTATCTACATCTACAAATGTAAGAAGAGCCAATAAAGTTAGACATGAGAACTAAAACATATTTGTGACGTAATTGTTTGTTGAAAATGATGATTGATTCAGATTATTTTGATTTTAATATTTTTTTAATTAATTTTTATACTTTAATTACCCTCTATTATATTATTTTCTTCCTTTAAATACCACAACATTCTGTTAGTATAAATTTTAGTAACAGAATATTCCGTTAACTATTTATTATCCTTAACTTACTCATTGATTTCTATAAGAAAGATCTTAGGTTCGAACCCCATTCCAATTAGAGTTAGCATAGTTGTTAAATTAGACTACAAATATGTTAGAGTGTATTAAAAAAACGCAATATAAAATTTAACAAAAACTTTGCTCAATTATATTTTTGCATTATTGAGAACGATTTAGGTGATTATGATATTAATATTTTTTGTTTGTATTTCTATAATGGTACAATTGTACATTACTTTACAAATATTGTACTATTTTTTTATTAGACAAAATTGTACTTATTATATAATTCTCAGGCATATGCGACCTAATCACAACAAGGCAAATTCACATCTTCTTACATCATAATCTCATTGCATAATGTTGTTCTCTATGTTACCACCAGTAACAAAGACGCGTTGTTGACTTTTTGTACTTCAATAGGTTGAAAAAGTATAAATGAATAGATACTACAACGCAATAGAGTCAGTAGCACTAAAAAAAACTAGGGGAGGCGGTCATGCGGATATTAAGAATGTAAATTTATATCATTCAAATTAAAAAGAAAAATATTATGACAACATGATTTATTCAATCTACTTGCATATGAAATGAGGTTGGCAACAAGTGAACAACCATTAATTATATTGTTTGCTGAGAACTAAGAAAGGATTATTGAAAACATTAATTGTGGACGTCGGCGGAGAAGGGATTGAAGCCAGATTTGAGAATGATTTCAAGTGGAGGAGTAAGAGGCTTTGGCATATCATTCCATTCATACCAATTCCATCCCTCACACCTGTCTGGTTCTACATTTTCTGGAATCTGATCAGGATCGCTCAGTTCTGCTCGGATCAACAGTACTACGTAGTGGGATGGTTTAACTTCGTTGTGAAACACATGGTTTATGACCTTCAGAGTCTGTATGTTCTTCAGCTCTAACCCTGCTTCTTCCATTACCTCTCTTGCTGCACACTCTTCAAAAACCTCCCCTGCAATTAAGTGAACAAATATACAAATAAATTAATGCATACTATACTCTTTGACAGTGATTATAGGTTTCCCTGGCTACCTAAAAAAGTAAAACATTAAGATCGAATGAATATATTAAGGTACGTACCAAATTCAAGATGACCACTGGGAACGGAGAAACAAGAAGTGCCAGCGCCGGCGAGGCGCTTTCCGACCAACACCTTCTCGCCTTTGAGTATGAAAATCGCCACTGCTACTTGAGGAACCTTATCACTGCTCATTTTCTAGGGTTTTAGCTAAACCAAGTGGATAATAATAATACTGAATGTATAAAGTTGTACTTGTGGTTGTGAATTTAAGCTAAGTAGGTTGGTATGTTTGTTGGGTGTTTTAGCTCCTTTTATAGTGCAGCAAGGGCCAAAGGCTGCTGGCTGCATGCATGTATCGTATAAGGTATCAGTAGTAGCATACCTTCTTGGAACTATATATGAAGTCAATGGAAGACAAATTAAAGTATGTACTATATACAAACATAAATGCTACTGTTTGTATTTCTAGAACTTTTAATGTAAGAATTACGAGAGCCTACGTGCATACTGCTTTCGGTTTAGTAATACCACATAGTTTACACGTATTTAGGGTCCATAAATCAATATATCCTGCAATTTATCTATTTTATTACAAAATTTACATGATAAGAGTGAGCTATTATGTATTAAAAATGAATTTTTGTAGTGGTGTTATATATGTAGTACTGTCAAAGCGGGCTGGCCCACCCCGTTAGGCCCGCCCCACCGCGGACCAAATTTCTGGCGGGCTTTTGCGGGCCGGCCCGTTAGGCCCGCATGCTAAAATTTGTGTAACCCTAACCCGCCCCGCGCGGGTTCGCGGGCCCCGTGGGCCGGCCCGCAAGCTTATCATCTTCCTCTTCTTTTTTTTTTTTTTCTTAAATAGTAATATTATTAATATATATATATTCATGCACTGTGGCGTGAATATATATATATATTTGAATATATGTATATTCACGCCTAGTGCGTGAATATATATATATATATATATATATATATTCACAGAATGTAAATATATATATATTCACGCACTGTGAATATATATATATATATATATATACATGTGTTGTGAATATATATATATATACTTTTATTTTTTAAAGTTTTTTTTTTTTACTTAGCCCGCGGCCCGCGGGTTAATTTTGGCCCGCCCCATTAGGCCCGCATTTTCGCGGGCCTATTTTTTCATGACCCTAACCCGTCTCACTGCAGGGCGGGTGCGGGCCAGCCCGCGGGCCAAAATTTGTGTAACCCTAACCCGCCCCGCGCGGGTTCATAGGTCCCGTGGGCCGGCCCGCGGGCTTATCATCTTTCTCTTCTTTTTTTTTCCTTAAATAGTAATATTATTAATATATATATTCACCGTGGCGTGAATATATGCCACTGCGTGAATATATATATATATTCACTTTCAGTGAATATATATATATATATATATATATATATATATATATATATATATATATATATATACTTTTATTTTTTAAAGTTTTTTTTACTTAACCCGCGGGCCGCGGGTTAATTTTGGCCCGCCCCATTAGGCCCGCATTTTCGCGGGCATATTTTTTCATGACCCTAACCCGCCCCACTGCGGGGCGGGTGCGGGCCAGCCCGCGGGCTTTGCCCACTTTGACAGCCATATATATATATATATATATATATGTGTGTGTGTGTGTGTGTGTGTGTGTGTGTGTGTGTGTGTGTGTGTAATGACTAATAATTTATCTTTATCTATTTTTGTTATGTATTAATAACGAAGGCAAAAATTCAAGGTTTCATGAATCCTTATCTATAAGACAGGTTGTGTCTATAAGTATTATAAGTATCTTCTTCAACTCTTAAATGTTACATTTTGATTTTAAAATATTATAATTTTATCAAAAGTATCACATATTTATCATAATTATTACTCCAACAATCAATTTATCCATTATTAATATTACACTTTTTCTCATAATCAACTCTCAAACCCTAGCTAAATATTACATTTTGATTTAAACTATTAAGTTTCTTTCAAAATTATCATAGTATTCCTCGTAAGTCGTAAGTATTATATTTTTTCTTATAAGTAACAATTAGTCTATCCCTTATTAGTATTGCATTTTTATTATATGTATTACATTCTCATTTAGATCTAATAAATCTTACGAATTAAAATTCGTGACACGATATCTCAGGAGTGTGAGACACCCAAAAATGAACTTTCGTTTACGCCATCCTCGGAGTCCAAGTAATGTTCAAGATTTCGAAATCTTCTAAAGATTGGTTAGAGTTATTTCCACTTTTGATCCCACGAGTATACTATGAGACCATTTTCACATTTGGTCCCCGACTATAAATTAAAATTATATTGCAAATTTAAATTTACAAACACTAAATATTTTGTAAAAAAATACAAATTATTTAATTAAAAGGGGTATTAGTAGTTAATTCTAGGATTAGGGAATCACCCAATCAAATCTGAAAATTTTAATAATCGGGAACTATATGTGGCAAAGATTTAAAAGTTGTGAGACCAAATATGAAAATTTTAATAGTTGGGGTCAAATGTGACAAAGATTTAAAAGTCGTAGGATCATATCTAAAAAAATTTAATATTTAAAGACCAAATATGACAATGGTTTAAAAATAGTAAGATCAAATCTAAAAATTTTAATAATTGAGGCCAAATGTAGGAATAATTTGATACTCATGGAGTCAAAAGTGGAAATAGTTTATATTGGTTGTTGACGGTGGTGGGCCTTCTTGAAAGGCGGCGTGGACCCACTTTAGATGGTCATACAGAGCTTCCAAGGAAGGTAAGTTGATTCTTGCAATTTTTCTTTTAACGAGGTTTTCTCATTGCTCTGTGACCTTAGCCGGCAAAGGACCACAAGGAGGTAAACCAGTTAGGTTACGCATAGCTGACTGGCTCAAACTCAGGGGTTTGAGGAACGAACCTCCAACCTCTCGGCTGTAAGTAGAGCACTCTTACCACCTGGGTTGTCCTTACGGACGATTCTTGCAATTTTTCAATGAAGGAATAGTAGCAGCTATTCTTTGCAGTCACACAAGAGTGTGACCGTATCGTGAATCTTTATCTATAAGACGGGTCTGAATCAAAATAAAATATAATTTTTTTTTTCATAATTTAGTATTGCATTTGCTAGTATAAGTATTACATTTCATCTTAACCTAACTCGTTTATGAAGATTCGTGAGACAGTCTCACATAAGTTTTTGCTTTCTTTTGCATGTTTTCTGTCATTTTATAAAAAACTATGGCTATTTAAAAATAATATTTAAAAGTATTTTAACATGAGACAAAAATTTAATACACAATATTTTTATTAAATATCTACACACAAATCATGTTGGCAGACACATGATGACTTGACTAATCAAAGGTGAGAATAATTAATTTAGTATGGATTAAGAAGACTTATTAAGCCAAGCACCTTGTGCTCAAATGGCATGTAGTGACCTCCCTCAAATGAAAGGTCATGAGTTTGAGCCTCAGTGGAGGAGTCAGTGTATTCAAAAAGAAGACTTATTAAAGTTCTCAAAAGAATTAAATTCAAAAGGTATTATAGTGATTGATTTGACATTGAAGTTGAATGTGTGGAGAAAATATTGACTATGTCAAAGATTGCTCCACTTTCGTTTTAACATTACAAATTAAGAATGCAAAAGTAAAAATAAAATTCCAATATAAATTGTTTCAAATTAAAGATGAAAATTTATTTTCAGATCAAAAGTATTGTACAAAAAAGTTGTTTGAAAGATTCTCTTAATTTGGTTGTAAATATATATGAATTAGAATTAAAATAAATAAATAATTAAAATATAAATAAAAAATAAAAAAAAATATAAATTACATACACATGTGTATGTGTGTATTAAAGTTCATATTTAATGCATGCATGAACAATGACATTTTTATTTTAAAATTTTTTTCATTATTTTTTAATTTCATTGTTTAAAAGGAGGGGAAAATGGTAATGAGTTTGAATCAAATACTATGTTCAAATTATTCTGTGAATTAAATATTCGGGTATTGAATATTCACAATTTACCTTTAAAAATTTTACAATTTGTGAATTAAAGAAGAGGATTAGCAGGGTTGAGGACAATCTTAACTTCTAAATCTAAGTCAACACTCAAAAGTCATTATATTGCAATATTTAATTTCGTAGTACTAACTTAGGATTTTATGTAAAAATTAAAATAGCATTTTAAAACAATTTTCGACAATTTTAAAAATTAAGAAAACTACTTATCGCTATTTTTGATATTTAATAAAAAATGGTTAGTAACACTAACCACTCCATGAAGTCATGAACAAAGGCTGCTTGCATGTATCTGGTAATCAGCATACTCTTTTGGAACTACAAAGAGTCAATGGAAGACAAATTTAAGTAGTATATACATAAATACAACTGTTTGTATTTCTAGAACTTTAAGGTAATAATTACGTTATGATTACGGGAGACTATGTGCGTACTGCCTTCCTTCGAAACCCTGTTTACATGTTAATAATGAAAGTTAGTTCCGTTTGTTTAAAAAAAAAAAAAGAATAATAGTTTTTGAGCACTAGTAATTAATATTGTTGGTACAAAAAATTATGATACATATTCAAACTCAATATTCAAGTTGCTAAATTGCGTACTGTTAGGAGAAGTCAACTATATGAGCAGTGACGCTGAATTTGCACTGAATTGTGCAAATATAACACCCCTCTTTTAAAGTTCTTTTTAAGAATTTTGTACTCTATTCTTCAGCCAATCACTTATTTTTCTCACTCCTCTACAAAAAAAAAAAACAATAGAAAAAAAACAATAGAAATATGTATATTTAGATTACAAGTGCAGCCAAACGCAGACATTAAGGTGAAGCAATTTACTCTAAAACAAGAGCCAAAACATGAGCAAAGTTTGTGGAACCATCTCCCTATGAAAAAATCCCTCATTAAATACCATTCATCTATTTCTCAACCAAAACAATAAATGCATCTAGTAGAATGTAATGCAGTAGTGTTATAAATCCTTATTGCACATGGCATGCATATCATGGTGCTTGCAATGCATAATATTGAGGACTAACCTATAGGATGGTAATGGAGATGACGATTGCCGACGGCGCTCGCTCGACAGTGGCAGATGCAGATGCGACAACGACAGGAAGAGGATGCCATGTCTCGACAGTGGCGGAGGCAGGAAGAGACGACTTTGGTGGATGAGCGACGGGGACATGGAGGCTAAGACGTCTAGACGGTGTACGAAGGGAGATCGGATGGCCGAGAAGACTGAGATGATGGAGCTGACGAGAAGATGAGTTTGAGCTGTGAGCTGTGAAGAGTTTGTGACGGGGAACGAGTGAATGACTACAGGGAATTTTTTTTTTTATGTGAAATTGGGCATTCTTACTTCCCAAAGACTTAAATATTTCAATTTTTGTCGAACATTAATGTTGGATGCTATTTAATAATACCTACCATTTTGCATTTAACTAACCCGTCAATTCAATTTTTCGTTCAACACATAATGGTTGGATGAAAATTCTATTCAACATTTAGTGTCGGTCGGAACCTCTGCCCAACGCGCTAGTGTTGGACGGTCCATCCAACTTTCCGCCCATCCCTATTTGCGACGAAAAATTGTGATTTTTTACAAATTACCAACGAACATTATTGTTGGACGTCATGGACGAAAATGTTGGACGGAAATAACGAGATTTCCAGCAGTGAGTTATACTTAAAAATATACTTGCTAGTTGCATGAAATAATTTTTTTTTTACAAAATTGAAATATAATATTATAAATAATACGGAGTATAAGAAACGTTGAACTACATATACTACAAAGTTTTTATAAGTAGGTCCATAAAATCCAGATGGAATACAACCCCTTACAGGGCGTTTGGTTGGGAGGAGGGAATTAGGGGGAAAAAGAATTGTAATTCGGTGGAATTGCGATTCAATGAATAAGGTAGGAATTGCAATTACAGTGTTTGGTATGCAGGAATAGGAGTACAGAGAATTAAAAGGTAAGAAATGATAAAATGACTAAAATGCCCTTATGTTGTAGTATGTGTTGTAGTTGTTGTAGTAGTAGAGTAATAATAATAATAATAATAATAATAATAATAATAATAATAATAATTCTTTAAATAATAATAATAATAATAATCTTTTAAAATAATAATAATAATAATAATAATAATAATAATAATCTTTCAAAATAATAATAATTCTTTAAATAATAATAATAATCTTTCAAAATAATAATAATTCTTTAAATAATAATAATAATAATAATAATATTAATATTAATAATAATAATTCTTTTAAATTTATAAAATTAAAAAAAAAACAAAGGGTATGTGAGGAGGGGCAAATTTGTCTTTACACCAACAAAATTGCCCCTCCTCTCCGTTGAATTGCAATTCATGGGGGTACCCCATGAATTGCAATTCATCATTTGGAGGGAATTGCAATTCCGCGGAATTGCAATTCCCTCCAACCAAACAATGTAGTTAGAAGATTCATTGAATTGTAATTCAATGAATTCCAATTCCCCCAAACTACACCCAACCAAACACCCCCTTAATTCATTCTACAGTTAAAGCAAGCTGCAAAACTATTTTTTTTCTAAAGTTTTTTTTTTTAATTTTAAAATATGATTATAATTTTTTTTTTTAGTATTTTTGTCTCTTATTAGAATGTATATGTATATAGTATTTGTCCTACTAAGATTTAATTCTATGATCTCGCATTTAGAAGATGCACAAAAGTGACATTAAAGTACAAACGATTTGGCAAATTATAATTTATTTCTCCTCAAATATCATCAAAGGATTCTGTTTAATCAATTTTTCGAATCAAATATAATCAACGGATTCCGTTTAATCACTCCGTATTTATTTTTGATTACCAAAATTCTAGAAATCGCATATACCATATATAATGTATAAAAAAAAAATACCAAACCAAACAATACCCAAAACAATTTTTTTTTTTAAATGTATAAATAAAGTATTAAAAAACTGTTCCCTGTAACTGCGCAGCAATCGCCACTTGTAACCATCTGGCTATTCGCTTCCCCCTCCGCTCTCCTCTCCACGGTGAAGAAAATATATCACCTCAATTCATAAAGCTTAGGAGACGAGCTTCCACATTCACTTTCTTCCTCTTCTTCACACGCACACCATCTATACGTAACAATGACGGACATCACCGACGACATTGCCCAGGAGATCTCGTTCCAGAACTTCGAGGACGACTGCCGGCTGCTCCAGAGCCTTCTCAACGATGTGCTCCAGAGGGAGTTGGGTCCCACGTTCATGGATAAAGTTGAACGGACTCGTTGCCTCGCTCAGGTACGCTGTGTTTAATTTATTTGCTTTCATTTCATCATCGTTCTGTTTCTGCAGTTTTGTGTGTTTTCTGTTTATACGCGTTGTTGTTTTTTTGTTTCGCACTTGCTGGTGATTTCGATTACTGTTTTTCGTGAATTATGTTAGCGTTGATCGATTGTGGATTTGATGATGATTTGATAGTTTATTTATTACTGTTTTTCGTGAATTATGTTAGCTTTGATTGATTGTGGATTTGATGATCATTTGATAGTTTATTTCAGTCATAGATATTAGATGTAGATCAGATCATGCCTCACTCTCTTTAGCTTCTGGTATGAGGCATAGTGTATGCTACATTCACAAATGTCACATTATGTATTGATCGAATATACAATATATACTCATAGTTTGAAATCATACTGGTCGATAGTATACATTATGGCTACTCATTTTTCCATATACTTTCAACTTTGTTTTCAAACTTGTAGTATCCAGTTATTGTCTGAACTTGAGGCATAGTGTATGCTACATTCACCAATGTCACGTTTATGTATTGATCGAATATACAATATATACTCATAGTTTGAAATCATACTGGTGCGTGCTTATGGAACAATGTTTATGAATTCAGAGTGCATGCAACATGAGAATAGCAGGGATTGAAGATACAGCATACCTTCTGGAGAAACAATTGGCTTCGGAACTGTCTAAAATGACACTCGAGGAAGCTCTGTCGCTTGCTCGCACATTTAGTCACTATCTTAGTTTGATGGGAATTGCAGAAACCCATCACAGGTGATTTGCTGCTTTAACTTGTTCAGTTCAATTCAATTGTTGTCCCATGCATGGGAATGTTATTTGGTATTACAAGAAAATACTGCAAAATTAGAGCTTCAGTACTGGTTTTACATTCTCTTACTTTCAATTGCTATGTTACTCTTTCAGAATTTTTACATTTGCAACATTGTGAAATGCTTTTTCACCTTGAGTATTTTTAGAGCATAACTACAAATTGTAATTGGTTTTGAGTTTTGAAATATGCAGTACTGAAAAGCAACTCCTTTATTTTCCCTCTTTTTGTGGGATTTCTCCTCTTGCCTTTTCATAGTGATTTTCCCTAACTTTGCAGAAATTTCTGCCATGCTATATCAGATAGTTTAATCATTCTGTATCACAATTCTTCATTTATGTATGTATTCTACAAGTTGAGGAGTTTACTGAATCTGAAAAACAAACTGATATGTAATCTTGCAGAGTGCGAAAAGGACGAGACGAGCCACAGTTATCAAAATCTTGTGATGACACTTTCAATCAACTACTTCAAAGTGGTGTTACCCCTGATGAACTGTACAACACTGTTTGTAAGCAGGTGAGGAATGTTCTTTTTTGTTTTGCTTTTTAAAAAATTTTTTACAGGGAAATTCTACCCGGAAGTTTATAGTATCTCATATTCATTGTTACTAGTTTACTACAAGATTTGTTGTTGACTTCTTTTTTCAGGTGGTTGAGATTGTACTTACTGCACATCCCACTCAAATAAATCGCCGTACATTACAGTACAAACACATTCGAATTGCGGTACATTTTCTTTAGTATATTTCGTAGTCACACAACTCTATAACTTAGAACTTGAAATCTCCCTCTGTTTTCAATCTCAAGATTTTAATCTTTGCAGCACCTTTTGGAGTACAATGACCGACCTGATCTTGGAATTGAAGATCGAGATATGCTGATTGAAGATTTGGTGGGTGTTTTTCTTAGGGTGATTTGATACAAAGAAAGCCTAAGAAGTCAAAGCTATTAGAAATTTCAGTCATCTACTGTTTTTGTTGTTATAGGTGAGAGAGATAACTTCAATATGGCAAACAGATGAGCTTAGGCGCCACAAACCCACTCCAGTTGATGAAGCCCGGGCTGGTAACCTATTGGGAAACTATAATAAATTTTGGCTTTATATATTTTTCTTCAAATTCCAGAAAGATAAACCCTGAAAACTTTCAGGCTTAAATATTGTTGAGCAGACACTCTGGAAAGCAGTGCCACATTATCTACGTCGTGTCAGCAATGCTCTGAAAAAGGTTTAGTTCTTCTTGTTATTTAGACCACCATTCAAATTAAATTTTAATAAGTTTATGACATGCCCGGCCCATTCTTTTCAGCATACTGGAAGACCTCTTCCATTGACATGCACACCAATAAAATTTGGGTCTTGGATGGGGGGTGATAGAGATGGAAATCCAAATGTGACATCAAAGGTAATGTTTTGCATGCTAATATCTCACTTGTCTTGTATGAAGTTCCTAATCTTTGTCTTGTTCTTACACAAATGTTTTTCTTTTGTTTTAGGTCACAAAAGATGTCTCTCTTTTGTCCAGATGGATGGCCATTGATCTCTATGTAAGAGAAATTGATACTCTCAGGTTTGAACTTTCAATGAACCAATGCAGTGATAGATTATCAAGATTGGCACATGAAATCTTAGAAAAAGGTCTGCCTTGTGAATCCTTTTCTTTTAACTTTGCTTAGAGGCACGTGGATATGTAGTTGTTATTTCCTTTGGTATCATGCTTATCAGTTCATTTATTTTTAATGGCATGCCTTTAGGTCTATTAGTGATGGGGTGATGGATTAGTTAATATTGTTTTACATACCTACTTGAGCATATGTAGATCTCTGCAAGAAGGAACCTGTCATTCTGATTTTTAACTGAAATATAGGAAACCTCTAACAAAAGAGAGTAAAATAATGGTAAATTTTGAAATGTCAAATTTGACCTAAATGACCAGCTAACCTAGCCTGTGTTTTGATTGTTACTTGAACCTTGCTCAGAAAATGCAGCTGAGGATCGTAATGACAGGAATCAGCCTTCAATTTTGAGTCAGTCGAAACACCAGGGCCCACATGCTCTACCTTTTCCTTCGCAGCTCCCAACTGGAGCTGATCGACCCTCTTGCACAGGTTTGGTTCTGTTTCTTGTCATTTATTTCGTTATGGCTTTCTTTCAATCGACACTGTCAGTTTGAATTTCCACAGGAAAAGTGAAAAGAATGAAAATTTTGCACTAAATAGTAAATACCATAATCCTTTAAATTCTTAAATTCTGAATTGACACGATTAATTGAAATTGATTACTTATGGTATTTTATTTGACGGACCATGCTACACACCCTTACATTTATCACTGACAAACCGCCACTTCTTGATGTGACAATTGCATGTTTGGGTAGTTATTGCATGTTTGTGATGTGGTTGGCATTTTGCCACATCAGGGAGTGACTTAGCATTTTCCTTTATTTGATGCCTTGGAAGTGTTGGCATAAATAAAAGATCTGGAGCTGTATTCTAGTTGTACCACATAAAGAATTAAAAAAAAAAAAAAAAAAAAAAAAAAAAAAAAAAAAAAAACTAAGTAAGGACTCCAAGATCTTCACCTCTTACAGCTCATATTTGTGAGTTCTGTTTCAAGAAACAAACATGACCATACTTGCAAGGTGCTAGATTAATTCATAGTTCCAGGGTGAAAGCTGTCATCAGTGTAATACCTCAAACCAACATTTGTTACCTCTTACAGACTCAAAACTCTTTAGATCTTAAATGGCTTGAATAGTAGGTGCTCCTTGCAGTAAAGATGAATCATATTTTCATTGGTTATTTATCTGCCCATTTCAGAACGCAATGATGTTGAGTCTCGCTATCCTCGGTTGGATGTTCCTGGGACGGAATTCAAGCCACTAAATCGTCAGGTGAAGCTGTTTCTGCAACACCTTTGGTTTACATGTGTATACACACACAAATGAACACATTGTTGCATGCTATGTTATCAAATGGGCACTTATATTTTTATTATCTTACCTCTATGTTTTGAATGTCATGCACATCCTTCTACAGGATGGTCAAGCTCCTCCAAGAAATTTTTCTGCTGATTCCCTTAGAAGTATTCAAAAAGCAAATACAAATGGCAATGCTCCTGCTCCAGCAGTTACACGCGTTGCTTCCTTTAACTCCAGTCAGGTTGTTGCTCAAAGGAAGCTTTTTGCTGAATCTCAGATTGGAAGAACCAGTTTTCACAAGCTTCTGGAACCAAGCTCGTCTCAAAAGCCTGGGATGGCCCCTTACCGGATTGTCCTTGGAGATGTAAAAGAAAAGGTAATGTACCAACACAAGAAATGAATCAGTCTTTGGGTGGAATCTTTAAATAATGTTTTTGAAATTTTGAAATTAACACTGAGGAATTGTAGAGAAACTTTTTTACAATTTGGTGGGGTCAAACCGTTATATTCTCATGGCTTAGCTATGGTGCTATGACTGTGAAAATGTTTTACCAGACAAATGAAGATAAAATGATTCTCATAGATGATGTTAACAGTTGACTGACTTGAAGATGTTGAGGTAATGGAGACTAGCTATCACCTAAATTAGAGTGCAGAACACTATTTATAAAATGGGCAAATACTATTGTCTTTTGAATTGATTTTTGACAAGTTTAACTTCCAGCTTTATTGAATAATAAATGCATTTAAGTTTAACAAGTGAGGATTTTCATTATTCCATGTGCGCTGTCCTTGCAAACTATGCCTTTTGCAATGGTCAAAGCATGAGTTTACATATTCAGAAATTTCAGTCTTGAGCTGTGCTCTGTTTGTGTCATTCGGTTGCATAATATATCCTTTTCGTAACCAGCTCCTGAAGACACGGAGGCGGCTTGAACTACTACTTGAGGATCTTCCTTGTGAATATGATCCTTGGGATTATTATGAAACATCAGATCAGCTTCTTGAACCACTACTACTGTGCTATGATTCACTGGTAAAAATGAGATCTCTTTGCTTTCTCAATAATGCCTTTCCTTTATTTCTTCATTCTATGAAGATACGAATGATCATCAGCATACATATTTTTTTGTCATAGACCAAAAGACTAAATCACTATTTTATGCAGCAATCATGTGGATCCGGGGTTCTAGCAGATGGTAGGCTTGCTGACTTGATCAGGCGACTTGCTACTTTTGGGATGGTATTGATGAAGCTTGACCTTCGTCAGGTATACAGCACGATATTCTTCTTCTTCTTTTTAATATTATTATTATTATTATTATTATTATTATTATTATTATTATTATTTTGCCAAGGTACTTTAGGGAGGGAATATATCCTTACAGTTTCTGTAATGCATCAGGAATCTGCCCGGCACTCTGAGACGCTTGATGCAATTACCAAATACCTAGACATGGGTACATATAGTGAGTGGGATGAAGATCGTAAGCTGGAATTTCTGACTAGAGAGTTGAAAGGGAAGAGGCCTTTAGTCCCTCCAACTATAAAGGTTGTGTGCTTGCATGAGATTGAAATGCATACCTTTGCTCCATATATATTCTCCACACTATGAGTCATATAATAACTTGAAAACAAACTGAATGACACAAACTCCACTTCCTATGGAAGGTTATATTGTAAGAAATTTTGTTATTCCTTCTTTCTAAGTAGCCAACCCCCACTTTTTGCTTACCTCCTTGTCATTCAAGCATCGCCCATCTGTACAGGTATAGACTTCTGTTACAGCTATCTTTTGACTGATGGTTTCACTTAGTAAAGAGCTGTTTTTCTAGTGTTAGGATTTCTACTTTGTCCACTTAAATCACTTTTAACATCACAATGTTTTATTAATTTTTTTTTCTTTTTCTATTTTCTTGTAAAGGTTGCTCCTGATGTCAAAGAAGTCTTGGACACCTTTAGGGTTGCAGCTGAATTAGGGAGTGACTCACTTGGAGCGTATGTTATCTCCATGGCCTCAAATGTATGAACATGTACTCATTTATTTTGGTTGTTGTTGTTATTATTAATATTATTAATTATTAATTATTAATTATTAATTATCAATTATTAATATCATCATAATTACATATTACAGACGTATACACGCATACATGATTACAAACTTTATAAGGAGTGTTATTAATGTTTTTATGCATTACACACACTTCTTTTCCCATAACAAAGACACTACCAGTATTAATGTTTGCATAACTCTGCTTATTTATAGGCCAGTGATGTCCTTGCTGTGGAGCTTTTACAGAAGGACGCACGCCTTGCTGTTGCTGGTGAACAGGGCAAACCATGTCCTGCTGGAACGTAAGAGTGAATTGTTACTTTATTGTGGTATCAATAATTAACTTGTTTGTTAACTTTAGGCAAGAACTGCTCCAATATCTCTGTTTATTCCTCCATGAGACTGATGATACAGGATAGATAATAGCTGAACTTATCTAGTTGGAGTTGGTCATATGATTCTATTTCTCCTTTCAACTCAATTGTATACCAAGGCATTGATAGAACATGTGCAAACATTCTTAGTGTATCTCAAATGTGGCTAAGTATGCGCAAACCATCTTATTCTTTGTGTAGCCTCTGCATGTGACAAAATCAATTTTATATGCTTTTGAGATGCCAAATTCTAAGTTTAATTTGAAAATCAATTTCACAATTTGAAATAGACTTCGGGTGGCTCCCCTGTTTGAGACTGTGAAGGACTTGAGGGCAGCTGGGTCAGTAATAAGGAAATTACTATCGATTGATTGGTACAGAGAGCACATCATAAAGAACCATAATGGGCATCAAGAGGTACCTATATCTTGGCGCATTAATCAATCAATTTACTATATTGGTTTCATCTCATGCTTTCTGTGCATAGGTAATGGTTGGCTATTCTGACTCTGGGAAAGATGCTGGACGCTTTACTGCTGCATGGGAGCTATACAAAGCTCAAGAAGATGTTGTTGCTGCATGTAATGAATTTGGTATTAAGATCACTTTGTTCCATGGTCGTGGAGGAAGCATTGGCCGTGGTGGTGGTCCAACATATCTTGCTATCCAATCCCAGCCACCTGGTTCTGTTATGGTTAGTCTGTCTACCCGCATTCAAACTGCATGATACTTCAACTAGTCTTAGAGATTTTCTGATTGTTATGGCCAAGAACTTATTTATAATTTTTTGATAAAATCAACAGGGTACACTCCGGTCAACTGAACAAGGAGAAATGGTTCAGGCAAAATTTGGACTACCTCAGGTGGCTGTTCGGCAACTTGAGATCTACACAACAGCAGTGCTACTTGCTACCTTACAGCCACCACAACCACCTAGAGAACAAAAGTGGCGCAGTTTAATGGAAGACATCTCAAATAGTAGCTGCAACAGTTACCGAAGCACAGTGTATGAAAACCCAGAGTTCCTCACCTACTTCAATGAAGCTACACCTCAGGCTGAGCTTGGCTATCTCAATATTGGAAGCCGACCATCAAGAAGAAAGAGCTCAGTAGGTATTGGGCATCTCCGCGCAATTCCATGGATATTTGCATGGACCCAAACCCGATTCGTTCTTCCTGCTTGGCTCGGAGTTGGAGCAGGGCTGAAAGGGGTTTGTGACAAAGGAAATACCAACGACTTAAAAGAAATGTACAAAGAATGGTCCTTCTTCCAGTCCACAGTTGATCTGATAGAGATGGTTTTGGGGAAGGCAGACAGCCCCATAGCAAAGCATTATGATGAAGTCTTGGTGTCTCCAAACCGACAAGCACTTGGTTCAGAACTAAGGAGTGAACTTCTGGCAACAGAAAAGTATGTGTTGTTGGTCACTGGGCATGAGAAGCTGTCTGACAACAACCGGAGTCTGCGCAGGTTGATTGAGAGCAGGCTTCCGTATCTGAATCCTTTGAACATTCTTCAGGTAGAGGTATTAAAGAGGTTGAGACGCGATGATGATAACAACAAACTTCGAGACGCGTTGCTTATTACCATCAATGGAATTGCTGCTGGCATGCGGAATACTGGCTAAATCTATTGCAATGACTTCTTAAACTGGTTAACATAACAGGGTAGATAACCGATGCGGTTATCATGAGACTACTACACTAGTTAGTGAACATCGTCTAGTAGATATATATATATATGCTTCCACGTTCATTCATCTGCTTATAAGATGATATGATCGTTGTTGATGGTACGGTTTTGGCGTCTTCAAATGTGTGTTTCCATTAAGATTATATGCGCTCAGTTCCATTTGAAAGGATAACTGAGTACAGATAGTGGTTTTGCTCTAGCTTTCTTTGTTTAATTTTTACCCACTGCTGTTGCCTTTTTCATTTATTTTCCTTTTCTTGTGACAAAATGTGGAATGGCCTGAGCCGCTTCCACATTGTTGTTTGTAAGATTTGATCCTTTGTCTTTTGTGATAAATTTTACATTTGCAACTAGTTGAGCGGCGTATGCGGAAATTTATTTTCATTTTCTTTATAACAAAAACACGAGTTTTTTTTTCTTTTTTCCCTGTTAATTTTGTGGAATGCCTTTTTGGAATTGATGTACTTGTGTTGGAATTTAATTGGCTAATTGCTAATAGTTCTTTAGATTTCAAAAGTTTCGATTCCTTGTGAATATATATATGTGATATGTCCAAATCTGTTATGGTCCTTCAAAGTCAATCCTAAACTTTGGACCACATTGGAATTGATAACCAAAATCCCCTTAATCATCACCTTTTTTTTTATTGTTGCATCATTCTCACCTTTTTCAAACACTCTTCTTGTTCTTTCATGGAAATTGGTTTAGTCATGAAGTAAATCAGAATCATCGTACCATAATAGATAAGCATGCATGCATTCAAATATATTCCCAATGTCTCGATCAGGAACACCTCGATCGAACTCTTATTTAAGACCTGGTTGCTGGTAGTTTGTAAGCCCCAAACAAGCAAACGTAAACCTAATTAATTAATAAAGTGGTTTTAATCAAACTTTTTATAAGATAATGTGGTATTTTTTACGGAATTCAATTTTTGAGGATTCAAGCAAATTGATGAATATATAAGACCCTCTTCAAAATTTTAAGCCAACTAGCATGGCATGGACTTGGAGCGAAGCAGGTGAACTCAGAGTCGGCTCCGGGGTCGATTGCGTTGTGGGTCAGCTAGGTGTGAGCTTAAGGGGCGAACCTTAAAGCAATTCAAGATTGGCATCGAGGTCAGTGTCTGTGTTGGAGGGTGAAGCAGACAGCAATTACTAGGGCAAAATAAGTCGAGTGTTTTTGTACATTCATGTACATAGTCTGTTACAACAACTTTAATGTTGCTAGAATCCTGATCTTACACATCTTAGGGTTCTTGGATGTCTATGCTATGCATCCAACCTAGCTTTCTCCATCTAGACACAAAATACACCAAGCAGCATGAAGTGTATCCTTGTTGGGATACTAGCTCATACCAAGAGATACTTGCTCTATGATCTGCTTGATAAGTCCGTTTTTGTATCACGGGATGTGAGTTTCTATAAATCAAAAATCCCATTCTCAAAGGCAAAAGTAACTATGGAGGCAGAAGAATCTCGGAACAATGAACCTTCTCTTCCCATCATCTCTACTGATACTCACCTACATACATTATGAAGTTCATGAAAATGCTCCTGCCACAAGTCCATCTGGTAGTGCCATTCACCCATCAGATTTCTCAGCTCTATGCCTATGTGACAAGAAGCAGATGCCACCGAGGGTCAAAGCAGCAGCAAAAGGCTATACTCAGCAATTGGCCTGGGGATTGACTACATAGAAACCTTCTCGCCGGTTGCGAGAATTACAACTAACAATCAGAACCTTCCTGGCTATAGTCTCGCCCGCATAGTGTGCATGTGACATACATATTCATCAACTTGATATAAACAAGGCGTTTTTGCACAGGGACTTAACAGAGGAAGTCTATGTCTCTGCCATCCGAATTCAAAGTGGAGAAGCCTAATCAAGTCTGTAAATTGAGGCATTCTCTCTATACGGCCTCAAACAGGCGAGCCGGCAGTGGAATGCAAAGTTAAGGGCCGCCCTTTCACGTATGGACTTCATGCAATCCAAAGCCGATCCTTCTTTGTTTACCAAAGGTCGTAATAATAGCTTCATAGCCGTGCTTGTATACATGGATGATACACATGCTTAAAGGAAACTACACTTGCGATCGTTCATCCGTTCAACACAACTGCAGTATCCGTTCAACACAACTGCATTATCTTTTCAACACAACTGCAGTTTCAGATGGATGACACGACCTCTGTTCCGCGCAACTGCAGTTTCCTTTCAACACAACTGCAGTATCATTTCAACACAACTGCATATTAGTCCAACACAACTGCAGTATCAACTATGACCCATGATCCACCATGATCCATGGCATAATGACTGATGAGCTGGGTTACGTTGAACCAATATTTTTATTGTTTGGCTGCACAATCTGACCAACTCCATATTTTAACCGGACTAGTTAATTTAGTTCAAATAATAACCAGACATATCGTGTGTCAACCCTCCTATCTGACATCACTGCACTCACTGAGGGGAGGGGGGATGGATTGAATGTAAGATATGAATTCAAAAAAATGTCTTTTAAGTAAAAATTTAAGATCAGAAGATATTTTTCAAAATGAGTCGATTTTTCTTTGACCAAAATAAGTATGCTCCATTGACTTTTGAATGCCATTTTTTAGGTTTTTAAACGGATCTACATGTACATCTTCTTGTATTTACTTTTTCTAAATTTTGTTTAACAAGGACAATATCTTTGAGTAACTTTTTATCCTTTCATTTTCAGCAAATAAGATTCTGTATGTCTTCTAAAGAAGATCCTATCTTTGGGCAGAAATCCAGTGACGTTCAATCAATCTATTCCTCCCTACCCAAAGTAAATTTAAGAAAACATAAAAAAAATCCCATAAAAATGCATACATCTCTAGCTGTGTGCGAGAGGTTCTATGGACCTATGCTTTCCAGGTTGTGTACGTTGCGTCCTTGATTCGTATAACGTTGTAACGTAGCCTTTGTGCTTCCAACACACATACATTCCAGCTAGGTTTGGTATGTTAGCAATCCAGAAACCACTTTAAATTTCATCTCTTTAATTTTCTTGGATATATTAAGGAATCTTTTCAATATTTATCTAACATTATAGTATTATTAATCCTCTCTGGACAAAACCTCAAGTTTTGCATTCCCCCCTAACTCCTCCACTCATGTTCTTCATCAATTCTTTAGTAAACTTTACCACTATTACCCCCACTTCATTTTCAATTTGACTAATCAATTCAATTATAACCTTTAGAGTTTTTTTTTTTTTTTCATTCGTCGACTATTATACATTTTTCACATTTGGTATTCGATTATCAATTTTTTTTATATTTGGTACAACTTCCTGCAACATTTAGTCATCTTTCGATCAAATTTCTCTATAATCTTGTTTGATTTTGATTAATCATAAGCCTAACATCATTATATTCCATTGTGTTATTTAGATTCAAACAACTCACATGTTTGTCATAGGGAGATTTAACTAAGGTTGACCAGAAAATTGATCAAGAGAACTACAGATGTGGAAAGAATTTGATAGCTAGTCATGTACTAAATGTGAAAAATTGATAATTACGGAAAGAATGTGGGAGATGTACAATATTCATGGGGCCAAAAGTGAAAACAAAAGTTGATAAAATTATTCAAAGAGCTATTGCTACTTTTGATCATACTATTATTATTTTCTCACATTTGATCCCCAATTATTGATTTTGTCACATTTAGTGCACCTATATGAGTTTGTTGCCATATTTGATCCTCTCGACCAAATCTTCGGTAATTACTTGTTGAAAAATGTAAATTGCTTCTCATTCAGGTTCCTACAAGAAATTTTTTTTAATAATAGTATTGCGTATTTAGATTTGAATGAACGATTTTTTTTTCCCTGTAGCAATCTTGGATGAGAGAAAATTTACATTTTCAAGCGAGTAATCACTTAGAGATTTGGTCAGCAGGACCAAATGTGACAACCAAAATATACTTATACACCAAATATGACAAAATTAGTAATTGAAGAGTAGAATAATAATTAAGTGATAAAAAATGACATACAATAATAGCTCTTATTCAATTCTAGAGTTATTCTCACTAAACTCATACTTGATCTAAGGTCAAGGAATTGAACCTCAAACTCATCCATTGGAACAAGCTAAGACACTATTAGGACCGTATATCACAATTCCTAGTTCACAAGTCTTTCCAACAACATTTATCCACATGCCATTTTAAACAAAACATTGGAGACAAGATTGCTTCTGTCTACCGCTAAACTTAATAATAATGAAGTTTACATTATTCGAATTCCTTCAAAACAATGGACTTATGATATAATCGCAACATCAACCTAATAAGTTATAATTTCTCTTTATAATAAAACTTGTGTGAGACCGTCTCATTGTTAGACGGGTCGGGTCGGGTCGGGTCAAGACGTAAATGTAACACTTATACGCACAAATGTCATACATATATGCTCAAATGTAATACTAATCATGAATAAAAATTTTATTACTTTTAAGGGTAAATGTAATACTTTTAAGGGAAAATACAATACTTTTACATTTCGATTTAAAAGTATTACATTTTTCCTCAAAAGTATTATATTTTTCCTTATAAGTAAGGAAAACTTGTAAACATTACTTATTATGAAAAATGTAATACTTTTTCTCTTATAAGTAACAAAAATTGTATTCCTGATTAGTATTATATTTGAGCATATAAGTATGACATTTGCACATATAAGTGTGACATTTGCATGGTGCTTTGATCCGACCCGACCCGTCTCACGAATAAGGATCCGTGAGACGGTCTCACACAAGTGTGACCCCTTATTTAATTAGTTATCTAGAATTATAAATATTGACAAAAACTTGTGTGAGACCGTCTCACCGTGAGACGAGTCGGGTCGGGTCGGTTCAAGATGAACCTGTAATACTTATACACACAAATGTCATACTTATATGTTCAAATGTAATACTAATCAGGAATAAATTTTTTGTTACTTATAGGAATATAGTTTGAGTAGGAGTTCGAAGACGAAGATGATGATTTGCCCTGAGGAACACTTCCTAGCTCGTTGCAAGACATATACGTGTTATTTGTCTTCCATGTTCTCAGCTGTGGGCTATAAACGATTAAGATTGTCGATCTTGTTTAGTATATTGGCATGGTTTTAAGTAGTAACACGTTGAGTAAATTCTAGGTTGTTATGGGCTGTGTTTAATTTATTGTTGATGAATATGCTCTGCTCACATTGACTGTGATATCACATATATCTTCCTTGGTGAAATGAAGTGAATATGTATAATTTACCAAAAGGAATTGGCTCGAGCAAAATTATATATTAGTGCAATTGTTCCATAATTTATAATTTTAAGGTATTGATTTATAGTGATCTTTTGTTGGGAAAATTTTAATTCATACCCCTCCATAATATGTCAATTATCAATGTGACTCATGAATTATTAGAGGTGTAAATATTGTCCATCAATTTTTAAAATGGTACATGTATTTCCTGCATGTTGGATGCAAATGGGTGTTCCGGGTTAAACGTAAGCCAGATGGTTCTGTTGACATGTATAAAACACGGCTTGTAGCGAAGGGGTATTTACAACAAGCTGGGCGTTATTTCTTTGAAACACATAGCCCAGTAATGGAACCTGTTACTATACGTGCTGTTATTTCTATTGCTTTGCATAATAATTGGCCTATACGGCAATTAGACATTAATAATGTGTTTCTGAATGGAACGTTGACTGAAACTATTTTTATGGAACAGGCACTGGGTTATGTTAATGTGGATTTCCCTTCTCATATTTGTCAGCTTAAAAAACCTTGTATGGCCATAAACAGGCACCGCGAGCCTGGTACCTTGAGCTTAGTCATTTTTTATTGCGTTATGGTTTTGTCAAGTCACAGGCATACGCTTCCTTATTTGTTTACTCAGCTAATGGCATTCTCATGTATTTTTTTAGTGTATGTCGATGATATTTACTGACCGGAAGTAGTGTTGTATGTATTGAGCAGTGTGTACGAGCATTGCCTGATGCCTTTGCATTGAAAGATTTGGTCCTGTTCATCATTTTTTAGGTGTGGATGTCATTTCGACTGTGGTTGGTGTGTTTTTGTCCCAATCACAGTACATTTATGATATTTTGATCAAGTTTTACATGGATGGTGCTAAGCCAGTTTCCACGCCCATGAGTTCTTTAGAGGTTCTCCCTTTGCCAGACACTTTTGCAGTTGTTGATCCTACAGGTTTTCGCAAGCTTATTGGTATTTTGCAATATTTAAGCATTACTCGTCTAGATGTTTCTTTTGTTGTGAATCGTTTGTCACAGTTTATGCATGCATCATCTGTGACTCATTGGTTCGCTGTGAAACGTGTTCTACACTACTTCAAAGGGACATTGTTCCATGGGCTAGTTCTCAAAGGTACTACTTCTTTTCAACTTACTGCCTTTTCTGATTCTGATTGGGGTGGCTCGAACACTTTAGGCCGTTCTACCACTACTTATGTTTTGTACCTCGGGGGTAACATTGTTTCTTGGAAGTCAACACGTCAGAAGTCAGTTTCTCGTTCTTCCACTGAGGCATAATACCGTGCCCTTGCGTATGCTACTGCTGAGGTTCCGTGGGTTCAACATCTTTTGCGAGAGCTACACATGCCGCTGAAAAACTCTCCTAGTTTACTATGTGATAATCTCAGTGCTAGCGACATATGTCTGGAAGAATCCTGTGTTCCACTCTAGCTAGAATGAAGCATCTTGCCATTGACTATTTCTGTGTTCGTGAGTTGGTGACGTCTGGGGCTTTGGTTGTTCGTCATCTTTTCTCTAAAGAGCAGCTCGCTGATATCCTCACAAAGCCGCTAAGTCGTGCGCCATTTCAACTTTTTCGGTCCAAGATTGGAGTCTCCGATGGATCCTCCATCTTGCGGGGCATGTTAAACCCATAGCCTGAATTAGTTTTTAGATGATTTTGTTATTTACTGTTCTTTAGGCTTTAGTTTTAATTTTGTTGCAACATCCTCTGTAAAGTGCTATATATACACCTTCAGTGTAAGTCATAAATAAAATCAATTCATTCTACTCTTCACATAGTTATCGGTTGAATTTCAATTCACTAAAAACTATATAATTGACTTTTGTGTAATATAATGTATAGTATTCTATACTCATCATTCTGGAAAAAAAGAATTTTTTTTAAAAAAAAAAAAAAAAGGAGTATAAGAGAATTATATAGGTAGGTAGGGGAGGGTGGCCTAACACATACACCACATTTATTGAACGCATTAGCTTTTATTTTGCTGTTCATGAGATTGTTGGGATTTTGTGAAGATTTTGATGGGATTAATAGGGATGAGAATCTCCTAATTTTTGTGTGCATTTTCAAAACTGAAAAGACGTTGATTAGAAATAGATGGCATGTCGTTTTGCACTATGGGTTGCAAATTTTTTTTTTCTTTTTTAAAAATTACAAGCAGCCGCTACATACATTTATTTGTAGGTCATGACAAACAAACTAGGGGCCATGGGGTCATAATATCAACAATTAGTTGAACGTAAGGCTCATGTTGTTATGTGCCGATCTTAGTGGAGTTTGTCTGTTGTTGGGAGTTGATGTCTTTGAGAATTGAGATAGACAAACTTGCGTGTTTAAGCTTTTGTTGTTTTCTGCTGATAATGCTTCGTGGGATTGACTAGGGCTAGTTGCAGCTGCAGCAATTCAAGTTGATTTTCTTTTGCCTTACCCTATCTCAATCATTATTATATGGACTAATACTATCAAATAATGTACATTCAGTACATAAATAATGTACTTTTAGTATATTAAAAATGTACATTATATTTAAGAAAAATACATTTACATTATTTTGTATAATGTACATTCAGTATACGAATAATGTACTTTTAGTATATTAAAAATATACTTTTGTTATGGTCTACAAAGCACTGTGTGGATCAATAATTTGCCAACCTATCTCATGTAGGTTGACGGGCCTCATAATCATTGCTCGTATTAAATTTTTATATGAAATGTTTTTAAAACATAATTATATTTAGCAACGTATTAGATTTTAACCAAAAAAAAAAATCTAAGATGCTGATCTTTATCCGTGTCAATTGTACCAGACACAACCAAAAGTAAAAATGTGTTTGACATTGCACAGTCCTGTGCAACCTTCAAAACTTTTTAAATTGTATAATTATTACTGTATTATATATATGAAGATGCCAAAGATCTTGTGGTCAAATGGTATAACTGTGACTTTCTCAAATAAGAGGTCACGGGTTTGAACTCTAATAGAGGACATTGACTTATTGTACTTCAATAGGTTGAGAAGGTATGTATATAGACAGATACTACATTGAAAAATTATAAAGCTTTTGTTTTTAATAAACATAACTTTATTATCATTGTTCTCTTTGTCCCACAAATGTAGATATATCTTCCTAATTCTATAGATTAATTGTTAACAATAGTAGTCTAAAAATTAAAATAGTATAAGGTACAATCACAATCTTAGGAAAGATTTGCTTGTGTAAGCGAAGTTGTTCAGAATAGTGATTGTTGGGGAGATAATTAGAGTTAATTTCGAAAGTCCCTTGTTTTTTGTGACAATTTTAAATTTAGTCATAAATTATCATTTTTGTTATTCAGCACCTCAGACTATCATATTTTGAACATTTTTAGTCCTTCTAATGACATTTTCGGTGAAACCCTATTTTAGGCAAGGGTGTTTTTGTCTATTCATTTTTTTTAATTTATCAATGAGTTAATTTCAATGGAAGTCCCTTATCTTTGGTGGCAATTTCAAATTTAGTCCAAAACAATCTTTTTTGTCAATTAACACCCTAGACTATTATATTTTGGATACTTTTGGTCCTTCCGATGAATTTTTTTTTCAGGTGAAATTTTATTTTAAGAAAGATTATGTTCCAATGACAAAGAATAGGCTTCTTACTTTTTCTTTTTCTTTTTTTCTCTACAACAATAGTATATGATTCACATAATCATGACTAAAACAATAGTAGACAAACTGAAGTCAATCGGGTGGTGACATCCTAAGTTTTCCAACTGTGTTGCAAAATAATTTTTTCGTACTCAGTATCGCCATTGACGAAGGATAATTTGTGGCCGGATTGAAGGAGATGAAGATAGCAACCAGGAGAAGAAAATGGTGCAATCAACGGCTGAAGAGAAAAAAATCGGCGTAGAAAATTGGAAACTTTATTAAAAAAAAAAAACTTAAGAGATGAAATGCCCTTGTGTAAAATAGGGTTTCACTGGAAAGAGTCATTGAAAGGACCAAAAGTGTCCAAAATATGATAGTTTAGATTGTTAAATGCAATCAACGGCTGAAGAGAAACAAATCGGCGTAGAAAATTGGAAACTTTATTTAAAAAAAAAAAACTTAAGAGATGAAATGCCCTTGTGTAAAATAGGGTTTCACTGGAAAGAGTCATTGAAAGGACCAAAAGTGTCCAAAATATGATAGTTTAGATTGTTAAATGACAAAACAATTATTTAATTTGGGACTAAATTTGAAATTGCCATCAAAGACAATGGACCTCCGTTAGAATGAACTCATTGGGGAAAAAAAATTGAAGAAACAAAATAACATTGTCTAAAATAGGATTTCACCGGAAAAGTCATCGAAAGGATCAAAGGTGTCCAAAATATGATAGTCAGAGTGTTAAATGACAAAAATAATAGTCTACGACTATATTTGAAATTGTCACAAAAAACAAGGAACCTTCACTAGAATCAACTCTAACAACAATAATGAAGTTGCTATCTTTTCTGGTTCATGCCCTATATAATTAATATCTATTTATTTGGTCAAACTACACCTGATATATTTGATTTAAGAGAAAACTCGCAGTCGCTACTTAAAGGTTGACTAAAAGAAGGTAAACGAACTATCTTAGGTTACTCATAATTCTCTCATACAAGTTTTTGTCTAACTTTCTCAGGGAGTCAAACTTAAAACCTGATAGTTATCAAATTAATTGTGTGTCCAATTCGCTTGGGTTGCCCCAACCACACATGATATCTTTCTTCCCAACCACACATGATATCTTGATAATATCTAACATCATCTAGATATGATCACTAAAGCTTAATTAAATACCATCCCTTCTCAAGCGTAGTAGAATTTTTAAGAATAGTTTGAAGTTAATACATTTATTAATTTTAAATAATTAATGTTTTATAATAAATAATAACTTTGTAATAGATTTTTGTTCACTTTTTAAAATGAATTAAATAGAAAAAGATGATTTTTTTAATAAATTCCAACCAAACATTAGAAAATGAAAATATTTTTCAAAAAATGAATCATTTTTTAAAAATTATTTTTCATAAAATATTTTCTAGGTTTCCAAACAAACTATTAGTCTCATTAATTTATGTGTACTGAATTAACTTGTACCTAGATGATTGTTATAAGTGTACGTATTCCTATATTTATTTTGCCATGATGTTGTATTGTGTTAATATTGTCAAACTTATTATTTAGCGAGGATTTGGAGGGTCAAGTCTAGCATCCTACTATTAAAATATGGAACTGACAATTATTCAAGTATAAAGAAATATAATTACATCTTTGTTACTAGCTATAAGTTTTAGCATAGTAGTAAAGCATTTGATATTCATAATTGGTATCGGAGTAAAGAAAATTTTATTTTCATTATTAGCTATAACTTTTGGCATATTGACAAACACCCTTAATTCTAACACTTATCCTATTATTAATGAAAAACTTTCTTATTCTAAATTAAAAGCTAAAATGAAAATGGTAGAGGTATTAATTGGCACTGACCAATTAGCCAAACTTACTGTAGAGATGTCAAGTAAGTCAACCAAGTAGTATAGTAATTTGACCAAGTTGAACCAAATACGCCTAAATCACATTATCTTTTTTACCTTATCATCAAACTACGTGTAATAAGATGATGAAACCATGTCTATACAAATTTCATTCAAATAGTAATACTCAATTATTAACTCACTGTACTAACGAGTAATTATTAAACCCCACTAACAATGGCTACAAAACATTACATTCAAAACCAAAAGTCCAACCCTAAATGAAGTAAAACCTTGCCCACTAAAGATGAACTTTATCGTCCCAAAGGCCCTTTACCCTGACTGAATAAGACAGTAGACGGGTAAATTATGGTAACTCAATCGTCTCTTAAATAAAAAAGACAAGGAATTCGTCACATTGCGTGTAACTCCCACAATGCGACGGCTAATTATCGATTTTGCGTCTTTGATCATAATCTGCTGTTTAAGTATCAACGGAGTTGTCCGTATTGACAAATTAGGCAAAACCTACTGATGATGATGAAGAACTTCGACAAGTTTTGTCTGCATAATTAATTAGTCGTTGGTCAATCCAAGTGCCCTTTGTCTTGTGCGTGCGCCACTAACACATTACACTATAATCAGGAGGTTTAGTTTTATACTCCACAGATATTTACTTTGAACCGGCCTTAAGCACAATAATTAATAACACTTTTATTTGTCCCTTAATGAATAGCCGATTAATTAGGTAAAGTATAATTTTCGTACTTAAATGTCAAAAGTTTAATTTTTTTCAATACTTTATTTTTTAGTTGAGCTCGTTGCATGAGGTCTTCTAAATACAATTGAACTTTACAAAGGACCACACGTACGAGGTACGTACCTTTGCCGGCTAGGGATTACCTCATGTGGTCCCTAGTCAGCAAAATACCACACAAAGAATACCTCGTGTAGTTTCCTAGTGGAGTTTAACTCGTGTATAATTTGTGAGTTATTATATAAGATGATAGGAGTGATATTTAATTACCTAGTGCATATCTACGAGCAGTGACAATAGACTTCCCTTGTCACAAATAATAATAATAATAATAATAATAATAACACTTTTGGGTAAGTAATCAACAAAGGCATTATAAGTGGACTTTTGGTCGGGCTGCTAGCTTGGTAATTAATTACAAGGTTCTAATAAGTTCAAATCCCAATAAAAGTGGTGTCTATTAACCTTCTTGGTTTGAGCCGGTCAATTATAGACAATTTAAACTGGTTTATCCTTAAGGGCACAAGATGAGATTTACTTTGTGTACATTCTTGAATAATGGCTGCGAGCTTCTGATCCTTTTCCACCAAAAAAAAAAAAAACAAATGCATTATAAATTTATAAGTCATGGCATGGAAAGGTTAGTGAGATTGGATGGAACAGCACAAAAACGACCTTGGGAGATGAGGTTTGTTGTCCCGTGCTGAATGAGTTCGTACGATCCGACGAACTGAAAATTCTAGGACGAAAGACACACGTAAGAGGGAGAGTGCTTCACGGTCGGCACACATTCCTCTTACCACTGCCGATAGTGCACCACATGCATCATAATATATCACACTCACCCGCGCATTACATACAACTCTTCTCTTGTTTCAGAAAGCGACTTTGCATTTTCATTACGTTAATTATGTGTAGAACACACGTCGAACAAGACAAAATGACATATTTCTCGTGGAGAATAAGCATAAAACATACAGGGATGGACAAGCTAGCTACAACGTACTTTTGGTTATTAAAATAATATAATGGTGTTTTGTAAATTTTAATTATTCCCTAAGTGTGTTTGAAATTAGGTTTTTCAGTAACTTTGAGAGTAAATAAGGAATTAACTGGTTCAAAGTATAATAATCATGCAACAATAACACGAGAAATGAGATAAAATTAAGTACATATTATTGTTACGACAACTATGACTTTTTGAACCAAACCTATTATGGAACTAGGTATTTGAAGGTAAAATTGACAACAAATACGATGAATTATTAAAATCGACATTGAATTATAAGTGCCTTTTGAATCTCCTAATAAATAATATATATTAAAGTAAGGGTCGAATTACAAGTCTAGAGCGGATTATTATAATGCTCAACAAACTCAGGGAGGTTCCTTAGGCTTGGTCCACGTCTTTCCTTTGGCTCCTTAGGGCAATCTACACCCCTCATTGGCTCCTTAAGCCTAACATATGTCTCTCCATCCTCAGGCTCCACTTAGTCTATAGATGCAAGTCCAATTCCTACATTATATTAACTGGCTTTAATTTGGTAATTGTACATAGGGATGAAAACTATTATACTATTATCCTTATCCCATACTAATAAGCATACAAATTATAAGTACAAGCCAGAATGTTGATCAGCCGAGTTAGTTGGTCGGATAATTAGCTTGATAATCACAAAGTTCTAAGTTCAATTCCCACGCCTATTAATTTTCAATCTCCATTTGAATCGATTAAGTATGAATAATCTATACTGATTTTGTGGTCCACGTATCTTCGGTTGCATCAATTAAGTAATAATATAGAAATATATATATACAACCATCCAGGTGTACCCGACATCAAATCAAAATATTCCAAAGCATACTATTACATATCAGCATCGAATAGAAATATGCCAAATTACGCCCAAAATTATTATAATGCAAAATCTTCAAAGATGGCACTTGACAAGTATCGTATTTTATATATTTTATCCAATGGACAAACGTCTCCATTATAATCTGCAGAAAATAAAAACTCTTACGAAATATATATATATATATATACACATATGTGCGACTAAAACTCGATCTCAGGAGTTGCCAATGAAAGTGACTACCACCTCACAGCCACACAGCTTCACAGAAAGTGACACAAAAACATAGTCAAAAAAGATGCATACAAACCACCTTTTTTTGGTCTGCAGAGAACCTTAACTTCAACACCTAAGACTTTGACAGCTGTTGGAACAATGTTGCTGGACGCGTGTCCTCCTTGTTCGATTATATTCTTGAAAAATGATAAGTATATTCACACCTTCGAAAGGTCAAGTTCATTGTCCTCTTAGGCCCGGCTTTGTAAACACGTAAATTATGGTAATTTATCGACCTCTTTAAAAGTAAATTCGCTTTTATATACATTTCAAATTATACCAGTTGGTACTATTCGAAAAAAATTGTTAGTTTTTTTTCTTTTTGTTCTGTTTTTTTTATAAAAAAAAAAACTTTTATTTATAAAAAAAAAAATTTTATTTTTTTAGTTTTACAATAAAATACATTATAAATTACATAAAACTTATAATGATATTAGGTCAATATAAATATAAATTCTAGCTTCATATTAGTATGAGTAATATAATTATTGTTGTTGTTGTTGTTATTTAACAGCTAAAATGTATTAATTAAAAGTTTTAATTAATTATTAAAAGTTTAAAAGCTAAGATTAATTATTTCTTAAATACAAAGAAAATTTTAGTTTGTAATAATAATTAATAATAATTACTAGTCTACTACAGCAAATTAACACTGCACCATGGACCATGGTCTATTTTGTATGGTGGACTCTAATCCAAAACGTCATTCAAGTTATATACATATTTACAATTAACATATTATATACCTGCCTTCAGTTAATATATTATTTACCTGTAAATAAACTAAATGTACATAATATGATATATGCATATACATAATCTAAATGATATTTTGGATCAGGGACCTAGTCCATGGTATAACAATTCAATTGGTTTACTAATGATACAACTGTTAGCATTACTCAATATTTAGATAGATACAATAATATATCAATTTGTTAATGACCTGATTACACTTGAGCACATTATTATCATTTTCGATTTCGTATCATGTAAAAAATTGACATGTCTAAATTTGTAATGCCTCAAAAAATATTTATGATATAACAAACAAATTACTCATGCTTATCACTAGTCACCGTATCTTATAAATTTTTAATGACAAGATTTTCCTTTGCTTTTCCTTTTCCTTTTACTTTTACTTTTATATATGTTTTAAATCACTACAAATACCTAATCCAATTTACTATTTCTTGTGTTATCTATGCACCCGACAACTATATTCTTGATAAATATAAAATAATAAATAATCATTAAAGAAATATTTAAATTGTTTAGAGTTCAATAATTATGGTAGATCTTTTGAAAATTGAAATTTTTAGTTTAATATCAAAATTTAAAACCTTACTATAAGTTGCCATGCATCTCGCGCTCAAATAGCACCTCTGTGACTCTCTCATTGAATAAAAGTCACATGATCGAATTCCGATCCGATCCAGTGATAGGGTATTGACGGGTACTACCTTCTAATAGATTCAATACCTTAATGTCATACAATGATCATTTATACTTGTTGTAGGTACATGGTATATTATTATAATAATGATTTTAGTATAACTTGTATGTAACATTTCAATGTTATTTCAATTCCGAACTAATAAATCAATCATTTTCACGTATATTTTAATTGAAATTTTTGGATTGTGTATTCAAAAAAGAATAATTAAAATTGTATCAATCTTTAAATTTTAATAAGAAATCTTTTAAAATTTAATAGGAAATTATCAAAGTTTAAAGATCTATCTATAATTGTCAGAACACTAGCTCAAAGGTTTCATCTTTTACACAAACAAGAAATTGCCAATAAACTGTAAATTTTCACAGCATAATAATTCAAACATTTAATAATGATAAAACATGGATTTTAATATAATTAAAATAAATTAAAAAAATTACATTTGAATTTCACCGTCATGTATATCATGTTTTGCCAGCTTTTCTAATAGTTATCCCATGAAAGAATGGAGTAAAGGCAGCTTTCCGTGATTGAAAATTACTTAAAGAGGAGAGTGGACCCTTAAACAAAAATACAAAATAATCAAATTCCTTATAAAGTTATTTCAAACATTTGCTCAACTTTACAATTGATATTTTTTGGTTCGAGGAAAATCAGTCATTACTAGCTATCCGATCAATGATTTGTACTGATAAACTCTTATCTGCTCCTATATAATTACAGAGATAAATTACTTTATGAACACTTTGCGTGATAAGATCGACCAAGAAGATATTAGTAAGAATCGAACTCGTCACTTTTTAGTATTTAGAATCATATTCAACTCATCTGCACATTCCTTTCAGGGCGGATTTTTAAAATCTTTAATATGCTCAATCATGTCGCATACAAACAAGATAACAAAGTAAGTGGATATAGTTTATACATTCCTAGTTATATTGAGAAAGGTATCTACAGGTCACCCTTACGCTGTAGTTTGGAATAACTTTTTTTCACATGGAATCAAAGCACACTCAAATATGATAACAGCTTCCTTAATTTAAATTGTCCGAAGAATTTGAATTTTTCTTATTACTAAACTGTCTCTTAGATCACAAAACTTTGTATCATATTTTACTCCACGTCTAATGTAAACAATGATAAATCAAAATGATAAATTTATGAGTAACCAAGGACCTCTCAAGTTAGTTAATAATAACATGATAAATAAAAAAAATTCCTACAATTTTTGATAAAATCTTTTGTGAATCAAATTAATAAAGGTTTCGATTAATTAAGCACATAAATAAAAGATAATTAAGAGTCAAACACATTGTGCTCGATCAATTGTTACTTTTATGATTGTTCTTCAGGGAATGTCATATAAATAAAGTATATTGAACAAATGCTACCTTCTAATATAGTCCATAGTATTAAAAAAATATACTTAAGAAGGTGGAAGAATTCTTTTGCTGACAAATGGAGCCCACGCACTGCCCACGTGCTGATTTGAAACCCCTCATAGTTCATGTTATTTTGATCATAACCCTTCGAGAAGCATTGATATGTATGAGTGTATGACACTATGGCATTTCCATGTTTAGATGGCATGCGTATCTTAAACTTTCCAAATAAGAACACACAAACTTAATTACGTGTTCGGCGAAGGGAAAAGTTTAAGGCTTTTGGGTTGGATTTGGTCTTAGAGAATAGCTACCTTTGCCTTACCAAAACCAAGTGTAATTCCTTTAAAAAGAGGCCGCCGATTCGATTAGTAAGAAATTAAAGTTAATTTCGTGTTTATTTCTTGAACAGCTGGTCTTGCCAATACCATTCATTGATCTTTAATTTCATATTAAGATTAGCCCAATTGTCCCGAAAGAAGTGGGCGAATGGATTGAACATGAGTCTTGTATATAATAGTTACAAGTTTGATTCTTACAAATATTCTCTCGATTGAGCTTGTCGTATATGATCTTTCTAGTGTGATTTATGTCTTCTTTGTAATTTGCGGACTGATTCCGTCGCTAAACTCGAGTTTAGCGACGAATTTTGTCCATTTAGCGACGAATTTTGTCCGTCGTTATTTCTGCGTTTTTTTTTTTTTAGTGATGGACACTCTTTTCGAGTGCCACCATCGCACTATCAACCTCAAGTTGTCCCATAATTTTCATCGGAGGGTCTTGAAACTTAATCCAATCACAATTCTAAAATTGTGACATCAAGTGACATATCAAGTGACATCAACTTTTTAAGGGATGGACAATGTAACTAACGATTCTAAAATATATATATATATATATTGTGAAAGCTAATTAAGATATTTTCTTACTTAATATATATGTGAGTCTTAATATTGAACCTATCTTGATTTAATATGTGAGTCTTAATTTGAAAATTGAATTGTCGATCCAAATGGCCACCATTCATTTCATGTTGGGCATGCAAGTCCTTGATTCTATAACAGATATTGGGGAAACAATTGGAATTGAATATCGTGCGTGCAATTATATGTGATGAGATTTATAAGGCAAATCATCAATATGAATGTTGTGGGTGGGTTTGTTTGGGATTTGAAGTTTTGCATATTTCCAAGGAAGAGTTTCCTTTCCTTTTTGATCATCTGCTCTTAGAATGTATGTTTCCCACTTGTTTCCTAGGATTTTTCCGATATTTCTTCTCTCTTTAACGTAAGAATATGGTTTCGTGGCTGTTTTGGGCAAATCATCAGTAGCTATTAACAGATCACAAATTTTGGTATGCTTGATTCCACTTGCGTATTTGACTCTAACAAATTTAATTAATTAAATTGCATATTTTTCAAATGATTATCAGATGAAATGTTTACTATTCCACCAAAAATTATAATTAGTAGTGGATATATAATTTTTTTTTTATACTTGCAGAGCCGTTAACATATTTTATGGCAGGATCAAACATTTATTGCTATACCAAAAGTTATAACAAGTAGTGAATGTTTAATTTTATTTATTTACAATTGTGTAACTTAATAATTGCAGACACATAATATGATAGCTACAAGTACATAAACTTTCAACTATAGGTACAGAATGTGGCAACTACAAATACAAAATATGAATGTTATTTTTAGACAATGATCTACAATTCAATGTAGACCCTGATCTATGGTATAATTTGCCCTCGAATTGAAATTAATGTCCAATAATATTAATTGAATTAATTAAGACAAATTCAAGCATTATATCAACCTCGTTTTGGAAACAAGTTGAGGTTCGGAGAGACTTTAATTTAATGTCTTTATATGTATGTATAAAAGCAATCACAGGTAAAGTATCTTCAATTTTTACTCGGTACCAAAGATTATAGTTGGTGAGGTAATCTTAATTTGGTAACCACAATACTTCAAGTTTGACTCATAGTAAAAATTGTGTTTATTAACCTTCTCGGTTTGAATCAACAACTTATGAATAACTTAAGTTAATTTACCTCGTAATTCTTTATCTACTAAGATTACAAGACGGACTTTTCTTAGAGCGCACATTCAAATACTAACGGTAAATTTTCTCATAAATCAAAGGATTTAGGTCAATTCAACTATGTGGCAAATGAAAATTATATATATATATATATATATATATATATATATATATATATATATATATATATATATATATATATATATTATCCTTCAAGTTCTCAGATAAAAGGTGTAGGTTAATCTTATCCGTCAATCCAAAATGATCAAGGGTTAAAATTTAAAGAAAAAATGTCGTGGTCTTTTCGTGATTATTATGTGCATTTAGAATCACTTGATAGTGCATTTGTAAATAATTGACAGTACACTCAAAACTATAATAGTGTAGTAAAGTGTATATACACTATTAGTTATCTATGATACACAAACATGCATTTCTCAATTCATTATAGAAATTATGAAAATGTCATCGCATCCCCCACCCCCACTCTTTTTTTTTTTCTTATTTTCTAACCGTTGATCAACTCATATAGATGGATGAGAATCATGAGATTAATCCTTTTGACTAAGAGCGGAGCTTTTATCATATAATCATACCCATATATATAGCATTCTTGCTCATCGATCCTACTATAAAAAATATGAAGGTGTATTTGATTCATAGGTTTACACCTTAAGAATCATAATTAATGTTTGATTGACAATTTTTTAAAATATAACACCAACCAGAATTATCGATCAATCATTCATGCATTCTCTCTATGCACCCACTGACGTAGATGATGACATTTTCATAACAAGAATCGGTAGATGATACTATGCCACATGTCACCAAATAAGTAATATAGCATAGTATTCTTTATTACATATATACACATTTGCCAAAATATCAAAACTTTGACCCAATATTAAGTCAAGGCTTAGAGATTACCTCAAATTTAAAATCAGGGCTTTGTGTGTGCATGTGTATTTTTTAAAAAAAAAAAGTAAAAATTTGTTGATTTGATACTAATCTTGGAGTACCTATTGTTACCTTTTCATCATAATGTATGTAGTTAATTAGTTTATCACTTTGTCCATAAACATTTTCAAACAATGGCTACATATATCATATATACCAATTATTTTTGTTGTCAAGATTGATATTGATTTAGTCTTTAATCTAAGGAGGTTAATTGTAGAAAATGAAATGAATTGTAAATTTATATTAGTTGTAATATATCTAAAGAATGCACAATAAGTATTTTACATACAAGATTAATTAATGCTGCAACGGTAGCTATTTTGAAATTTCTTCATTTTCTGAATTTGAAATATTGACTCCAGCAATATTGTAGTCTAAGCGTCTTTTCAATGCATCAAGTGTGTCATAATGTTCTATTGTCCTACATTTACATTTTAATAATGAGTTTTAAATCAATTTATTGCGTTATTTGAATGTCTTCTTTGTCAACAAATCCTCCCTGAAATGTTAATATGATGATTGGCTTCAAACTGTTTTTTTCCATGTTATTAACATAATACAGAGTACTTGGTAAATAAATATATAACATTATTTTGTAGTATAACTTTGATATTTAATTACGATATAGTGTAAAAATAAAACAATGAACCAATTTGATTTAATAATTTGACCGCCATTTTTCTACACATTATAAGCCTAATTTTTTTTTAGTTCTTATTAATTGTGTGTGTGTGTGTGTATATATATATATATATATATATATATATACCATGGTTGCAGTAGGCGCTAGGCGCTAGTCGGGCGGTAGACTAGCGCCTAGCGCCTAAGCGGTCTAGGCGGCGCCTAGGCGTTACCTAGGCGGTTCTAGGCGGCGACCTATAAAAACAAAAAATTAATTCATGTGTGTGGGTATATGTCATATATTATATTATATATTACATATATATTACATATATATAACTTTTACTTCTCTTACTTATATAAATAAATAAATTTAAATACATATAAATATAATAATAAAATTAACAATGCCGACGCACTCGAGTTAACTCGGCTAACTCTGACGAGTTGGGCGAGTTAACTCGGCCTAGTCGGCCGAGTTAGGCGCTAGGCGGACGCCTAGGGATCAATTCGCCACGGTCTAGGAGCGCCTAGTGCCTAGGCGGGGATTTTTGCAACAGTGATATATACACACACATACGTGCATGCATCCTACAATAATGAATTACATCTTCTTTTTGATAGAAAAATAAGGGGGAAAACGGATCTAATTCTAATTAATTCTAAACCATTTATATCGTTGTAGACAGATTGTCAAAGACTATTTGAAAGATTTAGCAAAATCTTGAGCCCTCTTATCCTTAATTAGTGAGCTTTTTGTCACACCAGTTACCCTAGATTTTGAGATCTCAAAATCCACCCCATCAAGAAGTCAACAATCAAACTATTAATATGCAGACGTAGAGTCTAGTAATTTGGTTCATATACATATACATATATATATATATATATATATATATATATATATATATATATATATATATAATTGCATTCACATGTATTATCAGTGCAAATAAAATATACACTGAATATCAATACTAAATGCATCTAACATTATAACTAGTTGCACCTAACTGTATAATTAGTTGCACCTAACGGTATAATTAGTTGCACCTAGGTGCATGAATGTTAACAAGGTAAATTACTTGCACAAGTGAAAATAGATGTACTTGTAAGTGAAAATAGATGTACTTGTAAGTGATTTTACTTGCACTTTTTACTTGCAAATGTGCACCAACTACTTGCACTTATAACACATTTACTTGCACCAAAGTTCGAGTTATTTGCGAAAAGGCCACCGCGTCGTTTTTTTTTTAAATTACACTTGATTCGTTGATCTGGACACGTGTACGGCTGTGGATCGTTCTTATTTCTCTCATGGACACCCGTTCTCATTAGAGCGCGCGCGCACACACACACACAACACACACACACATAGATATATATATATAAAGCTAGAACAAGTTCTCAAGTAAAAGGTGTAGGTTAATCTTATCCATCAATCAAAAATGATCAAGGGTTAAAATTTAAGGGAAAAATGTTGTGATCTTTTTGTAATTATTACGTGCATTATTTGCAAATAATTGACAGTACACTCAAAAATATAATAGTGTAGTCAAGTGTATATATACACTATTAGTTACCCATGATACACAAACGCGCATTTCTCAATCCATTATAAAAATTATGAAAATGCCATCGCGTTTTATCCCCTTTGCCTCCCCTCCCCCTTTTTCTTGTTTTCTAACCGTTGATCAACTCATATAGATGGATGAGATTATTAATCCTTTTGGCTAAGAGCCGAGCTTTTCTCATATAATCATACCCATATATATAACATTCTTGCTCATCGATCTTACTGTAAAAAAGTATGAAGGTGTATTTGACTCATGGGTTTATACCTTAAAATCATAGTTAGTGTTTTGATTGACAATTTTTTAAAAGACGACGAGAAGAAGAAGAAGAAGAATTATCCATCAATCATTCATTCATTCTCTCTCTATGCACCCACTGACCAACGTAGATGATGACGTTTTCATAACAAGAATCAGTAGATGATACTATGCCACATCTCACCAAATAAGTAATATAGTATAGTATTCTTAATTACGGAGTATTATATATATACATTTGCCAAAATATCAAAACTTTGACCCAATATTAAATCAAGGCTTAGAGATTACCTCAAATTTAAAATAAATTATTACAATTTTATTCCATTAATATAAAAAAAAATTTCTTCTCCATATTTTGGTAATGATGACACAAAGAGAGGAACTCCATACTCTCCAAACTATTAATAATAATTAATAATAACTCCATTATATCAATGCTTTGCTGTCACTAAAAGGTTCACAGTTCTTTAATTTTAATTAATTATTATATACTTTATTTATCAAAATAATTAAAAGATCATTAATTATTTCCACAAGTTATTAAAGAATCACATTCCAATACTATATATAGGCATAGATTATTCGAATCCCTTTAAAGCCATTGGTGCACCAACTTTTTTTCTTTTTTTTTGAGTAAATTGGTGCACCAACTTTAGGCATGAAGTAGTTGTCAATGATTTTTTTTAGGGGAAAAAAGTTAAGATTAAATTATTATTTTTTAATTATAAATTTTTAAAAATTGAGGTCAAAAACACATTTATTAATAAATAAATAAATAAGCTGGGTAACTATAATGTTATAAGTTTGACTCGCAGCGAGAACGGTCTATTAACCTTCTTAATTCGTTTGAATCGGCAAGTTATGAACAACCTAAACTGATTTACCTCATTATAATTACTTGCTAGCTAGGTTTATAAGGTGAGATTTATCCAGTCACACTCTAAAATAATAATTACAAGTTTTTCTTGTCACTCAAATAATAATAATAGTAATAATAATAAATAAATAAATAAATAAATAAATAAATAAATAAATAATAGTCCCATACTCCTATCATCAATGGAAGGGAAGAAATTAAAGAGAAGCATGATGTAGCAAAGCTTAAAAACAAAGCATTATTATTTACACTTGTCAGTCAGATAGCCATAACACCACACCACTACTTTTTTCTTCTTTTTTTTTTTCTTTTTTTTTTATTACTTTTATTTATTTATTATTATTATTTTGGTGGGTGCTTGAAATTATCGAACCCACTGTCTCGTGGCACACGGACAAAGATATTCTTTAAGTTTGAATTTTCCGAATTTATGTTTAAGCTAAGCATCCAAGGTTTATTCTTTTTTCTTTTTTTTTTTCTTTCTTTCATTTCTTTAAGGATGATGTTACATGTATTCAAACGAGTTTAAATATTATTCTAGGGAAATAAGGTTCCGTCCTTGTATTTATAGAAATTACGATTTTAATCCTTCAATTAATGACGTGAATATTATTAATAATTTTATTTTTTCATAAGGTGACGGATTTTTGTTCCTTTCTAATTAATCATCCGTTTGGCATAGCTTATTTATGAGCTTATATCTTATTTTAAGCTACTAATAATCTATAACATTTGTTTGGTAATGTTCTCAAAATAAGCTAGTAAATTAAAATAAGAGCTTATATTGAAAAATCAAAAGTTATCTTAGGTAGCGTTTTAAAAATAAGTTAGTAGTTTTCTAACTTTTTTCCATCTTTCGAAAAAAACACTATTTTCAAAAAAACACTATTTTCTTGTGTGCACAAAGTTATACAAAAATTAACATGAGATGTGGATGAGATGACGTGAGTCTTTTCTATCTCAACCACAGGTCTTCAGGTTGACCCTTGGGAATACAACTATCTTAAAATCACAGTGAAGTGGTTCGCCACCTTTTGATCGAGGTCGTACTTGGCATGAACATTATTAGTCTGAGTGTATGTGTGAGGTCCTTGTGTACATTCACGGAGGAAATTAAAACTGTTGTTTGACAAAAAGAAAAAAGAAAGTTATAAAAAACTTCAATAATTTTTTGTTGATACTCTTGTCAAATTGGATTATGATAGATGAGGATAACACTTGCTTGTGTGTAACAAGTATTTCTTAATTTTTGAGGAATATGCTAAATCTAGCAAATAAGTTGGCCAAATAATGTTGTAAAATTATAAGGTGTGGCAAAAGTTGAGGGTACAAAATCATGGACTATATTATTTAGAATAAATTATGTTGGCCATGTTGCACTTTCTTTTAGGAAAAATAAAATTAACAAATAAGGTAATTGATTGGTGCAACGGGTGGATTCTGGTTCAACGTATGCTAATTAAGGACTTTTTCTACATAAAATTAAAGAAATATCATCATTCATTCATTTGGTATATAAATTGTTTCAAAATATCTCTTTAATTTTGTGCATCTAGAATAAGAAAAATTCTGAGAACTTTTACTTAGAATCTTATTATTATTATTATTATTATTATTATTATTATTATTATTATTATTATTATTATTATTATTATTATTATTTTGAAAGCTTATTGGTTAAAAAATTCAAAGCTTTATGCCTTGCAACAATTATATTAGAACTTTTAAAATTTGATAGTTTAATGCCAAATTATTTAGTGTTGTAACATTGTACCTAATTAATTATATATTATTAATAATGTTATTTTCCTCTTCTAGGTTCACATTCCAACATGAAAATAAAATTTTTTATTTTAATTACATACTTACCACAAGTTAAAAATGAATTTAAATCTGAAATGAATAATGCTATTTCCCCTCATATGTTTATTCCTTAATGTGGAATTAAAATAATTTCTATTCATTTGTGTGGTTATTATAAATTGGTTGAACCTACCAAATGTTATAATAGGAATATACTTTTTAATCAAATGTAAAAGAAACTAATAAAAAATAATCATGAAAGGAGGTGAAATCAAGAGTGGAATATAGCTTCAATTCACTCTAATAAAAAAAATAAATAAATAAATAAATATAATATAATATAATAACATAGCACCACGTCATGAGATGAATATATCTGGATGAGAAATTTAGGATGTGGATATAATATTACTCCTATATTAATTTACACTAAAAACAATTAAATCTCTTTTGATTTAGATATTAGTTTTGTCACTATAATGATAAAACATG